>CM050209.1:32057500-32125000 GCA_027475355.1 Coilia nasus | reverse complement strand
TCCTCTCCCCCAAGACACGCGCAGCCTGGTGAGCACACACACACTTGCGAGCGAGCGCACACACACTTGCGAGCACACACACACTTGCCACTTGATCACAGAAGAGGAAAAGCACACGGAATAACTCATGGGCTTCACTTGCATTTTAAGGAAGGCTGTCTGCCTGCCTGCCTGCCAACACTGCAGCAGGAACATAAATCTGGTAATTCACCATTCCCTCCTTTTGCAAACAAACAGCACTGAGTGAAACAAACATAGTGATAGTCTATGTCTAAGAAAAGCAAACACATACATACATACATACATACATACAGTACAGAAATACATACATACATACATACATACATACATACATACATACATACATACATACAGTACAGAAATACATACATACATACATACATACATACAGTACAGAAATACATACATACATACACACATACATACATACATACATACATACATACATACATACGTACGTACGTACATACGTACGTACATGCATACATACATACGTACATACATACATACATACATACATACATACACACATACATACATACTTACATACGTAAATACATACATACATACATACATACATACATACATACAGTACAGAAATACATACGTGCATACTGTACATGCATTCATATACGCACACAAATAAACACATGCTGAGAAGCACAGAATAAATCACCAATTAATAGGACTGAGCAATGAAAGGCCTAAATTAAGATGGCAGTGGACCAGACGATAGAGACCAGAGCTCCTCATGCAGTCAATGAGATGTTTTTGCTCACTGACACGTGACCACCCCCCCCCCCCCCGGTTTGGCTGTGTTTGTGTGTGCGTGTATGTGTGTGAGGTGTGCTTAAGACTCATCATATCTACACTTAGTGTGTGTATGTGTGTGTGTGTGTGTGTGTGTGTGTGTGTGTGTGTGTGTGTGTGTGTGTGTGTGTGTGTGTTTGTGTGTGTGTGTGTGAGGGAGTCATGCTTGAGACTCATCATATCTACATTTAGCGTCTCTGGCCGGATGATTGTCTGGCTCTGCCATCTGCCCTGGATGATGAATTAGTGCCGGGGCCCTTCGCTGGCGGACATGACGAGCAGCAACCATAACAAATAACACTTCATCACGGCCCAGTCTCCCCACCCTCAGCGCCCCTCTGTCTCCTGCCCAAACAGCCCACTCTCCCCACCCTCCCCACCCTCAGCACCCCTCCATCTCCCACCCAAACGGACCACTCTGTCCATCTCTGCGCCCCTCCATCTCCCCCACAAACGGCCCACTCTCCCCATCTCTGAGCCCAAACATTATCCTGAAGGTCATATTGACATGTGACAGAGTCTGAATCTCGATTTCAAGAGGATGGAATGGTGGCCAGGTGGCACTGATCACAATGTGACTGGGGTTAACACAAACCTATTTGGGAATGGTATGGGGCTAACACAAACCTCTTTGGCAATGTGAGTAGGGTTAACACAAACCTCTTTGGGAATGTCAGTATAGGGCTAACACAAACCTCTTTGGGAATGTCAGTATAGGGTTAACACAAACCTGTTTGGAAATGTCAGTATGCGGTTAACACAAACCTGTTTGAAGATGTGAGTGGGGCTAACACAACCCTGTTTGGGAGTCAGGTTAACACACACCAACACACACCATTTTAGTGGATTTCATGTATGGGCAATAAGAGGCTTTAAGGGGCTTAAAATGATGTATGTGGTGCTGTGGGCCATGATCCATCACTATCTCATATTAACAGTCTCTGCATTTGCATTCAAGGTTACATCTCCAGACACAGACACTGCCTGCATGATAAGCTCCTCAAACTCAAGACATCTCTGACTGCCAATTACTGTGATGAAATATGAATGACCAACCACCAAAATATCCTGATTTATTAAAAGATACAATCCACTGAAGATGCAGCCTAGTATTTATTTAGGGCGTTGTGAAAACGACTACTTGAGGTTACCACAGCACCGTGGGCATGTCTGTAGCAGGCCTCCAAGTCCTCCAGTATACACAGCGCACACCCAGAGCGTCCAATGAAAAAAAAAGACTTTTGACTCTAAAAGCAGTCTCCTTGCATCATCTTCTATACACACACACTACAAAACACCACGGCCTTCAAGGACACCAGTAAAGATGCTACACAAGATAAATAGTAATTCCTGTCATGTTCCTTTGGCGCTATCAGTGGTCTTTGGTCTGGCTGCACATACAGCTTCCCTTCACTGTCAGGCCCTGGAACACTCTTCCACCAGACCTCACACCCATTAACCTGCACACACACAAACACATAACCCATGCCACAGGAAAACTACAATTATTATTATTATTATTATTATTATTATTATTATTATTATTATTATTATTATTATTATTATTATTATGAAGAAGAAGAAGAAGAAGAAGAGGAAGAGGAAGAAGAAGAAGACGAAGAAGAAGAAGAAGACATTTTTTATAGCACTTTTCATACAGAGAATGTATCTTAAAGTACAATGACATATCACCTGTTTCTCCAAAGAGAGTGTTAGGAGATATAAAGTAAGACGAGAATAGACTGAGAATAAAAGCACAGTCTTTTGAGACCTTAAACTGCACATGGGCTGAAAATAAAATGGAGGCTATTACGCAGCTGACAAATAGTCTTCCTCGCGTCTTAGCTCAGTGCCTGGTTACGCTTATGTTCAGATGTCAAAATATTCTGTTTTGCTCCCATCTTCTCCTGAGAAGCCTCTAGGAGAAACCAGTGTGTGTGAGAGACAAGAAATGTTTTTTGGGAATCGACTCTAACCCTGATCTGGCCAGGAATCACCTGCTGTCCCGGAGCTCCATTGCCCTTGTGCAGGTCCATTCAGTTGGAAGACAGCCACTTTGAAGTAAGACTCCAACAGTTGAAGTGTATTAATCCCTTGGGGTTAAAGGGATTGTCTGTTAAGTCTTCACCCTCATATACCTTACAGTGACCTGGGAAAATCCTGTCACATGAGGTGGGAGATGCCTATGATGTGCTTGGGTTGGCAGGGTGGCTGTTTTGCCTGGTAGACACCACCGACCAGCCAGCTGCTCTTCTGCAGTGATGCTGGCTGGTATTCTGTTAACTAGCCAACCTGAAAGCTCTCATAGGGTTATACACAGGCACAGTAATCCTTACCAAATGCTCTTATAAATATCACAATGCAAAAACAGAGTAAAAAAATGAAATAAATCAATCCAGAGCCCCATGAGTTGGCAGGTTGTGTACAGGGACCACTGTGTACATTTCATATAGAACACTACATATAACAAAATACTACCCATACTATTCACCTTTTTAACCAACCATGTTAGATTTCGTTTTAATCAAGCCCATCATGCCTTTAGCTGGTTTCTAGTGCAGTTTGATAAAGCAGTTTCCTTGAAATGCTCTACAGTGCTGAGCATTATATGCGTAGATTTGGTGAGAAGCCATTAGAAAGCATCTCCCCATGAAAATTGCACTCTGAATGGAAGCAGTATAATAAGAACACAATGATCCAAACCATTTGTGAATGATCGATGCCCCCACTCTCCCCCGCAGTCAAAAGCGGGTGTGATGACATTTGTTTCTCCAATAATCCACTATCTCCAGGACAGCACTTCAATACATCATTTGATTAATGTGACTCCAGCCATGCAGTCCACTTGAAAAGGTACACCCATGGTCTTAAGCTCTCATCAATACATTTCCTTTTAATGAGACCATTTTTGCATTCTTTATTTGACACCACTATCCACTTACTGGGGTTTACTTATGTAATAGAAAAGGCCCTATTCTGAACATGAAATAAAAAAGATTTTTGAGAATGATGGAGAAGACTGAGGTCTTTGTCAACCCTTTTGGCAACCCTTTTCAACAAATGGTTAAAGCTGAGCGCATATCAAATCTGTCTTCTGAATTTTATCACTTGCTTGAAATATAGCCTATTTTAAGTACTCAAACTATACCACGCACAGTTTTTACCACCATACACACATCACATACCGTTCACACAGACCAAACTGACAGTTGTTTGTTTCACAGGGCAAATCGCTGTTAACTCACACTACCCCACACACACATTCAAGCTCGTTGCCACACTCCCAGCCACCTGCTCTTGAGCAGAGCGCCGTCTCACCACTCACCTTGTGAGGTGAACATCACCACCGATGCCAAAGTAACTCCGAGCCCATAAATCAGCAGAGTCTGTAAAGTCATGAGTGCAAGCAGCGCTGGTGACTGAATGTCAGGGGGCGCGGAGTAAAGGACGATGTACGTCCGTGCTCATCCGAGTTCCCGCCGGCGCGTACTGACTATCCTCTTAGGAGCCAGCGCGGCACGAGCCTTTACCTCCTCACCCAGGGAACGTTACGCAGCCGGAGCGCCCGTCACAGCCTCCGCTCTGGCAGCAGGCGCTGGCGGGAGCGCAGCACATCAGTGAATACAGGAGAAGTGAGCGAGAACCTCCTTGAGTTGCCCGCGCACGTTCTAGTGAAGGGAGGCAAATTCCAGGCGCTCGTGTGGATGGAGTACGCCTCTTTTACCCTTCACTCCCGCTCACCTCTGTGGTAGAAAAAACAAAGCCCTCTCTTGCGCACTGAGAGCAAAACAAACTCTGACAGTTCAGTTGGAACCGATTCAAGAAACGGGATTAAATTCTGATTAATACTCCACGCTGTCTAATGAATGCCATCGGTGCCTGGTGATACAGTAATTGTTTTATAGTCGGAAGGCTATACCTACTCATCATTCCTCATGGTCCTAACTGTGAAGTTCATCATTGTGCTTTGATTCTTGGGAGAAATTGTATCTAATCAAGAATTAAGGAGTAAATCCTTTCTTAGAGTGAGTAATGCTGAGGATAAGGCAGGCTTTGCAGTAAGCTCCCATCCCCTCCCCACCCAAAGCAACATATGGTCTGGCTTGATAGATGACTGCCAGCGACTGTCACTCTTAACCAGACATATTTACTAACCGGGTGACACATTTCCCATTAGAAAGCTTTATTTCTTTGAAACAGCATTCCATCCCTGTTTAGTGCCAATAAGGCTTCCTTTTAAAACACAGGAGCCTATCCCTCCCTCCTGTGAGTGACACAGACATTTTGTGCCATGGGGTTATTGGATGTAGCAGCAGAGGTTCGACGTCTTTTGAACTCCCTATCAATATTCCTCCCAGCGCTCAGCTGTGAAATCACTAAGCTGTCACAGGCCATTTCGACGTCAGTGTGTTTTTGCACGGGGCTAGTAATATTTTCTTGCAAGGCATGTAGAAGTACAGAGGCTGGTAGATTGTCAACATAAAATAGGGTCTGTTAAAAAAAAACAATAGAGGAGGTGAAGAGCACTGTCCCCCAATCACTGAAGTGTCTTCAGGAAGCCCCCCCCCCATCCTACACAACATCCTAGGCCTTTTTAGCCCCAACCGCCCCCCCACTGGGCGGGGTGCACTGCCATGGAACGGAATCTATATAAGCCCCCCCCCCCCCCCCCCCATCACACAACTCTTACACTCTCTTCAAGTCCTCAGGGGAGCTAAAATGGGAGTGACAGCGCTGTGAATTCTTGATGAATTTGCAATTAAAAGCAGGGACATGAGCGAGAGAATTTGTTCGCTCTAGTAGCACACTAAAGCAGCGACTGAAGTCAGTACACAATGCATGAAATGTTAATGCTGTCTGCTCCAAGGCGCAATAGTTTTCAGCGTCTGTTACATTTGGTGCCTGGGAGGGGTGTTTGTTGAATTGTTCAGTTTTTGTGCCAAAGATAAATGTAAGACCTACAGCCTGTGCTTTAAGACCTTTTTTAAGACTTTCACAGGGAAAGGCAAATCCAACAGAGCACAGATTTGGGCTCGGTTGACAGTGAATCTCCTGCTTGGTTTGTCCAATCCTATCCGGCCTATTTAACAAACTCCAGAGATAGTTTTTTCCCCATTTCTGTCACATGTACCGCGATTATCGCCTTAATACTGGAACTCGGTGCGAGATTAACAACCGAGGGCTGGAGAAGAGACTGCCTTTTTGCTGCCTGAATATCCTATCCTAAGTAATTGAAAGTCCCACTGAATCTCTGTACCATGCAGTTTTGCACAAAAATACAGAAAATCCCAGTTTGCCTTATGCAGCAAAGGGCACGAAGAAAAGGCGGAGCTTTAGCCATGGAATTTCCCAGATGGTTAGGATTTACCACCTATACTGCTGTACTACAGGGAATGTCCCTGAATGAGTTGATACCATAGGCTGTATATAAGAGAATGAGTTGATACTAGTCACTGTTATATGATGTTCAGTTACTTTGTTGGTACCTGTGGGTGAAGTAGGTTTGCAGTCAAGAAGCAGGACATCCTGACATTTTCTGAACCGTAGTGACATAACACATACATTATGTTAGATGCAAAGGACTGTGAAACAAGCATAGCATCAGTGGGTAGGGCGTTAGATTGATGAATTAATGAGCAAATAGTGAAAAAACGTGGAGATAGAAGCAATGCTTCTACATTAGGATGCAGAAAGTGTCCCATTATAATCTCACTGATAATAGCTGTCCATCTGTCAAACCAGAGGCCTTGTGTCTTGTGCATGGGTGCATGTCAGGCGAGGAACCTTATGGAGATGCCTGGAGCACTCAAAGCCATCTGCGCTTGCTGGAGGTTCCCTGTCATAGTCACAGGGCCATGGTGGTCCCCCCTCTCCAGCCTTCGAGTCTCCGTGCTCACGCCTACCGACAGTACATCTGTGCTCCTGCCACCAGCACGGAGAATGGCATTCGAGCAGACAATTTATTCTGCAGTGTTGTGTCTGTTGAGTAGTCCCCCTGTTGAATGTTGTTCAACAGTGAGATGTTTAACTTTCAATCCATATACCGTACGTCCATGGTCTGATACACGTTGTTTTGGCAGCCAAAAACAACGTCAAAGGGTTACTGTTTACTATCAGTTCTTCAAACAATATGCACTAAAATGACCCTTTCATATGCATAGGGCACAATAGAAGATGCCACTGATTCAGGGCTGGGTCACGCTCACATTAAAGTGGGTTTGGATAAGGGCATGTTCTGAATAAATACATGTACATAATACATGTATATGTTGGGCTCATTTATTGATTCCAGCTCTGTTATCACAAAGAGTTGCAATGCACCTCTGCTGCTGCACAGCCATTTTCTGCGGTTACACTTCCCACAGTCCCAGTAATCTTGGCTGTCAGGAGGAGAAGTGTGGTGGTGATGCTGAGCATTTTCAGGGGCAACAGTTCTGGCCACTGTTTGCCTTCTTCAGCCTCCAGGCTTTTATGGGGAAATTTATGAGCCAGCTCGGGAAGCCGTAGCAGTAAGCAGGCCTATCCGATTTGCTGAAAGGGTGGCCTCCTAATGTTAATTGGACAGTCTATTTAAAGGCCAGCGGAGCCGACGGCCAAGCTTTTAAGAGCCACAGATTAATAATTAAACTGACACGGATATGACTGAGAAATACTTCAGTCTCGCATTTACAGCTTAGACTCACCACCGCTTAAATAATCTTTTCATTTACCACCGCCACCCCGGCTTAAAACTCAGCCTCTGCTGGCCACACGTTACTGCAGCATTCATCAGCAAAGCCAGCAGGGAACATGTTGACATCTGCCTCCCTAATGACTTTCA
Source organism: Coilia nasus (assembly GCA_027475355.1). Taxonomy (NCBI): domain Eukaryota; kingdom Metazoa; phylum Chordata; class Actinopteri; order Clupeiformes; family Engraulidae; genus Coilia; species Coilia nasus. The sequence goes on along the minus strand of CM050209.1, from coordinate 32,117,349 downwards.
TTACAGACATCATTTTCTGATCAAGTGGTTTGCGAAGCAGTCCATTTCATGTGAGACATATTTTCAGCCTTTGTGTGAGCCTGAAAACTCGCATAGCCACCCTACTCATATCTTCACATCGGCACAATGTGTGCTGTGAATTTTAAATGCAGCCGCTTTGCATAAGACCACAGTATAAATGTGCACATATCAGTGATATCTATGGGCTTGTTGGCTGTTAAGCCCTTTAGGGCTGTTTTGTGCTCAATATGCAGCTTAGCGCACCATCCGTAATGTCTCAGTGATTTTGCTTATGTTTGGTGTAAGCCACATTGGCAAAGAAACCTCGGGGCAAATTTAATGTATGCCCAGGGAAATCCATTATGCAATCCTTCTCTAATAGTCATTAAGAGTACACATACACCATTACCCACAGATACACACACAGACACCACACAGACACAGTCAACACAGTCACAGACACAGACACACACACACACACACACACGCACAGGCACACACACACACACACACACGCACAGGCACACACACACACACACACACATTTATATGTCAATATGTCAATATGTCTATATATGTCAATATACATTTATATGTCTATTGTCCAATTATCTGATCTGTATCACAAAAAATGAACATGGAGATTCTTTAGTGACAGCGTCCATTACTCTCTCTCAGTCTCAGTCTTTATTATTGGCATATGATTGTGTTGGTCATTGTTCTTTAAAAAAAATAGTTTTTCCTCTTGACCTAAGAAAATGTGCCACTAGTGAGAGTTAAGCCAATTAGCAGTGTGTGTGTGAGCCAAGCAATGTTCCACGGGCCACTGTTTGGCTAATACACGCTTTGTCCAAGAGATCCCAACAACACAACAACTACAGGGTGACAAAAATGCCTAAGCCTTTGTGCCATATGCACATGCTAATCGCATAGACTTTAGCTACTAAACCTGCGCTAAGAACAAAAGCTGATCCTATGGAGGTGGGGAAAAATAGATCTCTCCCCTCTGGTACGACCGTCATCCCTGGCAGGCCTCCAGTGTCCTTGCCAGCCCTCCCCATGCCTGATAGAGCCCCAGAGTATGGGGCGTGTTATGTTTGTACCAGCAGGGGTGCTGCTTAGCGGGGGTAGCTTAAGGCTGATTTTGGTGGCCCAGGGCTTCACCGGAGCCCACAGAGTACTATGGTATGGTTGGGGTGGAGTGCCAAAATTATTTTCTTTCAGGCGGCCCAGAATTTCTAGCGGCGCCCCTGCTTGCCAGCACACTGGTGTGTTATGTTTGTGTTCAACGCGCTGTGTGATTTCATGCATGCCTTTCTGGAGTAACGAGGCCTGCATGGAGAATAGGATTAGAGATACGGCATTATACCCCACTGTCTAATTGCATTGTGTGTCTGACCTCTGGGCAGCAAAGGCTGGGAGGGAGGCTTTTTTGGGGGCGGTGGTAGTGTGCCAAAGATGTGCCAACTGCTTATAAATTAGGGGAAGCGTCTCAGAAGAAGGCACTTTCACTCCGTGAGGTTCTAAAAAAACATGATGAAATATTGTAGAATGGACTGGTTTATATGAAACCATTGGCCATGAGACAAGATTTCAAATCAAAGACTTCTCTCATAAATGTTCAATTTTACCAAGCTGACACACAAGGTCAGAGAAGATATTGGCACGGACACTAGTGCGTGCACATACACACACACACACACACACACACACACACACACACACACACACACACAGATACAGATATATAACTACAGACAAATAGATAGATTAACAAAAACTCTTTACCCCTTTAACCGGATACAGGCACCAAAAAGAAACCAAAATTTTAGGCCATCACTGAAGACTTGCCCTAATGAGGTATGAAGTGCAAGCTGACGAGGCTTTGATGTGCTGGCCAGCTGTATCCAAGCAGCTGCTGGTTGCCGGGCACATCTGGAAGACGTCAGCTGTCCCAGCCTCTTCTGACCAAAGCAGAGCCGCGGCGAGGAGCCAGTAAAAGCCGCCAGCTTGGAGTGTGGAGACTTGCGTAATTAGATAAGGGCTCGAGAGGCAGGGATGTTACCACACCGGCAGGAAGCTAATAACCAGCATGGAAAGAAACGGTAACAGAAAAGAAATGTAAGATGATGACATATCAATACTGTGAAACAGATGTGGCACGGGGACATTTTAAAGGTTGGATTTTCATTCTAATCTAAGTCTCCCGTATCTCCTTGTGTCACTAAACGCACACACACACACAGATACACTGCTCATAGTCCCCATAGTTTTAAAATGAGGAAATATGTCTGTAATGTACTTTACTGTTAATGTAGACGAGGCTGCGCTAAGTGTACAGTCTTTTGTAACATGACATATTGACATATTGGTATATTGCCATGTTTGTGGGAACTTACAGTGGATAGGTTCAAGAAAGCTTTAGGAGTTATCCTTGAGCATGAGTCAAATTTCAAATCTTGTGTCAGGGCTGTGGTGTGGTATATGCCATAGAGGGGGCAGCTGTGCTGTGGTATATGCCATAGAGAGGGCAGCTGTGGTGTATGCCATAGAGAGGGCAGCTGTGGTATATGCCATTGAGAGGGCAGCTGTGGTGTGGTATATGCCATAGAGGGGGCAGCTGTGCTGTGGTATATGCCATATAGAGGGCAGCTGTGGTATATGCCATAGAGGTGGCAGCTGTGCTGTGGTATATGCCATAGAGAGGGCAGCTGTGCTGTGGTATATGCCATAGAGAGGGCAGCTGTGGTATATGCCATAGAGAGGGCAGCTGTGGTATATCCCATAGAGTGGTATATGCCATAGAGAGGGCAGCTGTGGTGTGGTATATGCCATAGAGAGGGCAGCTGTGGTGTGGTATATGCCATAGAGAGGGCAGCTGTGGTGTGGTATATGCCATAGAGAGGGCAGCTGTGGTGTAGTATATGCCATAGAGAGGGCAGCTGTGCTGTGGTATATACCATAGAGAGGGCAGCTGTGGTATATGCCATAGAGAGGGCAGCTGTGCTGTGGTATATGCCATAGAGAGGGCAGCTGTGCTGTGGTATATGCCATAGAGAGGGCAGCTGTGGTGTGGTATATGCCATAGAGAAGGCAGCTGTGGTATATGCCATAGAGAGGGCAGCTGTGGCGTGGTATATGCCATAGAGGTGGCAGCTGTGGTATATGCCATAGAGAGGGCAGCTGTGGTATATGCCATAGAGAGGGCAGCTGTGGTGTGGTATATGCCATAGAGAGGGCAGCTGTGGTGTGGTATATGCCATAGAGAGGGCAGCTGTGGTATATGCCATAGAGAGGGCAGCTGTGGTGTGGTATATGCCATAGAGAGGGCAGCTGTGGTATATGCCATAGAGAGGGCAGCTGTGGTGTGGTATATGACATAGACAGCTGTGTTGTACAGCATTACATAGACATGTTCAAGACGAATACAGCTGTGTTGTATGGTATGGCACACACATGCTCAAGCAGTCGTGCTTCATTTGTCCTTACAAGGAGAAAAATACAGTTGTGTTGAGGCCTTCTAATCCCATTTCATTGGGGAGACACAAAGAGGATTTTTTTCCGCTAAATGCCTCGAAAGAAATACGCTGAAACAAAAAGATGTTACACTGATGCACTGACAGTATGTTAGTCATGTTAAGAGTATTTGCTGCCCTCTCCACACGCATATTCAAGGTCTGATTACATTTTACATTTTTTTTCATGACCTAGAATGAATCCCTGTTTCTCTGAATGAATGTGCTTTGGTTTGAGCCTGTAAACCTATAATCAGCATGTGGTGCCTTAGAGCCAAGCCCTGGGAGAAAAAAGAAAAGCAAATATATATATATATATATATATATATATATATATATATATATATATATATATATATATATATATATATATATATATAATATCATAAGTACATATGGCCCAAAAGCAAAAGCACTAGCATTACTTAAAGTCTTTTCTTTAAAGGATTTAGCTTTGGAAACTTGTAATGAAAACCCACAAGTGTCTTGTTGGTGTTTATATGATGAGGCAGTTTTGTTGTACTATGAAGAGACAGCTGGAATAAGGTGTTATGTAACAACAGCTCTTAATGCTGATGTTGCAGCTGTGGACTAATGGTTAAAGTTGATCTTGGGATCGGAAAGTGACAGATTCCAATCCTGTACCAGCAGGAAGAATGTGAGTGGGGGAGTGCTCTCTTGCACCCTCATCCATGGCAGAAGTGCCATCGAGCAAGGCATCTAACCCCACATTGCTCCAGGCACTGCACCCTGCGCCTAAATAATTGTCAGTCGCTCTGGATAAGAGCGTCAGCTAGGTGTGATGTAATGTACAGTAATGTAATGTTGCTAGCACAGAAGGAGTTTTGCCTGATGTTAATCTTCAATTGCTGCATTAAAACAATCTTTCTTACTCCATTTATTGTACGGTTATTTTTCTGATCCACATTTTAGGTTAGTTTTCAGATTTTTAGATTTTATGTTTTTATCTTAAGTATATAACCCAATTTTCATAGTTGTGTATTGCTCTCCGATTACATTTCTCCTGTTATCATTAAGATTGCATTGAGCCTGCTTTTGAAATAAGCCTATGGCCCTGGAGGCCAGATCTCCTCATGTCCTCAGATTCCTGCTCAACCATTAGCTGTATGTGCTTAAGACAGGCAGATTCCTCAGATTACTCAACCATTAGCTGTATGTGTTTAACACAGGCAGGACAGGAGGAGCAGAACACAAGACCTCCCTCAGAGAGGCGTATGCAGGCTCTAGAGCCACGACAGACAATCCAATTTGCCAGGACACTCTCTTAATGATATGCCACACCACTACTGGCATCTGATACTGCCATTCTGTAAATGTGGGTTAATATGAAGATCAGCTAAAATAATCTCCAAAGTGAAGTAACTCTTTACTTCAAACTAAATTAGTGTGCGTTTCACTTAGAATAAACATATTCACTGTTAAAGGAAAACACTTTATTTATAACTTATGGCTTTATGACTTAAGGTCATAAAAAATAATAGTCTCTTTGGAATGTGGCCTCCAAGACATAGGCAATGCTTAGCACACAGAATGGTCACATTTCCATGATCATGATCAGTTATCTAGGCAGCTATTAAGCTTTTTACTTTGCCTTTCCCAGGACTCTTGACTGCCACCGTGTGGACAAAAGAGGTTAGGCTCCAGATATCACCAGAGACATAAGGGTGAGAATAGCAACAGACATTTATTCAGTGCCAATCATTTTAAATACATCATCAAATCTGTTTCATCACTGAGAAATAAAACAGCACTCCAGTAGAAATAAGCTACAAAATACAGATTCACAATTTGAAATGGCATTTACCTGAGTTACTGTACGCAAGCACAAAAAACAGATAACATATATGCCAGCTCTATATAGAAGGATCAAACTGATTAAAATCATTTTGATTTTTAAGAAAGACTTATGAAATTGTGCTAAATGGTATCATCAACACCCAGTATTTTCAGAAGGTATAAAACATCCATCAACCTTTGGTTCCAAACAGCTTTAAGTAGGTCCATCATCATCATCATCCTCATTATCTCGTTTCCACATGTTAGTGTTTGTGCATAACATTCAGTCCTCAAATGACATGATATCACTTCTAGTACTCCAATAAAGTTAAAATCACATTTTACTGTATACACAAATTACAAAAAAAAGTTTAAATATATATATAGCTAGCATGTCACTTGGCACAAAACACACTTTATGTTGAAACGACTTGGCCACAACAGTCACATCTGCGTATTTCCACATAACACAAAATGGACCACAGTTCAGAGAGGAGAACTACCATATGCTTTGATTTAGACCTTCGGAAGCAGCTCAGATGGCAAGTTAGCCTTTCACCTCCCATTTCAGCTTGCAATATCTGAGGCTCTATGTAGTGAGTCAGCTAATGTAACCGATACACTCTGCAGTGGACTACATAGTGAGCAAGCAGAGGTCCACGGACAAGGCCCTAGTCTTCAGCCCGTCAGAAGCGCTTGCCCTCTGGGGGGATGGCCACCATCACCTCCTTGCTCCCAAAGTCCCAGTAGGCGGTCATGTGGAACGCCATGTTGGACAGCACCACCAGGTACTCGCAGAGGGCAAAGAGGGTGTAGATGCCCGTCTCGCAGTACTTGTTGTGGCGCCTGAAGAAGTAGCCGGCACACAGGCAGAAGAGGATGTTGAAGAGGAAGAGCTGGTATTTCCAGCGGTAGGACTTCCTCTCCTCCATGCCCAGGCTGTGCCTGGTGATGACCTGCCACAGCCTGCACGTGCAGATCATGTGGAGAATGGAGCTGGCGATGAAGATGACGAAGCCGTACTTGTGCAGGCTGTAGGTCTCTGTCGAGGACACGTAGGTAAGCAGCAGCAGGCCCATGTTCTCACTCAGCGAAGCCAGCAGCGTCAGGCCGCTCACCAGCTGCTCCACGAGCCGTCCCTCAAAGTGGCCTCTGTAGAAGGAGAAATAGGCAAAGGCCACCAGGAAGCGTGGCGCGGAGTGCAGGCCAACGCAAAACCTCCAGATGTAGCGCTCCGGCGTGAGGCTAATGGCGGCACTGATGGAGGGGAGGTAGTTGGACACCTGGCAGTGGGTGTACGTGGCCTCGTTGTAGTGTGAGAAGAGGGAGGCAACAATACATGTGATGAGGCCAAAAAGAGGCAGGCAGACCGTGGCCACCGCAAAGTGTGTGAACTGTAGCCGGATGAGGGGCCTGTCTCTGTCCAGTCCCAACATCCTGCACCAGACACTATTAAAGGACTTCACTGGTCATAAATCATATTGTCTTTCCGGTTTCAGCAGGTCCTGTTGCCATTGGCGACTTGTCTCTCATCTGTAGATGGGTAACAATCTTATTATAAGGCTACAAGATGCAAATCAGAGCAAATCACTTTTGTCTCTGTAGAGGCCTAGCACATGGCTTTAAGAAAACAACTGAATAGATGTGCAGAGCTATAAAATTAGGATGTTTTGGAAAAGTGCTGACCAGCGTCGCAAGCTATTAATCACATGTTACATTCATAGGGCAGATTGATTAACAATACATTGATTAGCTAGCGTGGACATTACCGTGAACAGTCAAACTATTTAACTTAACTCCTACGTTAGGTACCAGAATCCACAAGTGTCAGAAGACTTCGAACAACAACAAAGTCCACATTTCTCTCAAAGGGGCTTACAAATGCAGAAAATACTGTTTATGTAATAAATCTGTCATCACCCCTTGCCTGTGGCGTTACTACGCTAGTTAGCAAGATACCTTAGCCAGCTGATGATCGACATTCCAAGTGCTTTCCTCTTCCCTTGATGAAGTTGATGGCTAACGTTAGCCTGCAAATGCTAACTGATTCCGTTAGCTTGTAGACTTAGCTGACTGATTGATAATAGTGTTGTTGAGCAACTTGATAGTGTAAGATCCCTGTTGGTTGAAAAAGGTCCTGAACACCTGAAACATTCGTAAATGACAACCAAGAGCGGAAATACTCTGTGGATTGGCTTTAAATAAATCTCAACGCAGACAGACTCGAATCTTCCTCATAGACAGCTGCTCATGATGTCATGTTTAGCGTCAGCTCACGTCATTCATATGCGCCATGAATCACACGTGTTTCAAAATGGTCCCCTTGTACCTGATGGTGTGTTGAAGTGTTTTGTGCAAGTATTTTGTTAGTTTCCGAGTGAAGCCTTTTGGTGGGAGAGTTGCCATATTTCTAAGCTAGAAAACAGCTGGAATTCGACAATGGCACAGAGAAAAAAGAAACTAACCAAAAAGAAGAGACGTGGACCACCCCACGGCCAAAACAGAGGACCAGAAGTGGACTCGGACGAGGGAGATTTTGAGCTGGCTACTGAAATAAATGACGATGCTGTAAGACTGGTTTTACATATTTTTAAAAAACTCACATGACTGTCGGTCTTTGTATTGAAAGTAATTTCAATATGAAACCAAGACATAAACCTTTCCCCGTGATCTTTAAGGGGGATGTTACATAGTTAAGTCTCTTACGTTTAAAGCTGCTTTTCAGGCTGTCAGCTGACCTCCCTACCTTTTCATGCCATGTTAACCTGTAGTGTGTTATTAAATTAAGTTGCCTTGGATATGACCTTAATTGCAAGCAGTCATTTCTATGCGTTGTTTGTGTACATGTATTGTTGTGTTAAATTACATGAACTGTGACCATTCAGTCAATCAGCATATTTACAGTACTGTGTACATTTCTGTTAGCCCGGTAGAAAACTTCCACGGTTCCCTGCATCATCAGATGCCCTGTCAGATGTGGAACCGGACACCAGAGTGCTGGTCCGAGCCCAGAATAAAAAACAGAAAAAGTCCGGAGGGTTCCAGTCCATGGGTGAGAGCCGGTACCTGTAGTTGCTAAGGCAGTGAGAGGTCTTCATGGTTGTTAATGTGTTATATGCATACTAATAATGCACATTAACTTTGCAGGCCTTAGTTTCCCTGTCTATAAAGGTGTCATGAAGAAGGGGTATAAAGTTCCCACTCCTATTCAGAGAAAGGTACGTGTATTGGCATATAAATACTGTACATTTCAGATGTTATGGTCATCCATAAATACATTTGATTACTATTGTAGTACTATTCTTTGGGATTGAAGTGTAGCTGTCATTGTGCCAACAGCAGCTTAGGCTTGTGTATATCTGCATGAATATGTACTCCGTAATATGTGCAGTGCAACATTATTTAACTATGTAATTCAGTAATTCATGTTAGCAGATGGATCCATCATATTCGTCAATAATTTTAAATATATCAAGAACACGTCTTTTGTGCTTGTGTTTTTTAAAAGTAAAAAAACTGTTCTAAATAAATTTGCCTATTGTTTGACCCACTGTTAAGATCTCTGGATTAAAGCATTGTTTTCCAAAGCACTGTTGTTTTAAAGATGATGCAGTAGCGTGTCCCTGTGTCCTTGGCAGACGATCCCAGTCATCCTGGACGGAAAAGACGTGGTGGCCATGGCAAGGACCGGCAGTGGAAAGACTGCTGCGTTCCTGGTCCCCATGTTTGAGAAACTAAAGGCTACACAGGCCCAGACTGGGGCCAGGGCTCTCATTCTCACTCCAACAAGAGAGCTGGCACTTCAGACCATAAAATTCACTCGAGAGGTGTTGTATCTTTCTTCAGATGGTTGTTAACGCCAACTCCAACTGTATGCTGTAGTTAAGTCTCGGTCTGGCTTAACAGAAAGTCTACATGTTAAAAAGTCAATGCTCTTTTGTGTTTTTCCAGCTTGGGAAATTTACGGGGCTCAGAACTGCGCTGATTCTTGGAGGTGACAGGTAAAGTCCATGAAACTGATGGTGATGTAGATGGATTGTCATGTGTGATTTGACTGTACTGTTGACATGCTTCGTTTTATTGTTTCAGTATGGAGGAACAGTTCGCTGCTCTCCACGAAAACCCTGACATGTACGTCCATCGAGTTGTCTATACATCACCCTACTGTTTGAATTATATACATTACAGACACAAGCGTCATTTTGACATTACAGACAGAAGCGCCATTTTGGCAGAGGTGCCCTTTTGACAGACATATATTCCTATTCCCACTGCAGCATTATTGGCACCCCTGGTCGTCTGATGCACGTTGTCATGGAGATGAACCTGAAGCTGCAGGGTGTGGAGTATGTGGTGTTTGACGAGGCTGACAGGTAAGCCTAACCCTGCAGTTGTAATACCAGTGCACCGCCTGGCCCTGCCCCTGCCCCACTGAACATGCAGTAGAAGGTCAAGGAGCAAAGACCTCATGTATGGAGAGTTTACATTCAGATGGATTAGAAGTAGTGGACCAGAACTTAGGCACATGGTGTCAGTAAACATCTCTAAACATCTTCTACTTTGGTGAAAAGGGATGTATTCAACCGATTGTTATCCAGTTGCTGATGATCTGTAAACTATGGTAGTGAATTATGTTATATTCATTACAGAATTTATAAAGTAACACTTGAGTATCCCTTCTTCAGCCTGTTTGAGCTGGGCTTTATAAAGTTAAACTCGAGTTTCCTTTCTTCAGGCTGTTTGAGCTGGGCTTTATAAAGTTTAACTTGAGTGTCCCTTGTTCTGGCTGTTTAAGATGTGCTTTATAAAGTTAAACCTGAGTTACCCTTCGTCAGGCTGTTTAAGATGGTATTTATAAAGTTGAGTTACCCTCCCTCAGGCTGTTTGAGATGGTATTTATAAAGTTGAGTTACCCTTCTTCAGGCTTTTTGAGATGGTATTTATAAAGTTGAGTTACCCTTCCTCAGGCTGTTTGAGATGGGCTTTATAAAGTTGAGTTACCCTTCCTCAGGCTGTTTGAGATGGGCTTTGCCGAGCAGCTCCAGGAGATCATTCGCCGGCTTCCAGAGACACGACAGACCCTCCTGTTCTCCGCCACGCTCCCCAAACTGCTGGTGGAGTTCGCCCGCGCAGGTCAGCAGACCTCAAGGCCACGCTTCTAGTGGAGACTTCGAGACGTAAAGCAAGCATTCTGCAGTGTTTGTTTCACTTTTTTAATTGTCTGACAAAAAAGTGAAACAAAAACTACAGTGTGCTTGCTTTATTTCTCTAAGTCTGTACTCTAATTTCAGAAAGTTTAAACCACCTAGTGACAGAAACAGGGTGTTGAGTGTGCTTCCGTGTTGTTTAACACTTCTAGTGGAATCGCTCTCATTACGTAGCCTTGGAACCCATATGAGCAAGTTGTAATTGATGATCTTGCTGTGGGGTACTTGCAGGGCTCACAGACCCTACTCTGGTACCCATATGAGCAAGTTGTAATTGATGATCTTGCTGTGGGGTACTTGCAGGGCTCACAGACCCTACTCTGGTACCCATATGAGCAAGTTGTAATTGATGATCTTGCTGTGGGGTCCTTGCAGGGCTCACAGACCCTACTCTGGTGCGTTTGGATGTGGACACTAAGCTGAGTGATCAGTTAAAGGTGAGAGGATAATTCAGTGCCCTCCTGATTTAAACCACCACAGATACATCATTCTGTAGAAATAAGTCATTAAATAGATTAACACAGTCTTATTTTCAGTTGAGTAAATTGTGTTTTAAAAAGAGAGCCTTGTAGATTGGGAAGGACTGTACCAAGGTGTGGCTTATAAACTATGACTGTTAATATGTGTTTGTGTTTTATGTGAGTATTTAAATATCAAATTCAATTTGTACCAATTAATCTCATTTAACAGTTACACTCCATATACAGAAATAAATTGTGCCAATTACTAATTAAGTATGAAGTAGATGATAACATCGATATCAAGAAAAGCACAGTGTTTGTAAACTGACAGACAGCGGTAAACTTTACACTCAGGTAATAGTTACCTACAGTGTCCGGTGTGTGTTGTAGTGTCCGGAGTGTTTGCTTTGACTGTAATGCATCATGGATGCCCCCCTTCCTCTAGCTGTCCTTCTTCCACTTGCGGCTGGACGACAAGCCTGCCATGCTGCTGTGCCTGCTGAGGACCGTGGTCAAGGCCCAGGAGCAGACCGTCATCTTCGTGGCCACCAAACACCATGTGGAGTACCTCAGAGAGGTGACATGTGGCCTTCATAACATTACATTACATTACATTACATTACATGGCATTACACTACACTTAGCTGATGCTCTTATCCAGAGCGACTTACAGTTATCTAGGTGGGGTTAGATTGAGCCATTGGTCAATGGCACTTCAGCCATGGATGAGGGTGCAGGAGAGCACTAGTTATTTGTTACAACACCCACATTCTTCCTGCTGGTAGGTGTTTCGAACCTGTGACACTCCAATCCCAAGACCAACTCCCTAACCATTAGGCCACAGCTGCTCACAGCCTTCAACTCAGTGCTCACTGTATCATCTATGTACCTTACAGACGCTTGTGTGCTTTTGACACATATGCGAACGTTGATCTGCACAGGCTTTTCATGCATCCTATCTGCATCTTTCACTTTGTTATGGTTAGGAAGTATATGTGACTGTTCATGCGCTATATTGATTGCATTAAGATACACTTACATTGGCCAGATGGTAAAACGTAAGGCAACTGGGTAATGGCGGCATGTTTTGAATGCAAGGTGCTGCCCTGTCTCCGTCATTGTGTAATGGCATTTGCTTGTTTAAAGCAGTGTCCAACGTCTACATGCCCCTGTTAAGGAATTGAGGATCTACTACTACACCAGGTTTAGGGTGCTTTCTTGAGCTTTGTATGTATTAACTGAAAGCTAAACAGCTAAACTCATGCATGTCTGTCTTCAGATGTTAACCTCACAGGGCATCGAGTGTGCCTATATCTACAGTGCCCTGGACCAGACGGCCAGGAAGATCAACATCGGCCGCTTCGTCCACCGCAAGGCCATGGTGCTGCTGGTCACCGACGTGGCCGCTCGCGGTATCGACATCCCCCTGCTGGACAACGTCATTAACTACAACTTCCCCTCCAAATCCAAGCTGTTTCTGCACAGAGTTGGTGAGTCAAATGAGGAAAAACACTTATGCACTATGTTTGACCCCTAGCATGGGGTTTGTGTGACCCCTAGCATGGTGTTTGTTTGAGCCCTAGCATGGGGTTTGTTTGACCCGTAGCATGGTTGTTCTCGCAATAAGTCAAATTCTCTCTGCCCATGTCAGCTCCGTGTTGTGCTTGTGCAACACATATACGTAACAGTTAGCTAGCCCTTGCCTATCTGAATGTAATCAAATGTAGTATCTATGTAACTACATGTAGTATCAATAGAACAATATGTACTGTCACTGAAACCAAATGTAGTATGAATGTAGTCAAATGTAGTATAAATGCGAAATTGGTGGTGTTTTTGTTATATTTCTCTCTTCCCTGCGTGCGTGTGTGTGTGCGTGCGTGCGTGCGTGCGTGCGTGCGTGTGTGTGTGCACGTGTGTGTGCGCGTGCGTGTGTGTGTGTGCCACAGGTCGTGTTGCCCGAGCCGGGCGGGGTGGTACAGCCTACAGCCTGGTGTGCCCAGATGAGGTGCCCTTTGTCTACGACCTTCATCTCTTCCTGGGGCGACCCATCCAGTTTGCTCTGCCTGACCATCAGAAAGGTATTTCGGATTGAGAATCTGGTGGCTGTCGATGGTGTAAGCAGGAACATGGTGACAGCACTGTTATGGGCACTTCCCTAGGAGCCGCCATTGAGTTTTGTCCAGGAATGTGTGTCCAGATGTTGAGATTGCTGTATGGTATTGCGTCTTCCCTGTCATACTGAATAAAGGTGTGTGTGTGGGTGTGTGCAGGTGTTGAGATTGCTGTAGGAGTGAGTATTGTGTCCTACTCCCAGTCATACTGAATAAAGGAAACATGCGTGTGTGTTTGTGTGTGTGCTTGTGTGTGTGTGTGTGTGTGTAGAGGCAGACGGTGTGTTCGGACGCGTGCCTCAGAGTATCCTGGACGACGAGGAGGAGCAGCTCATCACGGCGCACGACAACTCTGTGGAGCTGGAGAACCTGAAGCGCATCGCGGAGAACGCCTACAAGCAGTACCTCAAGTCCCGGCCCAGCCCGGCCCCAGAGTCCGTCAAACGCGTCAAGAACACGGACTTCTCCGTCATGGCCGTTCACCCTCTCCTAGGTGAGCCAGGTAGCAGTGCCACTAAGTGGGCAGTACATCAGGACGATTCAGGGGGCCCTGAGCATCACACGGGCCCACACAGCGCTTTGATATGGTTGGGGTTGGGGCCCAAAATGATTGTCTTTCAGGGGGCCTACAATTTCTAGCCCTTTATTAAGCAGAATAGCAAAAGCCTTATCCATGTTTTGTCTGATTATGTGTTGCTGAATGTAGTTTTCCATAATTCATAATTTTGTATCATTCAAAATTTGAGAGTATGTCATGTAAAGACTAGTACTTATTGCCTTTATGTATGGGTGTGTTTAGTTTGTTTACCAATGGTATTTATTGCACGTTACTGTACTTGTGTGTGTTTACTTACCCATGCTTACCGTGAGTATTTATTGCATGTGTGCACCCATGCTTACCGTGAGTATTTATTGCATGTGTGCACCCATGCTTACCGTGAGTATTTATTGCATGTGTGCAGGGTCTGGACTGGAGAAGGGGGAGCTGGACAGACTGCAGATTGTGGACAGCATCAAGGGCTACAAGTCAAAAACTGTGAGTGATTTAGGACTTTCAATCTGCCTGGCTAATATTTTATTTAAATAAAAACTTGATATTAGTTCATGCTTGTTTTCCAGTTGTGCTATTTTTACAAAGGGAAAATTAGAAATGGGATATTACAATTACACTTGTTTAGAAGCTGTTCATCCATATCTGTACTGTTTGAAAATGTAAGAAACTGTTTGTAGATTAATAATAATAATAATAATAATAATAATAATAATAATAATAATAACAACAACAATATTATTATATAATATTTATTAAAAGCGCCTTTCCTGTACTCAAGTACACTGCACTGTTGATATCCAAAAGGACTCGCGGCATGATCTGAAATCATGAAATCATCAGGAAAAGCTGATTTGGTCATTTCTCCTCCTCAGACAATTTTTGAGATCAACGCCACCAATAAGACGAGTGCCAGTGGGGTGATGCGAGCCAAGCGCAGCAGGGACAGCAGGCGGGTGGACAAGTTCGCTCGGACGCGGGAGGAACGCCTGGCGGAGAACAAGCTGCGCTCTCCTCCCGCCCGCTCCTGCTCCTCATCCGTTACCCATGACATCGATGAGGAAGAGGAGGAGGAGGACATCCAGGTAGTGCTGTGATGGATGTATGGATGGATGGATGGATAGATGGATGGATGTACTTTATTGATCCCAAGCTGTGAAATGATGAAGTGGTTTATTAGCGTGAAGTTCTGCACTAGCCTATATCGGGCCCATTTTATTTTTTTTTATTTTTTTTACACCATACATCCTGACGTTAAGATATTGTGTGTTAGTTTATGATGGAGAAACATCAGGCTTTACTTTGTCACTCACAATTTTTAATTGTCGCTACTGTTACCACAAACCACAAAACGAAGCTTCCTTGTGCCTGTGCTGTGTCACGTCGCTGCCACTTGCCTTCAGAGTGACTGCTGGCTTCATGCCCACTGCTTTAAATGCAGCCATACAAGCTCTTTTCCAGTCCTTGTTGTTCTGCTGCTCTCATAAACATCATCTGGCTTTGCTCTGCCCTGACGTGGGGCTGTCTCAGCGGAGGCTGCTCTCAATTGTGGTTCAGTGGTGAGACGAGCTACCAAGCTACCAGTTGCTACCAGAGCAGCGGCGTTCCTCTGTGTTTTTCAGAAGCTCCTAACAACCAATCTCTTCTTCTCCTGTCTGTTTTACAACAACTTCTCCCATCTTAACAACAACTGTAAACCCCTGACATCATAAGGGCCTACTTTACTCTTCCCAATAACTCCAGGAATCAGCATTTTATCTTAGATCTGCATGAGGTCCTGTGGTTTAATAGTTGTTTCTTGCTTACAAGTTCCTTTGAACGTTTGAGCGGTAAAATGTTACTGTGAAATGTGCTATGCAAATAAAGGTTATTATTATTATTCTTAATAATTATTGTTATTATTATTATTATTGTGTGAGCCCCACTGCAGTTTTGGTCTTTCCAACATGCCTTTCTCCCAGGAACAATATTTTTCCTTTTTTTTTATAACATTTGTGCGTTTTATTGTTGTGTTTTTTCCAAGGGTGTGTTTGCTGAGGTGGTGGGTGGGAAGAGGAAAAAGCCGTCTGGAGGAGAGGAGAACACGGACCGGCCCAACAGCAAGAAGAACCGCGAGTCGGGTCGAGACGAGGAGTTCTACATCCCCTACAGGCCCAAAGACTTCAACTCTGAGAGAGGGTCGGTAGAGAGAAGCACACATAGTTTCCTCGGTTTCATTTACTTTAGGGGCCATTTTGTATATGCTGCGGCGCATTTGTTTATGTGGAAGCGGACATGTTTACGATGATGGTCTTTCGGAGCAGAAAAAGCATACATTTGATCAATAAGTGCTCCTCCTTCATGTCCCCAGACTCTGTAGTTCTGATGACTGTGTGGTAATTATTCAGTTGCAGGGTCTTACCCCAGATTGAAAACCCAAGCAGTGTTTGTGTAAAACCGGAAAAGCTAGTTCTATTTATAAGGGTTAGGCTCTTCAAACCCAAAGATCAGTGATTGTTTAGATTCTGTGATGTTTGATCTCTTTATAAACAAAATAATTCCTTTAAATGTTTCCTATGTCAGTGTTTTCTGTGTTGTATTCCTGTCAGTTGAAAGTATTTCATTAAATAAATGTCGGCCATGTGCCAGCTTGTGCCAGCTGTGTTGGAAGCATTTAATTTTAGAATGGCTATGTTGCTAATGCTAATGTATGTGGGTGTGTGTGTTGCTCATGGTGCTGTGTGTGTGTGTGTGTGTGTGTCCAGGCTCAGTCTTACAGGTGAAGGAACCACGTTTGAGCAGCAGGCCTCCTCTGCTGTGCTGGACCTGATGGGAGACGAGAACACCACCCTCAGCCAGCACAAGAGCATCATGAAATGGTGAAGCCCATAGATTCACACCACACACACATGTACACACACACACACACACACACACACACACACACATATGCTTTTGGGTATATAACATACCCATACCCATGACCCAGCCCCTTCTGTGGTCCTCGTATAGCTATTCCTGAGCCATTGCTTACAGCTGAATCCTTTCTGAAAAGTGCTATACAGATAAAGCTGATTGTGATGTGAAACGTGCTGTACAGATAGCTGATTGTTGCTGTATTTCCTTTGAAAAGTGCTATAGAGATAAAGCTGGTTGTGATGTGAAAAGTGCTGCACAGATGGCTGGTTGTGATGTGAAAAGTGCTGCACAGATGGCTGGTTGTTGATGGCGCGCTGTGTTTCCTGAAAGGGACCGTAAGAGGAAGCGCTTCGTGCGAGACACGGGCAAAGAGGACAAGAAGAAGAGAGTCCGGCTGGAGAACGGGCAGGTGGTCAGCAACAACAAGAAGAAGAACTTGTATCCTTGGCCTTCCCTTGTGTCTTGTTCAAATGTTCCCTACATAATACATTTTCGTTTAAAACGTGAGATGATTTGTACACAATGAAAGTCGGTATGAGAATCCGTCTTGCACCTTGACTCCATGTCAGCTATGAGCAGTGGAAGAAGAAGAACAAGATGGATGATGACGCCTCGGACTCGGACAGAGAGGCGGGAGGAAGCAGAGGCGGAGGGCAGATGGGAGGCCATGGAGGTAGGACTTTCACCTGTGTAGGCCTAAGGGCTCATTCACACCAGACGCTCTCCGTATACAGCGCGTGCCCGTTTTCTGTCCGTATTCGTTTAGAATTCATGTTTACAAATTAGACTATTCACACCGCACGCGTGATCTCAGCGTATTCTGTCACTATACAAACATATTGTACACGGTTACGTGCTGTACACGCTCAAGTTGGTGTGAATCAGCCCTAAACACACTTCCGCCTCAGGCAGTCTGGGTGCGGGACCAAAGAGCAAAGTCAAAGAACAGAGACAGTCTGTGGCACCAGTGTGTCATGATTACTTGTGTGGGAGCACACTGGTGTTGTGGACTTTATTTCTGTTCTAAACATTTCAGCTGTGAAGGTGTGTCCGAAAGACAATCATGACATGGCCACTCCATGTGATTTTCACTCAATACTGACTGTGTTAATGTCCGTGCATTTTATACACACTGCATGTTTGCATGTAAGTGTACCCTACTGTCACATGATGACTTTGTAGCTCTACTGACTCTGATGATCTCTGGCCCTTGTACCCATATGTATGCATTATGGGTATGTGTGTAAGTATAGCCCGCTGTCTGTAGCTCTACTGACTCTGATGATCTCTGGTCCTTGTACCCATATGTATGCATTATGGGTATGTGTGTAAGTATAGCCCGCTGTCTGTAGCTCTACTGACTCTGATGATCTCTGGTCCTTGTACCCATATGTATGCATTATGGGTATGTGTGTAAGTATAGCCCGCTGTCTGTATCTCTACTGACATCATTGATCTGTGGTCCTTGTACCCATATGTATGCATTATGGGTATGTGTGTAAGTATAGCCCGCTGTCTGTAGCTCTACTGACATCATTGATCTCTGGTCCTTGCATACACTGACAGTCAATGTAAACGCATCAGACAACTTTCTTGTACTTTTTTACCGAGAATTGATTCCAACCATATAAACGAGTACAAATGCACTTGTTTGGTCATAAGAGAGTGGGATGACCACTCGGATGTTTACAATTTCTGCTTCAGTGAATTGGTTATCAGCTGTCACAAAATCATGTGTTTTTCCTGACTCATCTCGTCGCCGTCGATGCGTTTTCTGACTGTCAGTGTATATTCTGTATATTGTGTTATATCCTGATATCTGTGTGTTTCTGCTCACACTGATGGTGCGTGGCCCTTGGATATACATGCATGTATATTATGCGTATGTATGTAAGTATATCCTGATGTCTGTATCTCTGCTTACACGGATGGTGTGTGGCCCTTGCAGGTCGTCGGGGTCGCGGGGGGCCGAGGAGGGGGCCGGGGGGTCCCCAGCGGGGTGGCGGAGAGCAGCAGGGCGCGCGGTCGGAGCTGAAGAGCCGCGAGCAGATCCTGAAGCAAGAGCCGCGAGCAGATCCTGAAGCAGCGCAGGAAGCAGGACAAGCAGCGCTTCCTGCAGGGCGGCGGCATGAAGAAGCTCCGTAGCAAGGGCCGCCAGCGCCTCAACGACGTCATGAGGTCCGGCTTCGGCCGCGGCGCCCAGAAGAAGGGCAAGATGCGGAAGAAGCTGTGAGGACGAGTGTGCGTGTGAGGGGGGACGTCCGTTTCACGTGTGTGTGTGTGTGTGTGGGGGGGGCATCCTTTTCACAGGTGTGTGAGGGGAGCGTCCGTTTCACGTGTGTGTGAGGGGGGAGATCCATCTCACATGTGTATGTGGAGGGGGGGTCGTCCTTTTCACATGTGTG
Organism: Coilia nasus; assembly: GCA_027475355.1. Classification (NCBI taxonomy): domain Eukaryota; kingdom Metazoa; phylum Chordata; class Actinopteri; order Clupeiformes; family Engraulidae; genus Coilia; species Coilia nasus. The sequence goes on along the minus strand of CM050209.1, from coordinate 32,098,402 downwards.
TATGTGTGTGAGGGGGGACGTCCTTTTCACACCTGTGTGAGGCGGGAGGTCCTCGTGTGTGTGTGTGTGTGTGTGTGTGTGTGTGTGTGTGTGTGTGTGAGGATTGAGGTCCTCGTGTGTGTGTGTGTGTGAGGGTTTGAGGTCCTTTTGTGCATTTGTGGACCTCAGGACTGAGTTAGTTCTCTGGGACTGGTCACACGAGAGGGCTGCAGCCCAGAGAGGGTGGCGTGATGGGCCCTTGCTGTAAAACCCAGACGGTCAGTGGTCATCATGTAGTTCACAACATTTCTCCTGTGGCCACACCACCATCCTGTCACTGTCACTCTATACACATGTATATTTCTCAGCAATGCTATATCCAATACAGATAAAATGTGTCTATCTGTGTGTTTGAGTCTGTGCGGTGTCTTTCAACATGCTTTTTGTGCCAAGAATTGAGAAAAAAAGTTTGTATATCAAATTTAGTTATTGGGTTTGGAAAGAAATCAAATAAATATGGAAAAGAAAAAGAACTGTCTGACACACTGCTTCTCTCTGAGTATTTCATTAATGTGATAAGATGCCTTATTGCCACTGTACACGTGGTACGCTGACACTGTTTAGAGTATTTCATTAATGTGATAAGATGCCTTATTGCTACTGTAAGATGCCTTGTTGCCACTGTACACAGGGCACACTGAGACTGTTTACATATTTCACTCTGGGGTATGGGTGTCATGAGGGTAAGTGCAATACAGCACTGCTGTCCTCTTACAAATTATTATACAGGGGTGATAGCGCTCCGGCACCATGCCAGAATTCCGGCATATCAACGTGTTTGTAAGGAAATAAAATCAGGTTCGCGTGATTTGACAATTCAGAAGCTTAGAGGCGCCTTCAGTAAACCATACCACTGTAGGTCTACTTTAGCCAATCAGTAATAGGGTAGGGGCTGGTGTTGGGTTTTGGCCAATCAGATTGATTCAGCAGTCACTCCACATGCGAATGTGTTTTATGTTTGGAATGTTTCCCACATCAGTGATTTTTAAACTAGGGGTCGCGACCCATAGTGCGGTCGCCAAATATTTTTTTCTGTTGGAAAATGACATGTTACTTCGCCAGGTGAAACTAAGGCCAAAGTAAAATGCAAATAAAATTTAAATCTGCTCTTTTCGTATTCATAGGCTTTGTTAATAGTGCTTAGCTTAGTAGCAGCTTATAGACAGGGCTACGGCTCCGACATAAACAATGCAGTGGTACAAAAGAAGGGCATGCGGCGCATAAAGACTGACAAATGACATAAAAATACCGTAAAATACCAAATAATAGACGAGTTCCCTTTAAATGCCTGGTGCAGGGGTTTATTTTCATAAATAAAGGCCGGTTCCAAATAAATGCCGGGTCTAATTTATAAAAAAAACAAAAAACCAAAACAAAACGAAAGAAAAAGACGTGATCACTTACGCTACACATTTTTCTTCTTCGCCTGTTTTGTTTCGTTTTCCATATTGCCATATTGTGCTTTCTTTCAGTAAGTCTGATCACTACAAAATCAGGGGAGATATGTCTGAAGATAATCATTCATCCAGGGTCATGGTTAATGAAAATAATTTTGAATTATTGTGTATTTTGTATTTGCTTCTTTTAATTATTATTTTGTGACCACGATGTTGATATTTAGTTAATTATTTAAAAAAAATGAAAGTTATAGTGATATTGATTAAAAAAGTTGAGTACAATATTTTCCCAGGTTTGCTGAGCAAGGTTTGAGGTGTGAGGACGGAATAACCGCCTGTCCCAAATAGCCGCCTGGTCTCAAATAAATGCCTGGTCTATGAAATGATTGAAACAAATAATAGCACCGGCTACTATTTGGTATTTTACGGTAAATGCCTGTTTGTTAAGCTTACCTTTGTGTTTATTGGTTAAACATGTCTATGTCATTAATCAGTGTGCATTGAAGTAAATTTTGACTACTTTAGACAGCGATTCACGGCTTCTTGTAGGTTACAGTTTTGGTTAGCGGTGTTGTTCCTTTTCAACATTCTATTTTGGAATGTTGAGATAGTGGGCTTGGGCGCGCTGGCTGCAAAGCTTATCGTTTTATGTACTCTGGCATAGTCACGATGGAGAAAACAACCATGAATAAACGTTCTGGGGTTCTCACGGTGTTAGGAAAAGAGAAAATGGCAGATAGAATGAGGAAGAAGTTGTGCGGATGGAAACACTGCAGGTAGGATGGATAACTTCTCTGACAGGTCAATGAGGGCAGCATTGGTTAGCTAACGTTGCTTCTCCATTAGGTTACAATTGAGTTGCTAAACAACTTTACGTTGCGTATAAGTTTGCTAACTAACACTGACTGAAGTGTTTTTGTAGCTGTTGTTGCCAACGGTTCTTGTTTAAACGTGTGATGCCGTTCACGTTGTCTGTCTGCATTTAACAGCCATACACAACCTCCGTCATATTGAAGTTAGCACAGCTAGCAAAACTGCTGTTGTTCAGTCTGTAGCATGTCATCCTAGTTCTCGTTCTCTCAGCACTGGAGTGGCAGGGGCAGGAGGAGTTAAAATTACCTACTTTTTGTAATGGTGTTGCATTGCCATTTTAGTATCACTAAATCACTATGCTTTTAGTGACGACCAATTAAGGCATTGAATTAAATGCCAAGCTATTTCTATAGATACAATTGCAAAAACAATTTCTATAAATGTAAGAGCCTGTAAAATGCCCCAGCATGCACGAAATTACATGTAATTTATAGCAAAATGTCTGGAACAACGCCACTGAAACAATGTAACTTGCTGCTTCCAGAGCGCAAACTCAACTTTTTCCCACTTTGTTAATTAAAACAAAACAATATTACTAGCCAAATGTTTTGTGCTATTAGCCAGCCTAAAAAATGGACAGGTCTAGCCTGCCCAATGCAATTACAAGGGGTTTGGGGCAAACGTAAGGTCGCCAGACAAAAAGTTTAAGAACCACTGCTTTAGTCAATGGTTAGGCTATTAATCAATTCCTAGTTACCGACAAGCAATACGTATGCAGGTAAGTGACTAGTTAAAAGCAGGGGTGGATTCCCTAACAGGCCCAGGGTCCCAAGAGCTCTGGTGCTCTACACAAAGATGCTACTGTAATATAGGCTTGTATTGGGTTTGCTCATATCATGTCTGAATAATGTCCATTTATGTCCACAAAAGTCATCAGAATCTGTAATTTAATGGACTATTTATCAAAATGTTCTCCCAGGGGAGCACACCCATGGATCCCGCTTGACAATTACATTGATCAGGGCATATATATTGGCATAGGGGCCCGCTTACCTCTGAGGGAAAAGTTCAGGCTCAGGCTCAGTATTTTTACTCTTACCCCTGTACAAAGATACAGGGATATTAACAGGACCTTACAGGACTCTTACAGGACCTCTGTGTCGGTTATGGGCTGCTGCGGTCGCAGGTTCAAATCCTGTACCAGTAGGACGACTGTGGGTGGGGGAGTAAATAACTAATGCTCTCCTGCACCCTCATCCTTTGGCTGAAGTGCCCTTGAGCAAGGCATCTAACCCCACATTGCTCCAGGGACTGTACCCTGTATAAGCTCTGGATAAGAGCATCAGCTAAGTGTAACGTAAAAAAAAAAATGTAATTGACTAAGGACCAGTCGTCTGTGGCAGCCTGCTGCCATCTATGGGCTTGTTTGAAATGGCTGTGGCTGGCAGGGCTTGAAATAGTGCCGTTTTTGGACAATCTTGTCTAAACATCACCGTAACACATGGGTGGGTACGGTGTGATACAGTGACGTTTGGACGGGATTGTCCAAAAACGTCACTATTTCAAGTCCAGAATGCATTGCTTTAAGCCAGCCAGTCATTTCAAACGAGCCCTATGTAACACTACTAAGATTTACTGTTCCAGGCAGAGGTCCTGCCCCCCCCCCCCCCCCCCCCCCCCCCCCTCGCCCAGCAGGTCTCCCCTGAGTTCCCCGACCCCCCCGGCCCAACAGTTCTCCCCTGAGTTGTCTGGACAGTGTCCTCATGTAGGGTTCTTTTCCCTGACAGGCTGAGGTTCAGACCTGACGGCCAGTATGACTGCATGCTAAACAAATCAAATCTATATGAAGCTCCAATACTCTTGCCATGGATCCTCTATGAGACAAACTAGCAGAGTTCATCCACTAGGTGGCAGTGTACCACAAGAGAAGTGTTCGACATCCCCAAACAGCATGATACGTCAGAGACGTCTAACATGAAATTGCTAGAAATATCAAATCAGTATTGCATGATTTGAACTTTTGGGTCATCATATAAAACATTAAAACTTTTAGCATTTAGCACAACTGCGTAGAATGCCTCTGATGCTTACATTGAAACAACATCAACAGAGTCCTAATTTCACAAATAGCGTGTGTCCAAAAATGAACGGAAAAAAAAAAAAAAAAATCTTGTCTACTACACAGAGCATTTAGCAATACAAAAACAGCTCCAGTTTTTTGTCTTGGAGTTTGAGCGAGTGAAAAATCTGCTGGCACTGGTCTGTGTGAACGTGGCCAGGTGAGGGGTGGTGTGTAAGTGGGACTGTAGGCCTCATCTGGATACAGTTAGATGCTCGCTGGTGTTTGATGATATGTGCGCATGTTATCACCGGGTTATCTACGGCCAGACCCCCTAGACCACAATGAAGATTTGTGGCCTCCATTTCCACTTATGAGTCGGCGCTGAACCCTGAGCACAAGATGGCCGCCTCATTCGTCACTGTCGTCCGCACTCTCCTGTGCTGGCAGCGCACTCTCTCTGCTGGTATGGATCAACGCTCAGCCTGCTCCTGCAAGAGCATCCAGGTGGACTTAAAAATAGTGGTCTACGCCTCAAAAAATGTATTTCGTATTCTGGTTTTTATTTTAAGCAAGTGAGAATGTGACTTGCTGAGTTGTTGAGAAGCTTTTGGAAGATACTCAGTTTTTCAGGCTCTGCAGTTAGGAAGAAGGAAATATTTTGCTTTTTCCTCCTGTTTTGAAAGAAGTCATCTAATCCGGCCGTATTGTCCATTGAGTTCAAATAAAGAGTCGGTCAGTCATGTCAGTCATGGAGTAGCATATAAATCTGAAGAGTCAGTTAGTCGTGTCAGTCATGGAGTAGCATGTCAGTCTGAAGAGTCAGTCAGTCATGGAGTAGCATATAAATCTGTGCGCTGAGGTGCCCACACTGTCTGCGCTGATAGCAAAGAATGCCTGGAGTGTTGGAGGCACAGTAGGCCAAGGGCCTGTAAGCCCCCCTCATCTGATAGGCCTTAATCCCTTGGAGAGACCTCCCACCCCCCAACGACCACCTCCACCCTCCCAACCCTCACACTCCATCCTCACCGGCCCCTCTTACATCCCCACCCTCTCCTCCACCTCCACCCCCTGTCACACAGCCCTGCTCCCAGAGAATGAGGCTGTGGAGGAGGGCGGTGGCTGGCTGGTGGGGAGGTTGGGTAGGATCTGTGGCTCTGAATAGCATGGGGCTGGTGTTATAGCATGGGGGTAGTGTTGGTGGGTGGGTAGTAGTGTTGCCACCTGTCCCGGTTTTACCTGATTGTTCGGGTGTTTAGTGGTCTGTCCCGGGGACAAAATATTCTCCCAGGACACTGCTTATAAGCAAAAAGGTTGATTGAGTCGCCGAAATGTCCCGTTTTTTTTTTGTCAGACATAGGGGTAGGGTAGACTATGATCTGTGGGTCTGAAGAGTATGAGGCTGTGGAGGGGGGTAGTGGTGGGTGGTGGTGGTGATGGGGGTAGGGTAGGCTATGATCTGTGGGTCTGAATAGCATGGGCCTGTGGTGGTGGGGGTAGGGTATGATCTGTGGGTCTGCATAGCATTGGGCTGTGGTGGTGGTGGTGTTGGTGAGGGTAGGGTAGGGTAGGGTATGATATGATCTGTGGGTCTGAAGAGCCCCTCCACCCCTCTGTGGCGGTTCTTATCTTCCATTCCCAAGGCTGACACGGCGTCCACTTGAGATAGCAGCACACGGAGCGACGCAGCCTCAAGGGCCCCGGGGCCGGTGGCCGTCACGGGAGTGTGGCCCTGCACGGCGAGAGGGGCCGTGTGAACACGCCGCGGAACGCCGCGGTGTGGACAGGCCCGCTTCTCTATCTCCATGGAAACTTCAGTCATACGATGATCAGGTGCTTATATATATAAGAGTGTACTCCTATCCCCGAAGCTGATGGTGTTATTACATAAAAAGAAAAGGTAATCATTGGAGAAAACTTTGAACTTTACAGCCTAGGCCAAAAGGCAGTCATGATTGTGCAGTGAACCCTCTGTGGATGCAATTTAGGAATTAGCAATTTATGGTCTGCAACCTCATGATACAATATACATGACGATACAGAGGTCACGATACCATACACACCGCGATGCATAGTGGCTCTGAATAATGTGAAGTTTTAAGAATCAAATCTGTCAGATATTAATTTAAAATTAATTCTTCTGTTGTCTGTTATATTTGTAGTAATCTTTGATGCTGTATCGATACTGTATCGAAATTGTATCAAAATCATTAATATTTTGTGTGAGCACCATTGTTATCTAGCACGGCCTTAATCCTACCAAGTATGAAATTCACCAGAACTGCACAGGTTGTTTTTGTGATCCTTTTCCTCTCCTCCATGATCGCATTACAGACCTGGCAGGTGTTAGACACTGGTGCTCCTTCATCTCCTGCGTAAAGGATGCCCAGTAGGGTTCAGGTCGGGAGACATACTTGACCACTCCATTACCTTCAACGTCTTCAGAAAGGCAGTGGTGATCTTGGATGTGTGTTAGGGGTTGTTATCATGTTGCAAAAAACGGTTGTGTGTCCCAGTTTCTGAAGGTGGGGTGGGGAGGTGGGGGGGCATCATTTTCTGCTTCAGAATGCTAAATCCATGATTCCTTCAATGAACTGCAGTTCCCCAGTGCCAGCAGCATTCAGGTAGCCCAAAACCATGATGCTACCACCACTGGGCTCGACTGTAGGCAAGGGACAATTATAATGGTACTGTTGAACTTGGCGTTTCCACACATGCCTGACGCCATTTAAGCCATGTTATTGTTATGTTATTCTTGTCAGACCATAGTACATGGTTTCAGAAATTCATGCTTTTGGACTGCTTGTCTTCAGCAAAGCGTTTTTGGGCTTTTTTTGTGATCGAGCTTTACAAGAGCCTTTCATCTGTGAGCAAGACCATGCAGACCGAGTTGTTGTACTGTGCAGCATATTATTTGAACTTTGACAGGCTGACCTTCCACCTCTGCAAACTTTGTAGCAATGCTGGCTACACTCATGCATTTATTTTTGATGCCAACTTCTGGATACAAGAGCAGCAACATCCCTCTCGACCATCAAAAAGCTTGTGAAGACCCTTCTTTTCCGAGACTGCTTCCCTGCCTAACAAAGCTAATCTCTACTAACCATCTCTTTACCTAGGTGCCCCGTGCTTGTATGAGTGTGTGTGTAGGGGATGTGTGTGTCTGAAGTGTCCCTGCCCCGGGAAACTTGGCTAGGCACATGTATCTCCTGGTGTGTATGTGTGTAGTCTGCTTACTCTGTGTTTCTCTACACCTCTGTTAGCTTATTATGTTCTCCTTTTGTAAATCACTTTGGATAAAAATGTCTGCTAAGTGTAATGTAATGTAATGCAATGGATCTGACACTGACTGTGTGGACCCAACTTCTTTGATTGATCATGTCAATGCCTGTTCTGAGTGGAACATGTTTTGGAAAACCACTTAATCACTCTGGCTACGATGATGTAGCTCAGTTTTATGGTGTTGCTGATCTTTTATAGCATAGGCCATCATTGTGTAAAACTCAGAAATTCCATTTCTTAAATCCTCAGAAAGTTTTTTTTGCAATGAGGAGCCATGTTGGACATCCAGTGGCTACTATGAGAGAATTGTAGCCAAAACATTAAAATGAATAGCTCTAGCGCATGATACACACATTTGTATGGTAGAGTTGAGCAGACCAAAACACAAAAATGATGAATTGGACAAGCGGCTTTTTATGGTTGAATGATATGTACAGTTATTACTCAGGGTGCACTCACTTTTGTGGCCTACTATTTACTCAAAAATGCCTGTGTGTGAAGTTGTTTTCAGAGGACAGTAAATTAATACTGCTACACAAGCTCTACATTGACTAGTCAAAAACATATCCAAGTTTCGTTTGTGTAGTATAGTGCCTTGAAAAGATATAGCCCATTCTTTCTGAAATGTGAAGGGTGTACTCACTTTTGTGAGATACTGTACGTTGTTCTAGCCAATGGGGATAAGTACCAGGGCGCTCCGCTCCTCGGGCCAGTGTAGCGGAGACAGACCTGACAGGTGTGAGACCTTCTTTTCCTGCCCCTATTCTCTCCCTCCCTCTGCCTCTTCTCTCCCTCCCTCTCTCTATTCTCTCACTCCCTCTCCCTATTCTCTCCCTCCCTCTCTCTATTCTCTCACTCCCTCTCCCTATTCTCTCCCTCCCTCTCCCTATTCTCTCCCTCCCTCTCCCTATTCTCTCCCTCCCTCTCTCTATTCTCTCCCTCCCTCTGCCTCTTCTCTCACTCCCTCTCCCTCTTCTCTCACTCTCTCTCCCTATTCTCTCCCTCCCTCTGCCTCTTCTCTCCCTCCCTCTCTCTATTCTCTCACTCCCTCTCCCTATTCTCTCACTCCCTCTGCCTCTTCTCTCACTCTCTCTCCCTATTCTCTCACTCCCTCTGCCTCTTCTCTCCCTCCCTCTGCCTCTTCTCTCACTCCCTCTGCCTCTTCTCTCCCTCCCTCTCCCTATTCTCTCACTCCCTCTCCCTATTCTCTCCCTCTTTCTCCCTATTCTCTCACTCCCTCTCCCTATTCTCTCACTCCCTCTGCCTCTTCTCTCACTCCCTCTCTCGGCCCTCTCAGACAGGCCTATAGGGGTTGAAACGCGTCTGCTGACGGTGCATCTGTGTCACAGCCAAGCCTGTGCGCTACAGGCTAACGGGCTAACCTAGTGGTCCCCCAGGCGGCCATTGGGCCCTTCTGGAGAGGTGCTTTGGCGCTGGGAACCCTGTTAAAACCATCTCGGCCTCCCCCACAGGTCAGGCTGGCCCACGTCGGTGCTGTAATTAGAGTGGCCCATGTGTTAAAATAAGGGTGTGCTGAAGTGCTTCCTAGCGTGCCCTACCAGAGTGGCACTCAGAAACATTCTGGGAACTCTAAAAGTGGAGCTCGCTGCCGCAAAGCATAACTACATGCCATTTGGCATTTTTATAATGAAGAATGTTTTATTTGGATTCAATTATTTTAACATAAAGAGAAAAGAAAACAAAAAATAACTGAAAGCATATGGCACTTAGTTAGACATGCTGGACTCCCAGTACATCCACCAATTCTTCTTGTGCCAGTTTTAGCTGCTAGCACATTCCATTATGGCCATCACATTCATATTATGGCTGAACGTATGGGGAAGGGCCACAAGATGGCGCTGAAAATCATGGAAGCAACTCCAGTTCTTTTCCACTGCTGGCATCCATTTTAAATCCTGGATTCCTGAATTTCTCTTTTTTTTGTATTTGAGGGGGTGGGGGGTCATTTTCAGAGATGGAGCGTCGCTGATCTGAAATGCTGCCTCTGTGTATCCCATCTAATCCGCTATTTTCCTCCGGAAGCGTTTACCACACCACGACCCTTGTTGAGTCCGAACGGACCCTCCTAATTGGGACCCTGAGAACCGCTCGGAGATCCCACGTCTCCGCACACCTCCAGACCTCCAGCCCCTCGTGCCCCTTGCTCCCCGCGGCCAGCTCGTCGCTGATTGGCCAGCGCGCTGACCAATGACGTGATGACACCTAACACACCAGAGGCCCTGGTTTTGGGTGGGTTTTGAATGGAAACGGGTGCGATGGGCATCCAAAGCGAAGAAAAGTGAGAGAACTTTCCATTCAAATCAAAGCGTTTTTAAAATGAATTGCATACCAGCTCACTCCACAAAAGAACAAATCCACATGTTCCGCCTCACCCTTCTGATATTCAGTTTATGTAATTAAATGTCCTTACGCCTCCCCACCCCTCCTCCTCTCCTCTCCAGTCTTCCTCTCCTCTCCTTTCTTCTTCGGTCTTCCTCTCCTCTCCTCTCCTTTCCTCTCCTCTCCTCTCCATTCCTCTCCTCTCCTGTCGTCTCCTGTCCTCTCCTCTCCTCTCCATTTCTCTCCTCTCCTCCTTTCTTCTCCTGTCTTCCTCTCCTCCTCTCCTCTCCTCTCTTCTCCTCTCCTCCTACTACTACTAATCTGTAATTTTCTGATAAGAGTGAGGATGCGGATGGTGTGCAGTTGCTTCTGTGCTCCTGTCCAGCTGTACTGGTCTGGCTGCAGAATCAGCAACTTCTCTCTGATGGGAACTTCTCTCTGACAGGAACCTTTCTCTGCTGAGGGTATCTCTCTGACAGGAACTTCTCTCTGCTGAGGGTATCTCTCTGACAGGAGCTTCTGTCTGCTGAGGGTATCCCTCTGACAGGAACTACCTTCTGACAGGAACTTCTCTCTGCTGAGGGTATCTCTCTGACAGGAACTTCTCTCTGCTGAGGGCCTCTCGTCAGTGGCCACCAGCAGCATCACCTGTCAGAAGCGCATGAAATGCAGGCTGCGGCGGTGCAGCTTCTGCATGTGGGGGAGGTGTGTGTGTGTGTGTGTGTGTGTGTGTGTGTGTGGCGGGGGAAACGCCAGTGCTGGGAGGGGGGGGGTGGAGATTTGGGGCTGGAAGATCTGTTGGACCCCTCTCTGTGTCCCGCTGCCATAAATCTTAATGCACCCTATTAGACAACCAGGCCTGCATTCAGATCCCAGCCATTAGTCACACACACACACACATGCACACACGCACATCACACACACACACTCACCACACACACATAGAGCCATACAGGCCGCGAGCTTGTGATCCCTGCCTCTCTCTGCACGCAAGGCTTCTCTCGTTTAGCGTACACATCCTTCTCACTCACTTTCTCTCACCCTTACCCCGCTCTGTCTATCTCTGGCCTGGCCTTTAGGAGTGCATTCTCCTCTCTCCTGGCCAAATGCTTCCCTGTAAACGCAGGAATGCCTATGTTATATTGGAGCCAGCATGGACTGATGTGAATGATGTGTTATTTTTATGAGTGCGCGGGCCCCCATCTGAAAGTGGGTGCGGGGGGAGAGCGGGGGGAGATGTTCATTTTGATCCGTTATTTAAGGGCTGTTGTGTTTGTCTGCGTCTCTGTCCGTACACGTGCACTGACTGATAGTGTGTGTGTACATGTGTGGAGGCGTGCGTGTGTGTGTGAATAATATTATTTTTATCGTGTGTGTGTGTGTGTGGAGGTGGGTGGAGCGAGATAGCCTGGTTTTGCCCATGGCCAGAGGCAGTGGGCAGATTCTGTGCTCCAGATTTAGAGTGGACAAATGCACAATCTGCTCTGAACAAAGGCCCCCTGTGCACATCATCTTTCCTCTCTCCTCCGCTCCGCTCCTCTCCTCTCCCCTCCTCCTTCTCTCCTCTCCTCCTCCTCTCCTCTCTTCTCCTCTTCTCTACTCTCCTCTCCTCCTCCCCTCTCCTCTCCTCTCTTCTCCTCTTCTCTTCTCTACTCTCCTCTCCTCTCTTGTCCTCTTCTCTACTCTTCTCTCCTCTTCCTCCTCTCCTTTCCTCTTCTCGTTTCCTCTCTTCTTCTCCTCTCCTCTCTTCTCCTCTCTTCTCCCTTCCTCTCCTCTCCTCCTTTCCTCCCCTCTTCTGCTCTGGAGGGCTCTCCCTCAGATGGACTTGATGTGGATGAGAACCTTGAGGAAAGACAGAACATTAAGATATTGTCATACAGCTAATATTCAACTCAAGATATGGCATTTCATATATTTTCTTTGTTATCATAGTGCTCATTTTTCAAATGATAGAAAATGGAATGTCTGCTTGGGTCATAATTAGTTGTGTTTTATTAATATCCTGAGCAGAGGTGGTGCTGTCAGTGTCCTGAGCGTGTAAGAGTAGTTCAGTGTGCTGAGCGTGTGAGTAAGAGTGGTGCAGGGTGCTGAGCGTGTGAGTAAGAGTGGTGCAGGATGCAGTGTGCTCAGTGTGTAAGAGTGGTGCAGGGTGCAGTATGCTGAGTGTGTGAGTAAGAGTGGTGCAGTGTGCAGTGTGCTGAGCGTGTGAGTAAGAGTGGTGCAGTATGCTGAGTGTGTGAGTAAGAGTGGTGCAGTGTGCAGTGTGCTGAGCGTGTGAGTAAGAGTGGTGCAGTGTGCTGAGCGTGTATAAGTGGTGCAGTGTCCTGAGCGTGTGAGTAAGAGTGGTGCAGTGTCCTGAGCGTGTGTGTAAGAGTGGTGCAGTGTCCTGAGCGTGTGAGTAAGAGTGGTGCAAGGTGCAGTGTCCTGAGCGTGTAAGAGTGGTGCAGGGTGCAGTATGCTGAGTGTGTGAGTAAGAGTGGTGCAGTGTGCAGTGTGCTGAGCGTGTGAGTAAGAGTGGTGCAGTGTGCTGAGCGTGTATAAGTGGTGCAGTGTCCTGAGCGTGTGAGTAAGAGTGGTGCAGTGTCCTGAGCGTGTGTGTAAGAGTGGTGCAGTGTCCTGAGCGTGTGAGTAAGAGTGGTGCAAGGTGCAGTGTCCTGAGCGTGTAAGAGTGGTGCAGGGTGCAGTATGCTGAGTGTGTGAGTAAGAGTGGTGCAGTGTGCAGTGTGCTGAGCGTGTGAGTAAGAGTGGTGCAGTGTGCTGAGCGTGTATAAGTGGTGCAGTGTCCTGAGTGTGTGTGTAAGAGAGGTGCAGTGTGCTGAGCGTGTATAAGTGGTGCAGTGTCCTGAGTGTGTGAGTAAGAGTGGTGCAGTGTGCAGTGTGCTGAGCGTGTGAGTAAGAGTGGTGCAGTGTGCTGAGTGTGTAAGAGAGGTGCAGTGTGCTGAGCATGTGAGTAAGAGTGCTACAGTGATGGTTGTGGTGCTGTTTCAGGTATGACCTGCTCAAAGATTAAATCTTCTTTATTTATGTCCCACAGACGATGATCATACATTTATGACATATGCAGTGTGTGTGTGTGTTTGGAGTATGTTTGTGTGTGTATATGAGAGAGAGTAAGAGGGGCTCTGTTGAGTGAAGGGCGGGGGTACTGGCCAGGGGCCAGACGTGGGCTATTTTTGTTGGGGGGGGGGTAGGCCCAGGTGCTCTGTGGTGCGATGGCGAGAACCCCTTATAAAGCCATCCCTGCATTGGAGGTGGGGGTTTAGGGGAGTGGGGTTATGGAGTGTGTGTGTGTGTGTGTGTGTGTGTGTTTTTGTTTGTGTGTGTGTATGGGGGGGTTATCAGTGTGGGCCGATGAGGCTGGTGAGGGCGACTTGTTTGCCACTAGTCAACACCTCCTGCCCACTCACAGCACAGCACAGCACAGCACAACACAGCACAGCACAGCAGAACCGCCCCTCACAGCACAGCACAGCAGAACACAGCACAGCAACGCACAACACAGCACAGCAGAACACAGCACAGCACAGCACAGCAGAACCGCCCTGCACAGCACAGCACAGCACAGCACTGCACAGCACAGCACAGCATAGCACAGCACAGCACAGCAGAACCGCCTCGCACAGCACAGCACAGCACAGCACAGCAGAACCGCCCCACACAGCACAGCACAGCAGAACACAACACAGAACAGCACAGCAGAACCGCCTCGCACAGCACAGCACAGCAGAACACAACACAGAACAGCACAGCACTGCACTGCACTGTTCTGGCTCACGGCTGCAACCTGTCCCTACAGAAACACACACACACATAGACACATACATGCACACACACACACACACATGCATGCAGACATACACAAAGCATGCAGACACACATGCTGACATACACACACACGCTGACACACACACACACACACACAGACATACACACACATACATGCACATACACACACATACACAGACATGCATGCAGACACACATGCTAACATACACACACACACACACACACACTGCGGACATACGCATGCAGACACACACACACACACACCACACGCATAGACATACACATACACACTCACGCACACGTAAACACAAATACACACACACACATGCAGACATACACATACACACTCATAAATACACACACACACACACATACAACCCTCTCACTCAGCTCACCCACATATCAACCCCCACACCAACACACACACACACAACCCCCTCCCTGCCATTTCACTGCCTGGAAATGAGTTGCAGCATATGGTTTATATTATTCATGAGAAATATTAAGACCCTCCTGTGTGTGTGTGTATGTTTCGAGCCAGAGGCCACACCAGCTTTTGTGTGTGTGTGTGTGTGTTTGTTTTTCTCTTTTGTGTGAGTGGTTGCCACAGCACAAATGGCTTTTTAGTGTCACCTATCTTGTTCCTGTTATTATGACTTTGATAGGATGCCGTGTTATCAGCTTTCGCCTCAGACCCCTAATGCTTCTGCTCCAATAGCAAGCTGCTGAATTTATGATTAATAGAATCGCCGTGTTTTTCATGCGGCGAATCCCCCCACCACCCCCAGAATGGTGCTGTTTTTTGTGTGGAAACCCAACCCCCCACCACCCCCAGAATGGTGGTGTTTTTCTATGTGGAACCCCCCAACCCCCCCAGACTGGTGGTGTTTCTCTATGTGGCAAACCCCCCCCCCACACACGGGGGCCTCCCTGTCACCGCACCTCGAGCCTCCATTTGCCACGCAGGCCTCCCCTGCCCGCCGCCCGCCACCCGCCCGTCATTAGCAGGCTTTTGCAGCTCTTTAGCGTCACGCCTGGGTCACACATTGGTTTTCCCTCCACTGAACTCCGACGCCGACGGATTTGACCTTTTTCCCCCTAAAGATCTCCCTTTAATCGCACTGATCCCGGGTACTCGGTGTGGAATATGCCGCCCTGAACGAGGGGATGATGTCGAGGGGGGGAGGAAAAGAGGGGGTCTGGGGTAACCTGTTTTTGGGACCTCATTTTTTTTTTCGCTTTTCATGTCAGATGTTTTTTTCTCCTTTCCTTAATTTTTTTAAACCCCAAAGTCTCTTTGGCCCTTTTTTTGCCTTCTTTTCGTCTCGTGCGGAATGTTTTCCCAGACTCTCCCTCTCTCCTCGCCCTCTCTCCTCGCCCTCTCTGAAGTGCCCTGCCTGCCTGTGGTTAGACACTTCATTTGTCATGTGCTGGATCAGAGAGGAGGGGGGAATCAAAATAATCATTGGACAGAAAGTTGCCAGCGTAAAAGAAAGAGAAAAAAGAAAAAGACAGAGAGAGAAAGAGCGAAGAAATGGCGATGCGAGATAACAAGATGTTGCGATTATTGCTGCCACGTCTTGTCTGCACAGTCGAAGGCAGATACAGAGCCATTCAACTGCTGGCTGTAAGGACGCCATTCCAGTCGTTTTTTTCTTTTTTCTTTTCCCTCTCTGTCTCTTTCGATCTCTCTTTCCCTCCTACTCCTTGGGATAAAATTATGTTTTGTGGTTTTGTGAAAGACATGAATTCAGAGCTGAAGGCTGGTGTCATGTGGAACAACATTTGTTGACGTTTAAGTGGCAGAACTGGTGTCTCTCTCTAGTTATACAATTAGAAGCTGGGAGAACATTTCTATTCATGATTTTAAGTACTAGCTGGTGATAAACTCTGGTAATGGTACAGCAGTGACAGTTTGACAGAGTTGGTAGAAAAACATACATCCAGTAGGCTGACAGATTATTTTTATTCATATACTTTAATTTATTCATTTGTTTTATTCATGTATTTATTTATTTATTTATTTATTATTTTTTATGTGTTCATTTTTAAACAAAAATTGGTGCAGTGTTTTTTTAGTAACATCCATGACTAAATTCTTCAATTTGCCATTTATCCAAATCCATATTTAAATCCCCGGACTGTCTAAATTCTTTAATTTTCCATTTATCCAAATCCATATTTATTATTTCTACCACAGAGAACTAAACAGCAGGTAAACACACCCAGGAGATAAGATGCGTATAGTCTTTAGGCTCGTACTGTTTTTCTAAGCCTATAACCTGTGTACGTTGAAATGGCGGCCCAGCCTCAGTGCATTATATGCAAAGGAACACAGATGTTCCTATTTTTACCAATAGGGGGCACTGCAACCATTGGTGCAACATGTGCCAGTGCTTGGGAAGTGTCTGCAGCAGCACTAAGCCAGGGCGTGTGTGAGCACATATCCTGTGGACAGCATAAAACTGACCATGGGGAGTTCTGCACAATGCGCAGCATTTAGCCCGGCAAACCCTCTCCTTTATGACAAGACATTACTGAAGTAGGCTAATGCATTTAGTATCGCAAACAGCCACTGAAGTATCAGTACTGCTGGTCAAAACCCGAGGTCATGTGGATGCCCTTGTCCATTTCGCCCGGAATCTAGACTGACCACCAGCACAGCTTGGCGCCCGGGAGGAGGGGGTCGGTGTCAGGGTGGGGTATGGGGAGCGGAGGTACAGGTGGCGTGGTCTAGAGGCCCAGGTCATGTTAGTGTTTGTGTGTGTGTGTGTGTGTGTGTGTGTGTGTGTGAGAGGGGAGTGCGGTGGACGAGGGGGCAGACAGGACGTGACCCAGGAGAGGAAGCTTGATGTCCAGTGGGAGGGGGAGGCATTCATCAGTGGGGTTGGGGTGGGGGGGTGGAGGGGTGGAACAGTCCAGCGGTCTGGACTTCAAACGGGCCCAGAGTAGGGAGTGGAAGTCAGAGGCAGGGGAGACATATAGGGCTATGGACTACTAACAGTCATAGACTTATTGGTTTGTGGACTACTGACAGTCATAGACTCATAGGTTTGTGGCTTACTGACAGTCATAGACTCATAGGTTTGTGGCCCACTAACAGTCATAGACTCATAGGTTTGTGGCCTACTGATAGTCATAGACTTATAGGGCTGTGGCCTACTAAACGTCATAGGCATAACGGTGGCCTACTAATAGTCATATGCATAACTGTGGCCTACTAATAGTCATAGGCATAACTGTGGCCTACTAATACTAATAGGCGTAGTTGTTGTCTACTAATAGTCATAGACTCATAGGGCTGTGGCCTACTAATAGTCATAGGCATAACTGTGGCCTACTGATAGTCATAGGCATAACTGTGGCCTACTAATAGTCATAGGTGTATGTGTTGTCTACTAATAGTCATAGACACATAGGTTTGTGGCCTACTGACAGTCATAGACTCATAGGTTTGTGGCCTATTAACAGTCATAGACTCATAGGTTTGTGGCCTACTAACAGTCATAGACTCATAGGTTTGTGGACTACTGATATATGTAGACTCATAGGGCTGTGGCCTACTGAACGTCATAGGCATAACTGTGGCCTACTAATGGTCATAGGCATAACTGTGGCCTACTAATAGTGGTTGAATAATCATAGACACACGGGGTTAGAGTACAGGGATTCAGAAGTAGTGTTAGTCGGTGCATGTATGTGTGTAATACATACACACTCACGCACATATATGATGTATATATACCTGTATCTATAGATAGAACTGTAAATATATCTGACGCTTTCACATTGGGATACTGCACGTACTATTTAAGCACAGAAAGGTACAGATACACACGTGGTTAATTACATATTCATATATACATACAGATGGATACACATACACACATGATTTCATTACATACCTCTTGCATGGGAGTTTAGGAGTTTGAGCGGCGTAGTGTTTGGTCTATTCCCATGGTCCTGCATGCCTGCGAGAAGCAGCATAAAAATGACAAGGTAATAAATAATAAGTAATATTATTAAATAAAAGTGCAAGTGTGGATAAATGCAAACGCTGATTCCTGTGAATTTGTATGTACGGCCGTAAATATGCCACGCTCGGCTCCAGACCCCCCGAGTCATGCTTCCATCAAGATGGATTCCGGTGACTCGTGTCGTGGCCACCAGGCCGCTGCATGACATACGAGCCCTGCCTGTGTGTGTGCCAGGGCGGTTCCATCATTTACTTTCTTCCCTCGCCGGCTGAAACACTGGCTTTTCCTAATTCCTGTATATATAAACTCTATCTAGGCCAGCAAACATACAGTAGTATTATTAAGTGAGGCGAGACATTGTTGCCGAGCGACGTAGACCAATCCTTCAGCGTTGGATCGCAAACACGTCGGTCTAAGAGACTGCGAGTGGCAGTGACGCACCTGTACACAGTAGTTGCAGGATTAAGTAAGCACTCAGGTACGGAACGACTGTTTGGTTTTACTGGGAGTGGGCTAGTAAAATGGCCTCCCTCTGGCTTGGGCGCTGTAAAGGCCCTTGTAAGACTACAAAGAACTCTTTAACTTTCTAGCTAGGACCCTTGCGCTTTGGATGATGTTAGAACAAAAAGTGTTTTAGCAACTGTAACATCATTAGTAGAAAACACTACTCATTATTTTTTTTCTTCAGGGCTGACTGGCCCCAACTTAAACCATTCAATATGTTATTCAGAGGAATTAAGAGAGGCTTCGAGCCACAACATAACTGAGTCAATGAGGCAAACATTGCGTTGTTTAGTCATTTGTTTAGCCAAAAGGGTATCTTTTAAGCACTTCACATTCTTTCTGCCTTATTTAGGGCTGTGTGTGGTTTAGAATAGACACGGATTTATAAGCCTCATAACTAATGTCCACCTTGATCCTGTACACTCCGTTTGAAGCTAAGCTAATTCAGCAAGAGGACTTCATTATTCTATCTCCATGTCGAAGTGATCAAAGCACCTGGGTCATTTGTTAGCTTTAAGGCTAACGGGACCCAGAGTTAGCTGGACTCCTGGACAAATGGTCTGGGGGTCATGAGCGGACAACAAGGGTTTCAGAGTTGTGCGTGCAGTCAGCATGACTCAAAAGTATGAGATAGAAGGCTCTATAAATCATATATTTTAAGAAAATAGAATGATTGCTACAAATGAGTAGTGATTCTGATCACAAAATTGTAGATTAGATTATATTGGAAGTCACCATATTTTACTTTTTTTCCTTTAACTTCTTTTTATTAGTTTTAAATGAGGCTTTACCCGGTGAAAATAAGTTATTCCCGTGAAAATAGACAAATCCAACCCCCTAAAACCTTTGGTTTGAGTAAATAACCTTATAATGTTTATTTTAAACGGATTTCGCGTCCAAATGTCTCTCAGCACCCGGCTGATAATAGTCTTGTTTACACTACTACTGGTATTATTATGATTGTTGTTGTTGTTGTTAATGATGTGTGTGCATGGTGAGGTTAAGTATCGGGGGTGCTGTCTTTAATCAGCGGGGTTCACGGGGTGCCTGTGGCCAGCCATCTGCACCATTAGCCCCACAGCGCTCTGATGGCCAGAGCCTCCCACGGGTCCTTGCTTCCTGGCCTCTGCCTTAATGGAGATGGAGCTCCGCGCCAGCCAGGCCGGGCTTGGCAGGTTAGGGGGGGATGCCTCCCGATCGGGGCACAGAGGCAGGAGGGCAGGGAGGAAGAATGCACACATGGCGCAGACATGACCTGGCCTGTCTCTCTGTCTGCCTGTCTGTCTGTCTGGCCTGGTCTGTCTGTCTGTCTGCCTGGCCCGGCCTGGCCTGCCTGTCTGTCTGTCTGGCCTGGCCTGGCCTGGCCTGGCTGTCTGTCTGTCTGTCTGCCTGTCTGTCTGCCTGTCTGTCCGAGGCCTGGTGGCTGGTGGTGGTGTGGTCCAGCGCTGCCGAGCGGTGGACTGGCGGCCGGACTGGCGGCCGGACTGGGCGAAAGGGGAAAGGTGCTAATTAACACTGCTGTCAGTGCTTCCCTTGAAGTGAAGTGAGGCTGGAGATAAGGCCAGGCGGGGGGGGGGGGCGGAGGGGCAGGGAGGAGGAGAGGGGGGGTTAGGGGATGCCGCCAGTCCGGCCCGGCCAGGCCATCTGGACCTTGTTCCCCTGGGTTCAGGAGGCCGGGAGATGCAGCTCGCCCTCCCCTCCCATCCCCTCCCCCCACTTTGGCCTGAAGGTCTCCGATGCTGCTCACTCCTCCGCTGCACTGTAACCTTTGCCAGGGGGGTTATGTTTTCGCTAGCATTGGTTTGTTTGTTTGTTAGCAGCTTTACGTAAAATGTTATGAACGGATGAAATTATCTGGGATGGCTGGAAATGGGCCAGTGAAATAAATAAGATTTTGGTGGTGAGCTGAATCATTATCTGGATCACGGAACTTCATACAGGATTCTTTATTATTTGGAGATAGAGCAGGCCATGGCAGAGGACTCTTTATTTAGTATTAAGAGAGGGCATGCCGTAGCAGAGGTCTGCGCTGTCCGAATGCCTTCTAGTTCCTACTTGTTTACTTGGAAGTCCAAGATGGCACTGTAAGGCACGTGAGGACAGCGACCCTAAAGTAGAAAGGCTCGTCTCGGTTAAAAACAGAGATGCAAGCGGCGCGCGACCCTAAAGTAGAAAGGCTCGTCAGGGTTTAAAAACGGGGACGCGAGAGGCGTGCTCGGCCGCTGATGTGTGCCATAACTGTAATGTTGTGCCAATGCATCTGGAAGTAATCAGTACAGCGCCCGCTAATAGACCAGACAATACCTTTTTGTGGATGGCTTTGGGCATGCATGACAAGCGACGGTAAAAAACAGCCTCCATTATGCTAATAAATATGCGCGCGGTCGCGGGAGAGGGGCTAACAGACAGAGAATGCTACTCCTGCTCGGAGCGAGCCCCTGTCCCCCCCGTCTGGCCTCACCTCCTGCTCTGTCACTTAAGGAGCCCTGTGCCTGCCCAGCGCTGTAAACGTGTCATCCCCACGCCACTGGAGCCCAGCCTCGTCTCCCTCAGCTAATCCCCTATCATTCTTTAATGAGGGACTGAGTGTGCCAGAGGAGGCCTGCGCATCCCAACACACACGTACACACACACACACACACACACACACACACACACATACAGATACACACATCTCTCCATACACACACACACATATCTCTACATGCACACACACACGTATCTCTACATACACACACACACACAGACATGGGCACACATATTTCTACTCACACACACGGACACACGTTCACACACACACGGACACACACATTTCTATACACACACACACAAAGACATCTCTACATACACACACACACACACATCTCTATATACACACAAGCACACATATCTCTACATGCACACACATATACACACACACACACACACACACATCTCTACATACACACATACACACACACACACACACTCACTCACACACACACATCTCTACATACACACACACACACACACTCACTCACACTCACTCACACACCTCTACATACACACACACACACACACACACTCACACACACACATCTCTGGGGTCCATAGGTAATACATCCCCTTACACTCCCCTTAGTGAAGAAACAGCACATGCTGTCCGCCACTGGGCTGGGGGCTTCTGTCCGTATCTGTGGATGTTTTCTGTGGAATATTCTAGTCTGTAGGCAGTGTTCTCGTGGGAAATATAATGATAATCATATTCACACACATCACAAAAAAAAAAAAACATTGCAACCTTCATACCTTGAATTTGGGGCGATATGAATTTTGCCGTCTCTGAGATGAGTCACATTCATCGTGGGGTGGGAACACCGCTGGCGTCGTTATCAACGCGGGATGCCAAAGGGAGCAAGGGCAATCCCACGTTTGTCTTGCGGCGGTTATCAGCTGTCAGTGATCGCCTCAAGACGCTGAAGACGAGGGCTACAGGCCGTGTGGGCCATCACCAGGCGATGGGTACCTAGGAGAAAAACAAGTGTGTGTGTGTGTGTGTGTGTGAGTGAGTGACAGAGAGAGACTGCAGGTGTGTGTGCTTTTGTATGTGTGCTTTTGTGAACGACTGTATCATGTGATAAACTGGAGATGGGAGTGACAGAACTGGAAGTGGTGCGAGGACTTCCTCATAAAAGGTGCACAGTTACCCTGCTGGCTGTGAGATCAGTATGTGTGTGTGTGTGTGTGTGTGTGTGTGTGTGTGTGTGTGTGTGTGTGTGTAAGAGTGTGTCTATGACACAGTCTGGAAAAGCAAGGAACCGGCCTGTGTTGGTGTGTCTTTGTAAGTCTGGAGATGAGAGGAGAGACCCCTGCCTGCCTGCCTGCATGTGTGTGTGTGTGTGTGTGTGTGTGTGTGTGTTGCCTTTCTGCTTGGGCCACAGCCTCACGATGATGGAAGACAAAGACCAGGCGTCCTCAGTCAAGCAGAAGTCCGCGGGTCGACTGACAGGACCCAAACGCCACGGGTCGGCCCATAACGAATGAGGGACCTGCCCCAGCCACTTCAAAAGCACTACTGGGCCGCTGATAACGCCGTAGCCCCGCGCTGCTCCCTTCTCAATGGCTTTCACAGAGTTGTGTCGAAGAGGGTCTGGGATTACCATGCTGTTTGGGGATAAATATGATTTATGCTACCATAGAGTTAAACAGATCGCTTGCTCTATCTAGTTTAGTTTAGACAGGATGGTTTGCTTGTGTAAGCTCCCTTCCTTCTATTATGTAGATGGATGGTCTTCTTTCCTGAGGCACACGTGATTTGTTTGTCTCTGTCGGACAGCCATGTTTAATGCCGCTCCGTAGACACAACAGAACTTCTTCTTGTTGGGTCAGTACCTACGATACAAAACGCAGGCGCACTGAATTTACCCACAATCATCATCATCAGCATTAGTTTGCGGTTTAGGGTGTTGGAGCATAGGGATAAACGTTTACACAATGAGTGCGACAAGCAACAAACATTTAACAGAGTGTAAAAGTTAGTTCACAGGTAATTTTCACATTATCACATAGCCAATGTAGATCGTTTATAGACCACAACCACAGTGACTGGTCCTTGTCAGTCGTACAGCCCGCTCCTGAGTCGTGCAGTAAAGGCCAGCGCACAGCCGGGCGCGGGCACGAGCAGGAGCAGGAGCAGCAGCGCGAGCGCGAGCACAGCGAGCCCATGTGTACGCACGAGGACCGCAGAGGTTTCAGGACTCGCAGCCGGGGCAGGCACGTTTCTTACCCAGAGCGCTCATCCTGTACGAGGGCAGAGGGTAAACGCTGCTTGCTGCCTGACTGATGCTAATGCACTAGAGATGTACTTGGATAAAAAGCGCCTGATTTGAGACGCGGGGCTGAGTGTGAAGTCGGGAGAGAAGGGATTGCGGCACCGGTGTAAATGTCAAACAGGGCTTTTTTAAAGCGTCTACACACAGGCCCAATAAATATTTAAAGCCGACCACACGGTGGCCATGCTGCTGTCTTCAGTTTGCTTGACTGACTTTTAGTGATTTATCCTTCTACAAAAATATTTTCCACTTTTAGGTTGCACATACATACTGAAATATAAAACTGATTTCTACAAAAAATATATATTTATATTTATATATATTTTATATAGTACAAAAAAATATTTGTGTAGTGTAGAATTTTGCATTTCTGTATCACTTTTTGCCTTTTTGAATTTTGTGTTCTCTGTATACAAATAATTAGTAAATAAATAAATGTATTTATTTTCCACACCCTTTGCAGAAAATAATGCATACCCCACAATTACACACAGGCTGTGTTTCTGAAAAAATAAATAAAACGCAATTAAAATTCGAAATAAAATGAGAAAGAAATCATTATAACGTATTTCAGCATTAATCATCATAAATCAGGGCAGTGCCATTTTGAATAATCTACCTCTGTTTACACAAATGCAGTTATGCTGTCAGGCTGCACATTCTGGCATTAACAAGAAATGGCAGCATTTATTATTCAACAGCACATCGAACAAGGGCAAGATACTTACTTTGACAGGGTGGGAGCTGAAACAACAAGCATATTAGTTCACACAGAGAGGTGTTCTTTCAGGCTTTAGTCAAAGCCAGCTACGTGTTGAGAAACTGTACACGGCCCCCCCTAACAGCAGGAGCGTGTTGGCTTTCTGTTTGTTTGTTTACGCTTTGTGGAGTAGTTGTTTTACAGCGGAATCCTCGTTAGCTGTTGACAAGCCACGGGCAAGCGGCAGCTCAGCGCAAGTGCGAGGCGTACGTCTCATTCGCCAGGAGGTGACAGAGCATGAGTGCTTGAAGAAGAGATGGTCATAATTAGACCAGAGTCACAGCAGACCCGCTGGTCTTGTTGCTGTCAGACGGCTTCTCTCATTACACACTCTCTCCCTGAGAACACCAAAGTGTTTGTTTTGCTAACTGTCTTTGCTTACTGTCACTGACAAATTCCAGCATCTGGGTATGCCAACTGCCAGTAAGAAGCTCTTTTCCACGGCTCAAATGATTTAAATTTCCTTTCGCTTGAACTTTATCTAATTTAGCCCGATATGTTCAATTTCCCAATGTGAGGCATGGAAGAAAATGCTGTCATCTCCCTGGGGAAATGACACTAAGTGTTCAGTTTTGTAATTTCTACCAAAATATAATAATAATGACTAATGGATAATAGAAGACTGTAGCCCTAGTCCTATGAAAGCAAATGTCATAGTGGTATTAATACCAACAGTTTTCCATCACAGCTTGGTAATTGTCTACATGATGAGCATAAGCTTTTCACAAAACACAAACAGTGACATTGTAATGCAACTCGGTCATTAAGTTAGAGACTCCCAGAAAGCCTGCAGGAGAGGCAACATGCTGCTGCCATTGATTATAAACAGGGTCTGGCGTGACGTGTTTTATGGGGTATCCAGTGTTGTTAATATGGACGCAGACACACACGGCCTGCTTTCCCCTGCCTTCTTAATTGCGTGTTATTTTGGCCAGTCCATGAACATGCTTTTGTTATTGAGCAACCTGTGCCTGCTCCCCGAGGCCACTGTGTCAATACCAGGGACGGAAATCCAATCTGGGCTGTCGGTGGTGGATCACAGTAGGCAGTGTGTGTGCGCAGCTCGCAGGGCAAGTGGTGTGTTGTGGCGTGGTGGGATTTCCCCCCCCTGGATGTAGTCACACATGTAAGGTTTTGATGCCAAATGCTGTTTTTAAGCCCCAGTGCAATTAAAAAAATATATCATAAATTTTCATCATACACCTGGCTTAATTACTGTAATAAATTTGAAATTTTGCAATTCGCCATTTTTATTTATTTTTTTTACTTTTTGTGAATGACCACTGGCATTTTTACCAAAAAGTCAAGCAAATGCTTGCAACCTTGCCCACCTCTGTAAGAGATGCAGTATGCAGTACGCTGCTAAAAATGTCATTTTTCACCCGGCGGCTGGGTGACTTCACCACCTACGCCTTCGCCTTTAAGAGGGGTCATTCAGAGGTCCCCTGTCGCGGCTGCACTGCACCAACGCAGCCACTAGGTGGAGTTTAACCGTTGCGTCTCTCTTGCGTCCAATAGCCAATCACATTCCTGCGTTTGCGTCCGATTTCTGTCCTTTGTGTGGTTGCCTGTGTGTCAGGGGATCGCTGCCAAAGGACGGGGGGCGAACAGACACGGAAGAATACAATAGGTGACAAGATGGGTCAACTGTTCGTTCGTTTGCTCGTTCGTTTCGTTCATTTCGTTAGTTGGTTGGTTGGTGGTTTGGCTGGATGCATAGATGGGCTAAGAGAACGTGGTCTGAGTGGTGATGGTGATGGTCGTGTGTGTGTGATTCTGAGGGTCGGGTGTTTGGGAGGGGGTGGGTGGGTGGATTCGGCTAGCGAATTCTTGTCCAAACATTCCTCACGCGGATTTGTATTCATTGCACCCCTGCTGCTATTGATATCATTACGCTGGGTGCTCCAGCTGGGAGGCGGGGGCCCCGAGTCGGGCGGCGGGGAGCTCAGGGGGTCGGCCGGCCTAACGAGAAGTGACATTGGCTCCAGGTCGGCCAAGCATCCGCCGGAATTCAATCGGAGCCGCGCTTTCCCAGTCAGCGCATTACATCAAAGATCATTACCTGCTAATCAAAACACATGAGCGCAAGGGGGACTCACATCTCCATGCCCCCCCACTTACATCTCTCTACCCCCCAATGCCCACCCCCCCCCACCCACATCTCTCTACGCTCCCCAATGCCCACCCCCCACCCACATCTCCATGCCCCCCCACTCAAATCTCTCTACACTCCCCATGCCCACCCCCCCACTCACATCTCTCTGCCCTCCCCACATCTCTCTACCCCCCACTCTTATCGCCCAATGGGGGCTAGCAGCGCTGGCGGCTACTGGATTAAACCCCCCCTTCCACCCCAGCCCACCCCCATCCTACCCTTACAGCCCCATTGTCTCGTCCTATGACGCAGGAGAACTGTGCTTTGGCTAGGGGGAGGGAGGTGGGGCGGGGTGGGGTGCAGTTATATGTGGAGGTGGGTTTGTTTTTGGGGGGTGGTGTTTGGACACATCGGGTGCCTAGAAGGATTTGATTGAACCTGAATCGAGACCTGCTTTTGTGGGGTCGAAAACGTCAACTCGTGCTTGCCATTGCTGATGTTCATCAGTCATCTGTTGCCTTAACCCTGTTTAGACAGCGTGAATGAATAAAGAAAGGCAAGAAAGAATGAGTGAATGAATAAATGAATGAATGAATGAACCTTGCTGCTCTGATGAGCTGACAAAATAAGCTGTACTGATGCGTGTCAAAGAGCAGCTACTGTACCAGTCTGCTAATGGGATTATCAGAAAGGTTTTCTTTTCTGAAGGCTGAATTGATGGAAAGGGATGGGAATCCTTTATGAGTGGACTGTTGGACCCTCGCAGCGGTTTGTGGGTGGATTTCGTCACAACAGTCAACATCCGTCCACACAACACAGCCTCACAGCCTTAGAATGCGGACGCCATGTCTTTGATGGGTATTTACTTTTATCACCAACTACCTTTTCTCCAATTTTTAAATATTTGTTTTAATCACCCGCAGCCAGTCTGCTTTTCATTCTTAAATTATAACATCCCAGTAAAAAAGCCCAGTGTGTGTCGATATTGTGTATTTCTCTCTGACCGTGCTGTGCAGTAAGGCAAAGAAGGAGAAAACCACAGGGGTTGGGGCTTGAAGGAAGTGATGCGGCAGAGTGGCGGGGTCAGATCTCGGCCAGCGTCCAGAAATGGTCATCTCCGCCTGCGGCCCGTAACAGGGGTGAGGGCGGCACGGAGCCGTTTTTCCGCCTCGGAGCTAGAGGATGCTCTCTTCGGTGCTGCGGTCTGTGGCTTTTGTATGGGTGTACGTGTCCTTGTGTGTGTGTGTTTTGATGTGTGTATGTCGTAACCTCCATCTTGCTCTGGGGCCCGGGGGTCTGGGCTGTGACCTAATAACCCTCCTGTAATCCCATTTGGATTGTGCCGCTGGTGCCTCGTTAGCTCACATCCTCCACTCGAGCGTAGCAAAGCGGCTCTAAGCTCTGGGAGGGATTGAGACCATCGCAGCCTCGCTGGAGATGGGCACAGACATGGAGACAGAGACAGACACAGAGAGAGGGATAGAGATGGAGATAGAGAGGGATAGACAGACACAGAGAGAGGGATAGAGATGGAGATGGAGACAGAGAGAGGGATAGACAGGCAGAGAGAGAGGGATAGAGATAGAGACAGAGAGAGGGACAGAGACAGACAGAGAGAGAGGGATAGAGGTAGACACAGAGAGGGATAGAGATGGAGATAGAGACAGAAAGAGAGGGATAGGGGTAGACAGAGAGAGATAGAGATAGAGGTAGAGAGGGATAGAGATGGAGATAGAAACAGAGACAGAGGGATAGGGATAGGGGTAGACACAGAGAGAGAGATAGAGATGGAGGTAGAGAGGGATAGACAGACACAGAGAGAGGGATAGAGATGGAGATAGAGACAGAGAGAGAGGGATAGGGGTAGACACAGAGAGAGAGAGAGAGATAGAGATGGAGGTAGAGAGGGATAGACAGACACAGAGAGAGAGATAGAGATGGAGGTAGAGATTGTGGGGCAGAAAGGGAGATGGTGAGGCTCTGCTCTCCCTTTTTGTTTATGATCCAGGACTGCAGCTAAATGACCTTCAGTCCTGGCCTGACATCACTTTTACTGCTGTCGCTGTTCACACACACATAGAAACACGCACCCAGTCTCTTACACACACACACACACACCCAGTCTCCTACACACACACACAATAACAAACGCTGTCCCAGCTTGCTTAAATAGCAGCACAGAGGTGGATATCATTCTGTGTTTTGCACTCATCTGACTGTACTGACCCCATGTCTTATCGCTGTAACGCATTTTAACTGTCCATGGCCTTTTTTCATTAAAGAATCTATCTCCTTATTATAGATTACTTCATGTAGCATCACTGTCGATTTATTCTGCCAAAGATATGTTTGAATACTTTTAAAAGGGTTGTTGTTTTTCAGCCTAACCTTGAACGTTCAGTGACACTGCACCATCGCCCTCGGCTCCGCTTTCGCATAATGGCTTTGTGAGGCATCCATTGTGTCAAGACGCCGCCCTCCATATTACCAGTGCCCGGGGCGGCACGCTCGTACTGGGGCCTGCAGGACGCGTGGAGAGGAGAGGAGAGGAGAGGCGAAGAGAGGGAGGAAAAGATGGAAAAAGGGGAGGAGGAGAGAGGGTGAATGGGTGGGAGAATGGGTGCGGTGGAGGGTAGGGGTGGTGTTGGTGGGGTAAGAGCAGGGAGTTGGTTTTGGGTGGAGGCAAAGGAAGATGTTGCCCATGTGCATGCATGAGGCCTACATGACATAGATGGCCAGCCTGGACAACCGTGGCATACACAGAGGGACAGAGATGGAAAGCTAGTGAGGTACAGCAAGAAAGCAGAGGGGGAACAACAAAAGGAGGAGGAGAGGAGAAACGAGAAGAAGGAAAAGAAAAGGAGGAGGAGGAGGAGGGACGCTGTGCTGTGCTGTGCTGTGCTGAAGGGTCCGTGGCCCATTAATCGTTTGTTTGAGTTTCCGCCCCGGCGAGCATGTCATGTCTCCATTAGCGAGCCGCCCTCTCTCCCTGCTGACCACCCACTGGCAGCAGGGGGCTCGCTCATCTCTCCCATTGTGGCCTTCTGTCTGGTGCCAGGCAGACTGTCTAATGTGTGTGTGTGTGTGTGTGTGTGTGTGTGTGTGTGTGTGTGTGTGTGTGTGTGTGTGTGAGTTGGGATTAATAGCCATGAATAACTCATCCAGGATGAGGGCTAGAATCTCTTTCCCAGTAATCCCCAGACTACTATGTGGGTGACTGGTCAATTGTTCTCGAACTGTTTCGTTTTTCTTATTTGTGTATAGGTATACGCGTATGTACACATTACTCACACATACACAAACACACGAAAGCAAATGAATCATAGATAAAGATGGAAATTTACAGAAAAACCTTCAAACATGCTCTTAATACTGTCTGTCTCACAGGGCGCTTGTCTGAGCCACAGTCAAAGTTCAGCCCAGCGGTCGGTAGACAAACTTCTGTTTGAAGCTGTGGAAATTCTTCCAAATGGATTCCAAGCATTGTAGCGAGATAGGGCCGCGGTGAAGCCTTTATCTGTGCGACCTGCTCTTTGCCTTGGGCATCTTTGCGATGACCTTCCTCCCTAATTCCCCTCCCTCATCTTCCTCAGCGGCCGGGAGACAGAGAGAGGCTGATAGCCTGATCGTTCCGCGCAAGACCTCCGCTAATCGTCTCGTCTGAGAGTCGCGGTTGCCTGTCGCCTGCTCGGCCGTCTCGCTGGTTGACCCTCACTTCCACTGACTGTCTTGATGTTAGTTTGACCCCTGACCTCTCCCCTTCTCTACAGACAGACTGCATTCTGACCCGCCAAACGAGGCTCTTTCATTCCCCTGACCCGCTAAGCTGCCTTTCCTCTCGGGCGCAGGCAGGGGAAGCGTCACTGGCCATGGGGACGGTCCCCAAGCCGGCCAATTAGAGGCCGTGTGATCAGAGTGGCATAATCAGGCAGGACTAATGACAGGGCCACTAAAGCTGCCACTGCGCAGAGACACAGAGAGAGAGGGAGACAGAGGGAGAGAGAGAGAGGGAGACAGAGGGAGAGAGAGAGCGAGAGAGTGCACGAGAGAGACAGGTAGAGAGTGAGAGAGAGAGGGAGAAAGAGAGTGAGTGAGAGAAAGAAACAGAGTGAGGGAGAGACAGAGGGAGAGAGAGAGAGAGAGTTAGTATATAAAACCACACATGGCCACAAATTTACCACCAAGAAATACATTCCGTGTTATAGATCAATTCAAGGCATATGTTGGTTTTGTATCAACTGTGATGTGTGGCAAAGAAAATAAAGTTAATTTATGAGACATTAGTATTAATGGGCTATGTTAGCCACACGGTCATTCCTGCTGTTACTAAGTTGCTGTTACTTTAATTTTTCAGCATTTTTAAGTGCCAAGAAAGTTAACTTTCAAAAAGTAACGTTCACGGTACCCAAACAGTCTGACTGCTTCCTTGGAGACAAAATGTCCATGAGCAACCCTCACTGCTTGGCGTTCCAGAACAGTTCCTTGATCTTTGCCTCGGCCCCCGAGCATTCCAGAGTGTTCTGAGCGTTCCGTGTTCTGAAGTACAGGTGACATGAGATTAGCACCTCCTACACAAGGGTCAGCAAACAGCTTGTAAAGGCCCCAGCTACTCTCCGCATTGTTAGGCAGGAGCTGTCTGGGTATTGATCTACTATCAGTGGCCCCTTAGCTGAACGCTTGAATGCCTCACAACTTCTCTCTCTCTCTCTCCCTCTCTTTCTTTCTCTCTCTTTGTATTTCTCTGTCTCTCTATCCATACCTCCCCTCTCTTCATCCTTGTTCCGTGAGCGTGCAGAGTGGGCCGATGCCACAATCGTTTTCCTTTATTTGCCTGAGCTGCCACCACCTGAGTGACTCCCAGACACAGGCTGGCCGGCTGGTCGTGCGGCCGCCTGTCCCACGGTGTCCCCAAGCCCTGTCCCCACACTTTAGCGGGCTCTTGTTCTGGAGACGACATCCTTTTATCGGCGCTCCCTCCAGGCTTGACAGAGCGCCCCTGCACCGGCCCGCCACGTCCGAGACCCCAGGCCTGCCAGAGAATCGATAGCTCGCCAGAGCGGAACGGCCCGGGGGCGGGGGACTTAAATTTTTCACCTTGTCATCCTGAAACACAGCTAATGTTGTCCCGTGTCGCCCCTGGTGGGGCACTGATATCTGTAGCTCGTCCTGAGGCTGCTTCAAAGTGCAGCCGTGTGCTTTCAGTCTAGGAGACAGGCCGCAGGGTGTTCGCAGCCCACCAGGCCATATATGAAGCTCTCCCAGACCTTTTAATAGGATTGAAAAATTCCAGTTTAAAAATGAACTTTGATGAAGAAGGAGAAAAGTGTAGAATATGCCTATGGCCCCAGGATAACATGAGGGTAATGCCGTCCTATAAATCTCAGATGCAAACTGAAGAATGTACACAGTGCCCTAATGGTAGCTCTCCCTTTCTACCACCCAGCGAAGGTATATCCCTACCTAGAGCTGAGATGGCATCAAAAAGTGTGGGAACGACCTGCTCTCTACCAGAAGACAAATAAACTTTCCATCCTGCTGATTTGTAACGTTAAACAAGACAAACCCTTCTGACCGCCGCGCAACCGCTTATTCAGTGTGACTGATAGCATACATACTGTACCTCTCAGTAGCATAACCATCAACACCCACCGACAATTAGGGCCGGTTACTAAGTGTTCCCGCCTTTGATGTCGGACGCTCGCTGAAACGAATATGATTGGTGAGAGCTGTATTTTTAGACGGTGACCATACATGTAGTAGCCATTTTTAAACAAGGGATACATTCTGGTAGTGACAGGCAACCCTGCTATGTTGTGCTCATCCCTCAGTTATTCCCACTGAGGTAATGTAGATGTGTGTTTTTGGGGAGAAGCGCTTCGATGTAATGTTACTAAATAGGTACTACTCTAGGATGCGTTCATGTGTAGAGAACTAATACTCTTATGCTAATGCTGTAAAACTAGATTAAAAATCTGTCCACTTACCATTCGCACTGCCGATAAACATAAGAAGTGAATCTGGCCGTTGGGACTGTTTGTGGTGCGACTGCTGTTACTGTTAGCTCTGTTGCGTCGTTGTGACATTGCATTATTATTGTGTCACGCAAGAGCCTGCATTAACGGGGCATTGCGTCATTACGTCATTTCATTATTGTGTTCGTCCGCTCGGGCACCACTGGACTGCAAGAAATGTTGTCTTGTGTTGTTCTTGCCAAACTGTGAAGCACTTTCAGCTGCATCTTGTATGTATGAATTGTGCTATACAAGTAAAGAGTATTATTATTATAATAATGGCAAATGTAAATCACGTGACAGTTACTCGAATAAGCTAAAAAAAGTGATGAGAAGTTGTAGTTGCATAGTGGAAATGAGCAGACTGAATACAGGGGTGAAGAAATGGTCCTACAGTGGGCTCTTAGCCCCTGTTGGCAATGTTAGCAATTTTTGCTAACTTATGACCAAGCTAGCTAACTGTTCACTCCCTCCCCTTATTGTTACAAAATGTATTCATGCAGAATGACAGATATGGTGGTTTGCTTCCTAACTGCACTGGAGCCAAACTGGAAGTTTTTAGTATAGTGATAAATCAACAGTGCTGATGGCAGAGAGGGCTGGAGAGATGTTGTTGTTCTTTGTGCTTCCACAGTATGTCCATGCCAGCTCCTATGACGTAAAAAGAGCTCCGTTTTGCAGGGAGAATGGAGAATGGCTCTTGGCTATCCAGCGCTCTTACCCAACGTCCCAGAAGGAGGAAACTTTTAAGGTGAGAAGTTTTCAGCCTCTCCTTTTGGGGATATTATTTATGGGGTGGGAGGTAATCAGGAATGATGTGTCCAGCAACGTTAGCCTGTCAGCCTCTAGTACACGTGACATCAAAATGGCAGCGGGTGTTTGTTGAAACAACATGGTTGACAAATGCAAAACTTGTTCTGGGAAGGCAGCATTTCACTCACACGTCCGAGGACCACACCTACTGGAAAATGATAGTGTGAGGAAACCTACGTCAACAAGTCTGTTATCCTGTGGAAGCTTGTCAGTGGGAACTAAACAGATACATATTGCTCATTGATTCGTTCATTAGAAATAGCATTAGCAAAAAAGGCAGAATAAAATGTCATGTATAAAATTCCCCTTGTCTAGCCAGGCCTATTTTCCTCTACTTTAGGCCAGAACTACCACAGTGGTTAATGGAAAGACTGCTTGGTTTTCTTTAATGAGGCCCATAGACATTTCAGCCTAGCTAACTGGCTGGACTTCTGCCCTAAGGAAATAAGGTCCTTGGCTTGCTCTGGACTGAATGGAAGTTAAGCTGTATGTATGCTAGGTCTTCATTCTCATGTCATAATATGGCTTTGTCTTAATGTCAAACCTGCTTACCGTTAGCGAGCTTGCGATGCAGCTACACTACACTGTTTACTGCAGTTCATCAGTTCACTGCACCTTTTTTTCTATATTGCACTAAAACTATACATTTTAATACATTTTATTGCATTTTATATTGTCTATTGTTTTAATATGTCTAGATTGTGTGCTTTTTTCTCAATTGTGTCATTGACTCTGTGTGTCCCTGTTTATCATGA
Source organism: Coilia nasus (assembly GCA_027475355.1). Classification (NCBI taxonomy): domain Eukaryota; kingdom Metazoa; phylum Chordata; class Actinopteri; order Clupeiformes; family Engraulidae; genus Coilia; species Coilia nasus. Next base: position 32,064,960 of record CM050209.1, on the reverse strand, counting down.
GCATGCAAGAGTCATTTTGCTACTGTATTCATCCGCTCCGGCGCCACTGGCCTGCAAGGAATGTTGTCTTGTGGTGACCTTGTCAAACTGTAAAGCACTTTGAGCTGCATCTTGTATGTATGAACTGTGCTATACAAGTAAAGATTATTATTATTATTATTATTATTATCATGCTGCTTGCTAGACTTTAACTTCCCAGCTTGTGATCAGTAAAGTAGGGGAGACTGGGGACAGTCTATTTAAAGACGATTGCAGTCAGGTGTTGAAACTGACCCCGGCCCCAACATTGTTTGGATGCAGGATGGTTGCAACATGTTACAAATACAATATATTTCAGTGTTAATAAAAGGATTATTAGAGAATTAGAGATTGGAGAAAAGTGACATGTTGCAACCATCCCCAACATTGTTTGAGGATGGTTGCAACATGTTACAAATGGAATATATTTCAGTGTTAATAAAAGGATTATTATTAAAAGAGGAAGCCCATCACTCTAGCCTGTTTCTGATTGGAGAAAATTGTAGCTGTCCCTGGTCTCCTCTACATCTATCTATCTATCTATCTATCTATCTATCTATCTATCTGTCTGTCTGTCTGTCTGTCTGTCTGTCTGTCTGTCTGTCTGTCTGTCTGTCTGTCTGTCTGTCTGTCTGTCTGTCTGTCTGTCTGTCTGTCTGTCTATTTACACTTTTTCGTTGCAGTCTTAGTGAGCTTTATGTGTGTTTCTAAGCAGTGCCAGTTTTACTGGTCTCTGTTATTCAGCTGTGACATGGAGATGTGGCAGTGAACAGTTGTGACAATGTGCTTATGTCACATTTGTCACTTGAGCCACTTGAGTGCGTCCCTTTATCTCCTCTAAGAGGAGCGAAATCATGTCCTAGGAAGTACTGCTAAATGAAATAGCAGCGGTCTGTGACTTCTCATTCTGTAGTCTGGGAACCAACCGGTGGCATGCGTGTCCCCTGCTTGTCCCACTCAGAGCAGCGCACCGAACTGTACCTTTTAGCGGAGCGATAAGGCCTTCGCTCTGACGAAACACAGAGACCCGTTTTATTTTTAGACCCCAGGATCCTCTCCCTGTCTGTTGCCTCTGATAGGGGAGATGCTACAGGGGACTAGATTAGCAAGCAGACCCATGACAGCTAATCCCCATCCCAGCACACACACACACACGCGCACACACATGCGCACACACACACACACACAAACACACAACCTCCCACCCCCCAACATTTTGGGAACAGAAACTACTTTGCTAAGTACTCCGCTAAGTGTGTTGTTCTCCGTACACACAGGCATTGCCGTGGCGACTGCGATCTCCCCGTCTCTCGCCTGTAGCTCTGGACTGAGAGAGCTGATGGGGGAGGGGCGGGAGCGATGGGGGGAGGGGAGGATGAAGAGAGGGGGAAGGAAGAGAGCAAGCACCGGCGACACTGCCACGAACCACTCACCAACTTTCTGTCTCATTCACTTTCTCTCTGTCTCGTTCACTTTCTCTATCTCTCTTTCTCTCATTCTCTCTCTCTCTCTCTGTCTGCCGATATAAGGGGAGCATGTGGATCCTTGCACAGGAGTCCCTGTGTAGGGGGACTGATCTGATATTACTTAGTGACCTGGGGACGGGTTCAGCTCAAGAAGCAGAGAGAGAGAAGGAAAGGGAAAGAGAGAGAGAGCGAGAGCAAGAGCGAGAGAGACAGAGAGATGGGCCACAGGAACTGTCACCTCGCGTTCTCCTTTGCTTCTCCGCTCTCTTTATTTCTATGAAAACACCCGCCGGTCCAATGGACGTGGCTGCTAAACAGTTGCTAATAATAATATGCTCCCTGGCATCAAATAGCCCCCATTTTAGTTTGATGTATTTTCAGTACAACGTTCACAAATCCTTTTTAATTCAGACTGGCGCCGATGATTGACCTATGCGGTCACACATTGCTTGTGACATTTTGATGATGTCATATTTTAGTAAATATATTTTTATCCTACTTGTAAACAACCACTTCTGTGCTTTGTTTATTGACTTCTGTGTCCTTTGGTTGACACAGCCCACATTCAGGAAGTAAGTATAGTTAATGAATCCTGTCTTTCGCCATTTCAACATGCAGAGGAGCTTTTTTTGATTTTCCCCTTTTCTCAACTACTCCTGTTACAGTTCAGCAGTGGTCCAGGAGCCACACTGATTTGTTTCCCCATAATTGTTTGATGCCAAACTGTATGGACACAAAACAATACCAGCACATGACATGCCGGGTGATCGCAGAGATTATAGAGCAGACATCTTGAAATAGCTTCTCTCGGTACTGAATAAAAAAATATATACTTAGCCCTACTTTGAATCCCTATCGAGTTACACCAGCAAATGCTCCTTCACCCAGAAGTAAGTATTAAAGTCTTTTGTTCTGACATGACATATGGTTTTCCAGAGGACTTTTCTATAGTCATGTAATCTGCGCCGTTTTTCTCCTCGTGATAGTGTTTTGATATGCCATTTATTAAGTCGTAACGGTACATTCCTGGAGAGCGGGTGCACTAAGTGGAACGGGTTGGAGCCCGTCCGCTCGCTGTAGGAGTCAATCAGTTAAACTTGGCACCCGCGCCGCCCCCTCACTCCTATAACTCAGTCAATGTTTGACTCGCTTGCTTCACATCCACTGCCTCAAAGATGCACTTTCACATTGATTTAATCCCAACCAGCCACTTGTGTAAATACAATGTGCCGCGTACTGTAAATGAAACACTGACCCAAGGACGTATCTAAATGGTGTAAGTGTGTGGGATTATCAACACCGCGAATGAGTACATCCATAATGTATTTTGTTTTTCTACCTACACAAGACACGGTGGATAAATGGAATACAATGAAGCTGGTATAAGTCACAGCGTGGACTCACGGCTGCTTATGGAGCCATAGGGATGAGATGATGATTAGCATTCATGGCGCTCTGGTCTGTGGACTCACGGCTGCTTATGGAGCCATAGGGATGAGATGATGATTAGCATTCATGGCGCTCTGGTCTGTGGACTCACGGCTGCTTATGGAGCCATAGAGATGAGATGATGATTAGCATTCATGGCGCTCTGGTCTGTGGACTCACGGCTGCTTATGGAGCCATAGGGATGAGATGATGATTAGCATTCATGGCGCTCTGGTCTGTGGACTCACGGCTGCTTATGGAGCCATAGAGATGAGATGATGATTAGCATTCATGGCGCTCTGGTCTGTGATGAGTATGTTCTGTGCATGTGTGTTTCATGTGTCCTTGACTGTGGCCAAACATGAGCACCAGGAACACTTCCCTACAAAGCGAAAAGGCAGTAACTACACATTTAGTCCAAACTGAGTTTAGACTGTAAATAGACAAAACACCTGTTTTGTTTTGTGACTAAATATCTTGCTTTTTCCTATTAAGAAACTAAAATATCTTTTATCTATTAAGTATTTATCTACTATCTACTAAGATAAAAGCATCACCACTGTTATACCTGCACCATGTTTGGCTGGGCAGTATGAAAACTTTAAAGGCATTTTCCCCAGTTTCAATATTCGCATAGTTACTGCACTCTGCCTCTGTAGGGCAGCAGCAGGCGTCTGTTAAAACAGCTGTGCCTCCCAATCACACGTCGCTGGAGTGCTCATGAGGCTGGTCTCTAAGCCAGTCCTGATGTCCGGCGTCTCACAGGCCTGTTCACTTAGCTCTCGATCTGTTATCGGCTTTGCCAGGTCCGCTCTAAAGGCGCGGAGGAGACATACATTAGCCACGTGGAGACATGCGCTATTAGCCACATGTTGCTCCTGACACTGCTGGAAATTGAGATGTATTTTTGGGGGCAGACCTAAGAGTCATGTCTTCATGTCTTGTGGGTGATGCACCGCATACATGGCAGCCGGTCGCTGGTCATGACATCACGCTAGCTGCTAGTCGTGATATCACGGCAGGTCAGTGACTTCAAAGGCATTCAGCAGCATACAGCTGAGCAGCATCATACGTCTTCCCTCTCCCCTGCACACCCCTTCTTTCTCTCTCTCTCTCTCGTACTGTCTCTCTTTCTCTCTTTATCTCCCTCTCTCTTTCTCTCTGTCTCTCTCTCTCTCGCACTGTCTCTGTTTATCTCTGTCTCTCTTTCTCTCTATCTCTTTCTGTCTCAATCTATCTCTCTCTCTCTCCCTCTCTCTCTCTCTCTGTCTCTCTATCTTTGTCTCTGTCTCTATCTCTCTCTCTGTCTCTCTATCTCCCTCTGTCTCCCCCTTTGTCTCTCTCCCAGCACTGGGTGACTTGTCTTTGTGTGTGTTGTACGGTGAAATGTGGTGTGTGTGTGTGTGGTAGAGTGAGATGTGGTGTTTGTGTGTGTGTGGTACAGTGGGATGTGGGGTTTGTGTGTGGTAAGATGAGATGTGGGGTTTGTGTGTGTGGTAAGGTGAGATGTGTGTTTGTGTGTGTGATACGGTGAGGTGTGTGTGTGTGTGATACGGTGAGATGTGGTGTGTGTGTGGTACTGTGAGATGTGGTGTTTGTGTGTGTGCTACAGTGAGATGTGATGTGTGTGTGGTACGGTGAGATGTGTTTGTGTGTGTGTGTGGTACGGTGAGATGTGGTGTGTGTATGTTATATGGCGAGATGTGGTGTGTGTGTGTGTTATACGGTGAGATATGGTGTGTGTGTTATATGGTGAGATGTGTGTGTGTGGTACGGTGAGATGTGGTGTGTGTGTGTGTGTGTGTGTGTTATACGGTGTGTGTGTGTGTGTGTTGTACGGTGAGATGTGGTGTTTGTGTGTGTGCTACAGTGAGATGTGATGTGTGTGTTGTACGGTGAGATGTGGTGTGTGTGTGTGTTATATGGTGAGATGTGGTGTGTGTGTGTGTTATATGGTGAGATGTGGTGTGTGTGTGTGTCTGTGTGCTGTCTGGCGGGCCAAGGGAGAGGGTTAAGAGGGAAAGCAGGCCCTGAGGAGCGTGTGTGTGTGTCATATGGTGAGATGTGGTGTGTGTGTGTTGTACGGTGAGATGTGGTGTGTGTGTGTGTTATACGGTGAGATGTGGTGTGTGTGTGTCATCTGGCGGGGCAAGGGAGAGGGTTAAGAGGGAAAGCAGGCCCTGAGGAGCGCGGCGCTTAACCTTGACCTGCTGAGGGCCTTTTTCAAAGTGTCAGTGTGTGACTGCAGCTGCCCCCTCGCCACTTCACAGGCTGTTTACATTCTGGGAGAAGTCTTTATCTTTCCGCGGCCTGGGATCGCTCGCCGAGAGTTTACACAGCGTGTACACGCTCACACACACACACACACACACACACACACACACACACACACACACACACACACACGCACACACACACACACACACAGGAAAGTACACTCACACACCGGGACGTACACACATAGATAGACACACACAGACACACATACATGTGTGAAGAGGTGAACACACACACACACTCACTCTCATGCTCTCTCGCTGTCCCAGACAAACTAATACAGTACCTTGTCTTGTGTGCAGTCTCTCAAAGACATGTGTAACCTCTCTTTCTCTCTCTCTTTCCCTCTCTCTCTTCCTCTGTCTTACACACACACTCACACACGCACACACACACTCCCTCTCTCTCTCTCTCTCTCTCTCACACACACACACACTCTCTCTCTCCCTCTCTCTCTCTCTCTCTCACACACACACACACACACACACTCGCTGCTCTGCCTGGTCTGAGACTCCCGTGAAGTCGGCGAAGGGAGAGGCCTGTCACACACTCATCCATTTTGCAGCCGCAGACTGGGGGCCAAGTTCCTCTCTTTCTCTCTCTGTCTCTCTTTCTCTCTCTCTCTCTCTCTCTTTCTCTCTTTCTCTCTCTCTCTCTCTCTCTTAGGCTGTTTCTGAGCAAGAAACCAGGCCGTATGCGCAACTTAACTCAGGCCAACGAGGATCACAAGTCTGCAGATTCCCCTTGGATTGGCAGCCAGGCCTTTGAAATAAAATTACAAATGAGTACAGTTTGGCCCCATTAATTGTCTGGGTGCTGAACTTGGCTAAAAAGGCCACTTCGCTGGTCCCATGGAGATTGTTTTAAGAAACACAATTAACCCCGGAGAGATGGTGAAATGGTTCTGCAGTGCATTTATTTACCACACCATAAACAACAGACCTAATGATCTCTGGTAATTCAAGGCAGATGCCATTTTTGATAATTTGATCATCAAAGTGGAAACTTTTACTAAGTTCTTCAAAGACTGCGCCGGTTTTGGGGTTTTCTGCAATATCACATGCATCCAAGCTCTGGAAGCAACACGACAACAACCACACGCGGCCAATCAGGTGGCCAATGAGATTCTCTCGGGGTCTGTATCAGGGCACTCGAGGACCAATGATGTTGCTTATCTGCAGATTGAGGGGACAAGATTGGTGCAGAGTCCCGTGTATGTGTGTGTGTGTGTGTGTGTGTGGTTGTGTGTGTGTGTGTGTGTGTCACCCACGGCCCTGCGGTGCATCACTGATTTTGGGCCGCAGGTCTCGACCGCCTGCCAGAGCCGAGCCTGTCAATCCATCATGATAGGGGCAAGATTAGGCCGCCAGGCCGCCAGGCCGCCAGGCCACATCCACGCACCGTAGCCGCCGGCTGCCTGTCTTGTCTTTGTCACGGAGGAGGACGGATTCCTGACAGCGGGAAAGTCCACCTCTCTAGTGCCGTGGGTGATCACCGCGATTACCAAGCATGTTTACTTAGGCCTAACTAAAAACATAGCACAGGACTGTAGGTACTTTACCTACTGCAATAAATAACACCGATAGGACTAGTAGTTCACTGTTAAATATAGTTTTTAAAAATGGTTGTAGGCCATCCTAAAATCATATTCACACAACTTAAAACAAGCATACCTACTCACCTACAAAACATGGCAAATGACTCTACTCTTGGTGCAACTACTACAAAAAGGAGCATCAGTACTACTTTTAGTTCACTGTTAAATATTGTTTTTAAACATGATTCCAAGTCATCCCAAATCATAATCGTCTGTCAACACAGAGAAAAAACTTGGACAAACAGATGTCACTTTACTGCAATTTTTGGGAAATATGATTTGTCATAGAGATGCATGTAAATGTTTATGAATGGTTTTATTTTTCAATAAAGCAGGGAAAAGAGGAGATCAAAGCGCTGAATGCTGGCTGTTTTTATAGCTCACTGGTTTGGGCTTTTAAGTCACTCTGTGACAGACAGCTGTATTTATGCTTCAGCGCAAAGTGATGAATTTTCCTGTCAACAGAAACAAGACACAGAGAATGAGGAAGAGAAAGAGAGAGTGAGCTAGCAAGTGTGTGTGTGTGGGGGGGGGCAAGAAATCGGGAGAGGCTCCCCCATTCCCCACTTAACTGGAAATGCAAACAGAAAACAAAAACTCGTCAGACTAACGAGAGGGCGACAAGCGGGGCGAGAGATTATTAGTGTGGCCTGCTGGACCTTTTGATCGTCTCC
>CM050209.1:31995000-32052500 GCA_027475355.1 Coilia nasus | reverse complement strand
CCTCTCTCTGCTTCCTATTGGACATCCCACACTCGGCTCGCCTCTTTCCGCTTCCTATTGGACATCCCAAACTCTGCCTGCCTATCTCAGCTTCCTATTGGATGGGCAGAAAGGCTTATGGATCGCACTGCTGTCCGGATGGATCCAGATTGTATTTTCATTCAAGTCATCTGGACGATGGTATAGGCGCAGAGCTGTGCAGATGTCCATAGCAGATGGACCTGTGAACTCAGGCCCGTGCGGGGGATCCTTTGAACACAAAGTGATGGCTCGTCACTTAGCGACCGAAGCGGTGTCCTCGGCTGAACCAGCGCTTTGCTGCTGTGTGGAGTCGCCGCTGGGTCACAGATCCACCATAGCTGCCAGGGGTATAGGAGCAGGACAGAGTAATCAGTGATCGTCAGAAACATGTAGATCAGAGAGTTCTTTGTTTTGTCTCCAGGAAAGCTGGTATATGTTTTCACACTAGGCTATAAGAATATAATAGAAGAATATGCCCCCAAAAAACACTGCCAGGAAGCAACAGGGGATTTGACACCCAGAGGACACAGAGGCAGAGGTGCAGCTCGTCAGAGGGCAACTCAGGCAACTGCGTGGAGCTCCCAGGTCACTACAGGGTCCCCACAGTCTGATGAACCCTAAACTACAGTGGTGACAGTACCTTAACTTATATACTTTTTTGATCCCTTGAGGAAAATTGGTCTCGGCATTTATGCCAATCCATGAATTAGTAAATTATGCAGCACACAGTTAACACACAGTCAGGCTCGCTGACAGTCTTGGCTGGGCCTGGGACAAGATAATCTGATGGCACCCGCCACCCTATAGTCCATAATGTAAGGAGGGACCAGTTCTGGGCCCCCCCTTTCCAAGGACCAGCGACAAGAGACACGTTTGTCCCCCCCTGTCGTCGGACCTGCACACAGTGAGGGGAAGCACACACTAACTCAGAGCAGTGGGCTGCCGGCCTGCCTGCAGCGGTGCTTGGGAAGCAGTGTGGGGTTAGGTGCCTTGCTCCATGGCACTTCATCCATGCTGCTCTGGTCAGGGATCAAACTGGCAATTGGGTCACAATACGTGAACGTATTTGTGCTTCAGTGAATGTTTTTGTGTTTTTATTGGGGCCCTAACAGACCCTAGAATCCCCTCTGCACCTAAGTACGGTTCAAACCAATCCCAAGCAGAAGAGGAAGCCTGGCCAACTCCCTAACGTCAGCTGAACATTCTACTCTACATGTAGAAGGGGAGACACGCTGCTGTGCAAAGACGAAAGACAGTAACTTCAATTTTGGCCGAAAATGAAGATGAAAAAGATGTCGTCATTGCCGCAACGCAGAAAACACATGCAAGCGGAAGATTTTGAAAGGAATTTTACTTAGTTTCACACAGCCTTCCAGCGGGGCTTCTACCTTCTCCCAGGGAGAGGGGGTCTAGGTGGTGTCTTATCTCTCCTAATGACTAGACAGCTGGAAGCCATTTTGAACGTGAACCAGGCCCGATTAAGCTCTCCGCAAGGCCCCTGTGGCCAGGCTAACCTTCTCTCTGCCGTGACATGGACAGATGGAGCTGTCCTGACATACATTACAAATCTGATATGACTTGTTTTTTCTTTCTCTCTTTTTTCCCTCTCTCTCTTCTTCTTTTTCTTCTCAGGTACGCTAATGCTATTACTTGACTCTCAGTTATCTGGAGTCATTGCCCTTGATTTTTGCCATGCGAAGGCTTTTCATCAATCAGAGCCTGCCGCGCCGCTAGCCCATTAATCATTTTTTGTTTGGCACAGGCATCCATGATAAAATGAAGTCGTGATTAATGGCCGACAGAGTCGAATAATAATTGCAAACAACGTGCAGGTTGATGAATGTTACGTGGATATTTCTTCCCCCTTTTGTCTCTTTGTAGCTTATACAAACTACAACATTATTTATCATAATGAGTGAAGTATCAGATAAAACATGCCTATGTCTGAAGATGTATGTGTATCTGTTGTGCACATACATGTATCAGTACACGTACACATATGGTGACCTATGATGCTCAGCACTTCAGTTTATTCTGGAATTCCAGCACTTTGTGCCAGTGCAATGGCATTCCTTTCTTCTCATTCCAAGCCTCTGACATCATCACACAGCGACTAGTACGCCTCTGGCATTATCACACAGGGACTGGTACTCCTCTGACATCATCACACAAGGACTGGTACTCCTCTGACATCATCACACAGGGACGGGTACACCTCTGACATCATCACACAGGGACTGGTACTCCTCTGACATCATCACACAGGGACTGGTACTCCTCTGACATCATCACACAGGGGCAGGTACACATCTGACATCATCACGCAGGGACTGGTACTCCTCTGACATCATCACACAAGGACTGGTACTCCTCTGACATCATCACACAGGGACTGGTACTCGTCTGACATCATCTCACAGCGACGGGTACTCCTCTGACATTATCACACAGCGACGGGTACTCCTCTGACATCATCACACAGTGACGGGTACTCCTCTGACATCATCACACAGCGACGGGTAAACCTCTGACATCATCACACAGGGACTGGTACGACAGGAAGTGGTCCTGCTCTCTTTGACACAGGGGTTTGCCAGGGTTCATCTGCTGGTCTGTCTGCCCATTTTTCTCTCTCCCTCTCTTTCTCTCCTATCTGTCTGTCTGTCTCCTTCCTTCTCGCCCTCTTTCTCTCTTTTTCTATCTCTGCCCTCTCTGTTCATCTGTCACTCAGTCTCCCTCTCTCTTTTTCTCTCTTTCTCCTTCTGTCTCTCGTAACCAACTGACAGCCTCTGACTGCCTCTCTCTCTCCCTCCCCCTCTCTCTCTCTCTCTCTCCCTCCCTCTCTCTCTCTCTTTTCCTCTCTGTCTCATTCCGATCTCTCTCAGCCCACTGACATCGTCTGTTTCTCACCTTCTCAACACGCGGCCTCCCCCCTCCAGGCCTTGCTGAGGGTGCTGAAAGACAGAGTGAGGAGAGCGTGGTAGCGGTGCTGGAGCCAGTGGTGGGGGGGTGGGGGGTTGGGTGGTCGTCGGGGTGCGGTGGCCAATCACGGCTGCCGAAGAGCCCCCATGCTGTGGAAGGGTTCCACGTCAGCGATTGGGAGTAGGGGTGGGGGGTGGCGGGGTGGAGTGAAGCATGTCTGTGTTGATATGTTCGATGTCCGTAATCAGACCAGAAAATGTGTTATGGGACTGAAGGGTTTGGCCAGGTTCGCTGGTGCTCCCGGTGTAGTACTTCAGCTTATATGGAAGTGTGTGTGTGTCTGTGTGTGTGTGTGTGTGTGTGTGTAACATACTGTATTCTCTGTGTTGCAAAGGACACATATAAATGCTAATTTTCTCACAATTCAATCATGCACAGACATGCTTCCAGACAGAGAGAGAGAGAGAAAGGGAGAGGAGAGAGAAAGGGAGAGGAGAGAGAAAGATAGACAGACAGACAGAGATAGAAAAGATATAGAAATATATATAGAAAGAGAAAGGAAGAAGTATAGAAAAATACAGACCGAGAGAACGACAGACAAAGAGAAGAGAGAGACAAAGAGAAATATAGAGAAATACAGACCGAGAGAGGAGAGATGCAGACAGAAAGAGAGAGAGAGAGAGACAGAGAGAAAGACAGAGAGAGAGAGTCAGACAGATAGACAGAGAGAGAGAGAGACAGACAGATAGACAGAGAGAGAGCGAGAGAGACAGACAGATAGACAGAGCGAGAGAGAGAGAGACAGACAGATAGACAGAGAGAGACAGACAGATAGACAGAAAGAGAGAGAGACAGACAGATAGAGAGAGAGAGAGACAGATGGATAGACAGACAGAGACAGATAGAGCGAGAGAGAGCGGTATACGTACAGGCTGAGGCCCAGTGTGTGTGTGAGCTGTCTGGAGGAATGGCCGCGTGTCTTTAATGATGCTGCGGGGCTGCTGCAGCCTCTCGGCCGGCCGCGGACGTTTCAAAGCAGCTGGGTGACTCCCTGGCGGGTTAAATACATTTGTTTTCCCCCCAGAGCAGACCTCTCTTCTCCTCCCTCTCTCCCTCCTCTCATCCATCGCTCCCTCGCTCCTCAGCCCCCCCCCCCCCCCCCAAACTAGTCATCCGTCACTGCGTGGACTGCGTTTCAGTACATCTTAATAAAGTAATCCCCACACTCGTTTTTCTCCTTGCAGGAATGCTCTTGTTCTCCTGCGGTTCCCTCTGTTCTACTGTCTGCGTCGGGGCACCCCGGCTATGATTTGTTTTCCTTTCAGATTTAGGGCTGAGAGGGGCCGTGGCTTATCATTAGTCTAACTCCACTCCTGCTTCTCTCTTTCTTTAAACACTGAATTGTGCATTGTAGCTGAAGGCTACGCACACACACACACACATGCACACAGAGACATACACACACATGCGCACACATACAAACACACAGACTTACACACACACACAGTCACACAAACACACACACACACACACATACACATGCACACAGAGACATACACACACATGCGCGCACACACAAACACACAGACTTACACACACACACAGTCACACAAAAACAGACACACACACATGCACACAGAGACATACACACACATGCGCACACATACAAACACACAGACGTACACACACACACAGTCACACAAACACAGACACACACACATATGCATGTGCACACATACAAACACACAAACATACACACACACACACACACAAACACACACACACACTGCCGAAGTAGGCTATGGCATTTGCAGAGTAGCAATGTTTTTGTGTTGTGCAGATAACTTTTAATCCAGAGTTCAAATAAAGCTGGAGAATTATTAGCACTGGTGTAGCAAAGAGGCAGGTACAACTCCTTCTAGTAGGCCCGACAGCGCTGTATTTCAACAGCCAGCAGTCTGATATATAACAATTTTATCACATTTAATTATGTCATTCTTAAATTTCACTCAGGCCCGTTCTACCTTTTGCGCATGCTCACCAGAGAGTGTTTGCCAGGCCAAATCCACTTACAAAGCTGTTTATCACCATCCCCAACAAATGAGTGATATGAGAGATACTGATCCTCCCCTGTTGAACTCCCCCACTGCACACTGCCTGAATGAGACATGGGCCATTGGGCGGACGAGCAGAGGAGGAGGTAGAGAAGAGGGGAGAGGAGGAGGTGGAGAAGAGGAGGAGGGCTTTGAAAATGGCTGACCCATGCTGGCGTAATCGTTCGTGGTCCACACGGGCGAGTGGTGTTGTGTTGGAGGGCTGGCGTGAGGTTTGGTGTGACGGCTGGCGTGGCGGCTGGCGTGGCGGCTGGCGTGTCGGCTGGTGTGTAGGATGGGGTGGGCACCAGGCGATAAATCAGTGGCCAAGCAGTGGACACTGGTCCTGGAGGCTAAAGGGTTAACGACTTTCCCTGGCGATCTGGCGATGGGGGGTGGGGTGAGGGTGGGGGTGGGGGTTCGGGGTGGTGCGGCGGACTTCTCAGAGATGGAGTACAAGATCGTCTGTGTGTGCGTGTGTGTGTGTGTGTGTAGGAGCAGGTAGAACAGAGAGCTGCCATCAGTCAGATCAAAGCAGCTTGAAGGATGGGTGGGGGTGCGGTGAGGTGGTTTGGTTAGCTGGGGGGGCAGGTCACTGTTTGTTTGGGTAGAATGGAGAACGAGAGAAAGAGACACAAAGAGAAAGAGGGGGAGGGAGAGTCAGACAGAAAGAGAAACAGCGAGAGACAGAGAGAGAGAGAGAACAGGAGAAAAACAGTGCAAGACAAGAGAAAGACAGGGTTAGAGTGAGCAAAAAAGAAAAAGAAAGAGGGAGTGTGTGGGCAGGACAGAGAGGGAGAGAAAGATAGAGGGAGAGAGACTCAGACTGAGAGAGAACAGGCGGAGTAGAAAAGGCCGGTGCAGACAGACCCGGGGGAGGGCGAGGAGAGTTTTTTGAATTTCTCACTCTTGCCTAGTTTCCCCACGTCTGTCAGTCGGCCCCGTTTCCCCGAAGCATTCTCTGCATTCGTGCGAGCCAGCGCTGAAGCCTATCTCAAACCCCTGCAGCTCCTGTGCATCGTCAAGTGATATATAACTCAGCATTCATCTGCGTCTGTTTGGACGAGCGAGAAAGCTGCCCACACTCCTACATGGGAGAAGGAGTTTTTCTGTTGCGTCACACAGATGAGATTTGTAGAATCAAGTGTGTGAAATATTACAGACAGGGGCAAACCCACTGCTGTCACTAATGTTCTGCTACACTTCATACATCTGACCTTCGTTTAAATAGCCCTAATCCTCCAGAAATGCAGCATTCGTTTAAATAGCCCTAATCCTCCATAAATGCAGCAGGCATTTACTTAAAGACAGACAGAAGAGATTTTTTAATTGTCCAAGCCAAGTGGCCCTTCCACTTGAAGTAATTTTGACGCTCTGCTATGCTAGGCATATTATGTGCTGTGGTGTTGCAGGCCACAGAATACTCCATTTTGGCTCCTCTGTTGAGGGCCAGTTGCCTGCCCTCTGCTGTGCTAGGCATATGTGCTGTGGTGTTCCTGGGCCACGGAATACTCCATTTTGGCTCCTCTGTTGAGGGCCAGTTGCCTGCGCTCTGCTGTGCTAGACATATGTGCTGTGGTGTTCCTGGGCCACGGAATACTCCATTTTGGCTCCTCTGTTGAGGGCCAGTTGCCTGCGCTCTGCTGTGCTAGGCATATGTGCTGTGGTGTTCCTGGGCCACAGAATACTCCATTTTGGCTCCTCTGTTGAGGGCCAGTTGCCTGCGCTCTGCTGTGCTAGGCATATGTGCTGTGGTGTTGCAGGCCACGTAATACTCCATTTTGGCTCCTCTGTGCTCTGCTTTGCTGGGCATATGTGCTGTGGTTCTGCGTGTGTGTGTATGTATATGTGTGTGTGTGCGTGTGTATGTTTGTGTGCATTCATGTGTGCGTGCATGTGTGTGCGTGTGTGTATGTTTGTGTGCGTGCATGTGTGTGTGTGTGTGTGTATTTGTGTGCAAATGCACTCATATCTTTATGCATTCATGTACATGTCTGTGTGCATACACTGTATATTTCAGTAAATGTGCATGTTTATATGTGTATGTGTGTGCGCATTTGCAGCAGTGTTTGTGTGTTTGTTCATGCATGCATGTATGTGTGTGTGTGTGTGTGTGTGTGTGTGTGTGAGAGTATGCTTGTGTCCAACTGTGTGTGACCATCGGTGGCAGGGGGAGCCTCTCTGACTGCGTGGCGGACCCCTTTAATCTGGGGGGATTGTCTCTACAACAGCGAGACGATGAGGACAAAGACCTCGTCTAGCAAACTTTGGCTATTCCAGGCTAAGATTAATCGACTGGCTTCTCCTCTGGTCAGGGTACATACATTTTAATAAAGCGAACATTGTCATTGTATTTATATAATTATATCCATAAACTTTGGATGTAAATTTCCACTAGAATGAAGCAAAAGTAAATACTTTAGTGACTAAAGGAGATCTGGCAGCTCCAAAGACGTCAGACATCTTGGTCCAACCCATATAGGTCTCCTTGAACCGCACGGACAGCTAATCCATGAGGACAGAACTTTAAACTGTTTGTAACGTTTTAATGTGCTCCAAATCTCACCCCAAACGTTATGCAACATCAGCAGACACCTTACAACACAGCACTGTAATGTATGCCACTGCTCAGTAATGCGTCTACAGAAAAACAAAAATGCTGCAATACGGTTTCTGTCTGCAAAATTCAAGTTCAAGCTTGACAGATGGACTTGTTTGGACTACCAGAAGCTGTAAACAAAGTGGTATGTGGCGGCTTGTACAAACACACGGTTTTAACCACTTTTTTATTGATTTTTAGTCATACATGCTACAGTGCTGTGTTGAGTTATTCACTACCCATATTCGCTACTACAGATATTTACTACTATTCATATTCACTACAACCTATATTCACTACCCATGTTTACTACTCATATTCACTAGTACGCATATTCACTACAAATGTTTACGACCCATATTCACTAGTACCCATATTCACTACAAATGTTTACGACCCATATTCACTAGTACCCATATTCACCACCCATATTTACTGCTGAAACTGAGCACCGAGCCAAGGGCTTGGAGAAGGCTCTTGGGGATTAAATGTGTGTGCATGTGTGTGTCTGTGAGTGTGTGTGAGCGTGTGTGCGCACGAGCCTGGCAGTCTATCTCGCTGTCTGTCAGATGGGGATTAAAGATTAAAATGATTGTTGTTGAACTGAGTTCTTCCCAGGGAGCAAAAAGTTAATGTTAAAAATGGCAAAAATAACAATAACCAGTCTAACCCCCTACTGTGCAATATTACTATTTAATGTTATCAGAATACTGTGCAATATCTGTATACTGCATCATCATAGTATCATTAGGACTGCGCAATCTTTAATTAATGTACAGTAACCCACACTGCATATCACACATCGTTTATTCTCTGTATGTGTATACTACACATCAGAGCTGTGCACCCCATCCCCTTTTATGTTTATCTTTTCTTGCACTAGTATTTATTTTATTCTGTGTTGTAAATATTCAGCATACTTGTCTGCACTGGAGAAGGGGCTGCTTTTAATCGCATTGTACTTGTGTATAGGGACAATAAAGGCATTCTATTCTATTCTGTTCTATTCTGTTTGGCTCTATTCTGATATGTTCTATTCTATTCTGCTGTATTCTATTCTATTTTGTTCTAACCACCTTACCAGGTTTCTCCACATGAAGCAAAGAGGACAGAATAATATGCAGGATGATGTTTTAGATTTATTGCAATTCTGTTTTCTATGTACATTAGTGTTGTATTTACAGCAAGGTAAATCACTTCTTCTTTTATCTCATATTCATTTAACAACCATTAAAATTAATGCTCTGCTCTCTAAGTCAGCATGATTTCTCTCTGTCCGAGGATGGAAACAAAACCTAAAACGGAAATAAAACATATCTGCAGGATACAAACTAAGAGAACAGGGTAAACTAACAAGCATAGTTTTTGATAAAAAAAAATAGAAAAGGCTTTATAATACAGGGGAAATAAATACTATAAACATGAAAAAAAAAAACTGGCACTATAAGCGTTTTTAAAGTAACCTTTGCAAATAAAGATAAAGCACCTGTCGTAATATATGTTCTGTTTTGAGTTCTCGTCTTCTTATAACCCCACCATACTATATGTTCTGTTTTGAGTTCTCGTCTTCTTATAACCCTGTCATACTGTATGTTCTGTTTTGAGTTCTCTTCTTCATAACAGTAGGGCATGATGGATGACTGTGTCGTATAGTTTGCAATGCCTATACATAAATATGCCATTACTGTAATACTCTGAATGCAGAAAAATGGTATTTCATGTTTTTTACTTGCCGGCGCTTCTCTGTGCAATCTCACTGAATGGTCTTGTCAAGGGTGGCTTAAAGTCTCGCTGCAGTTTCTACTGAATTGTTGCCTTCTTCCTCTCCACGTAGCCACGCCAGGTTGTGGGATGATTAGAGAGAAAGGGTCTTTGGCTTGTGCTCACAACCAGAAGAACCTCTTGCGCTTCAGTGAAGAGGAAGCAATGTATTACCTGGGTCCCCCAGAGCCTTAGTCTTTGAACCTTTTCAAGCTCTTTGGCTTGAAGATGCTAAATAGATATCTTGTGTGAAATGGCTTAACCTTCATGTATTTCAATACGGCGGATTGACTGTACAATGGTTTTGAGGAAAGTACACCGTTAGTGCATAAACGATAGGAATTTGTTGTGTGCACATTCACGTGAAGTAAGGCTGAAAACGTCCGTACCTTCTCGCTACAGTCTCTCACAAAACACCTCGAACACCTGGAAACAAGACTGGCGTCGGTGGAGACGATCCTTCAGTACGAACCACACAGCATGTATCAGTGAATCACTGACTGTAATGACCCAGCACTGTGTGACATCACGCTTTCAGCACAGCTGTAGAGGAGAGCGGATAGTTCTCCAAATTAAGGGCAGGGTGAAAACGAGATACAGAGATCTGCGTGGATGCCAAAGATGCACGCCAAACACAACACGTCCACCTAACCTGACTCCATCCAAAGCCACAAAACACATACACACCACAGAAATAAATAGAGTATACTCCATATATGACAGACTGCCTGTTTCTGGTTACCCCTGTGTAGGAGGGAGGAGGATAAAACTGAAGATTAAAGTGATCGTGTCTTAAAGGAAAACTACTACATCAGCCTGATGCATGAACTCTAGTCGGATGAGTCCGCTCGTACTTCATAAGGATGAGGTGAGGTATGTCCCTGAACTCCCTAAACTGCGTAAGTGCATCTGTGAGCTCCAGCCAGACGTCCACACTCAGAGGAGAAACGCTTCTGTTGCCCTCCCGCCTGGACCTCTCTGGCTGGTGATTGTCCTCTCTTTCTGACCCTTTCCATAGCACATATTAGCAAACAAAAAGAAAGTAAAAAACATATCAGGGTGATTTCAACACAATTCTTAAAAAAAAAAAGAAATGATCCATCTACCCTAACTTCTGATATTTGCAGATTACAAAGACAAAACAAAACAAAAGTATACCACAACACAAAGATGAAAAACAGAATGTAAAAAATGCTTTAAAAATGGTACTGGTGATACAACCATGGGTTTGTGTTTCTGTCCATCACTTTAAAAAAGAGGGAGAAGCTTATAGCTTATGTGTTTTTCTTTCCACATTATACCATATAATGCACATTTACTTTACAAATGGACTTGATCCTTCATCCTTCAACCCTGAAAAGAAAATCTCTGATTGAAATCTCTCCAGTCTGCTCAGACTGTCCAAAAAGTGTCATCTTTGACAATGTCCACATGACTTCATCTCTCTCCTGAAAGTCTCTAATTGTCCTGAAGTGATCTGTAGTGTCTCAAACACTCACGTCAGTGTCTGACGCAGATTACCGTCTTCTCCAAATAACACGAGATATAAATATATACGCTTTTGCCGACCCTGACTCCTCCCCCTGATCTCCTCTGCCACAGTCCCTTCCTTCTCCTCGACCCTTTTTGTTCCGGAATGTTCCGCTGGCCAGTTAGCTGCCGTCGTTCCACTCGGGCATGATGCTGACGCTGTGCACGGCGTGGTACTGGTGCGGCGAGAGCGTGCGCGGGATGCTGTGCGAGTACAACGAGTACTCGTTGCCCTGGAGACCCGGGGCCCCGCCCCCCGGGGACTGGAGCCCGGCCGCGGCCCCCGGGCTGCACTGGCGCGCGGCCCCCAGAGTCTGGTGCGGCCCCACGGAGCCCTGGTACATGGGCACGTGGGCGTCGCCCAGCTGCGGGGAGGCGTGGCCGGCCACCCCGCTCAGCCGCGACACCAGGGGCCCCGAGGTGAAGTGGGCCGAGAAGTGCTGGTGGTAGGGCAGGCGGTCCATGGGCTGCATGCCCACCGAGCAGCTGCTGTATGGGGATACGCCCGCCCAGGTGTTGCAGCTGATGTCCTCCAGGCTGGGCACGGGCTCCGCCACCTGTGTGGCGCTGGCGTACATGCACGCCTGCCGCTGGCCCGTCTCGGTGCGGTACGGCCCGGCGGCCGCTGCGGCAGCGGCACCGGCCAGGCCCAGCGTCTGGGGGTAGGCCACGGGCCGGTAGTAATGGTCGTCCTCGCTCGAGGAGCTCTCCATGTAGGACTTCTTGTAGGAGTGGTCGCCTGTGTGGCAGTCATCCTCCACTGTGGACAGAATGAGAGAGAGAGAGAGAGAGCAACAGAGAGAGAGGGGGGGAGGGAGAGAGAAAGAGAGAGGGAGAGGGAGAAAGAGAGAGGGAGGGAGGGAAAGAGAGAGAGAGAGAGAGCAAGAGAGAGAAGGAGGGAGAGCGAGAGAGGAATGGAGAAAGAGAGAGTGTTACTTTTATGAAAGCACAGAGTGCCAGAAATGTAGCATATGCTGAACATTAACTACATCCCTAAAGTGTTGATCTCATTAGAAGCACACTCCTGTTTGCTCCCTGCAGTTGTGCAGTTGAAACTGAGCCCTTAGCATTCCCTCCTGAAGCCCTACACTGTAGAGTAGACCTCTGCACTGCTGTGAGGCCTTAGCGCAAGGCCTTAGCATTCCCTCCTGAAGCCCTACACTGTAGAGTAGACCTCTGCACTGCTGCCAGGCCTTAGCATTCCCTCCTGAAGCCCTACACTGTAGACCTCTGCACTGCTGCGGGGCCTTAGCGCAAGGCCTTAGCATTCCCTCCTGAAGCCCTACACTGTAGAGTAGACCTCTGCACTGCTGCAAGGCCTTAGCATTCCCTCCTGAAGCCCTACACTGTAGACCTCGGCACTGCTGGGAGATAAGATACGAGATGTGCAGTCTCGTGCTCCACCAAAGATAAGAGCAGGAATAGGGGAATGAAAGCCACACAAACACACACACACACACACACACACACAGGCCTCAGTTTATTACACCGAGAACCGAGAACTCATTTCTCTAAGACTGTTCTACCCTAGAAAAATCAGTCCACTTCATCAGTGAGTATAATACTATATATTTATGGTCTTCCAAAACAAAGGGGGTACAATGTGGTTTCCTTGGTGCTGAAAATAGTTCTAGAATAACAGAACAGTTCCACCATTAAGTGCCATTTGGAACACGTGGACATCTGCAGGAACTCTTTACTCTGAACTGCTGTCTGTTCATTGGCCTCTGTCAGCAGGTGAGGAGGAGGAGGAGAAGGAAGAGGAGTAGGAGGAGGAGGAAGAGGAGGACAGGCTCACCTTTTCTCTTGATGCAGTGGTAGTCCTGGCTGTGCTCGTGGGGTAGGGGGTAGGAGCCAGACTGGGGCAGCAGGTCCTGGGAGGTGCTGCTGACGCCGTTCTCACAGGGGTACGTGGAGGCCCCCATGCCGCTCGGAGCCCCCAGGCCCTGCACCTCCCCGCTGAAGGGGCTCTGGCTGCTGCCCACCCGCTGCCGCACTGTGCTCCTGGGCACCACCGGGTACTCCTTACTGCTGCAGGAGGATGGAGAGATGGAGAGATAGATAGATAGAGAGAGGGAGGCATAGAGATGGGCAGAGGAGGGATAGATGGAGAGAGGGATGGAGAGGGAGGGTAGAGGTAGCCAGAGGAGGGACAGATGGAGAGAGGGATGAAAGATGTAGAGATGGGTGGAGGAGGGATAGATGTAGAGATGGGTGGAGGAGGGATAGATAGAGAGAGGGATGGAGAGGGAGACATAGACAGACAAAGGAGGGATAGATGGAGAGAGGGATGGAGAGGGATGAAAGACAGACATAGCCAGAGGAGAGATGGACGGATAGAGGGATGAAAGATGTAGAGATAGCCAGAGGAAGAGAAGGGGAAACAGAGAAATAAAAAGATGGATGTTTAACACTTCTTTATTAAACCACTGTCATCTCCAAGTTGAAAATGTCATCTCATTGTAACATCTGAAACCATACCTTATAGAATAGAATGGCTTTGGTTATCACTATACACAAGTACAATGAGATTAAAAGCAGCTCATTTCCCAGTGCAGACAAGTATGTAGACTATTTACAACACAGAATAAATAGAATAAAATAGAATAAAATAAATACTAGTGCAAGAAAAGATGAACAGTGAAAGGGAATGGGGTGCACAGTTCTGAGCCGCAGTTCTGAGTTGTGATATAAACCCATGACTTGGATCCCCTCACTGACTAAAGGAGAGAGAGCCCTCTCCTTTATTCCCATCACCAACAAAGAGACAGACAGACAGACAGACAGATAGATAGATAGATAGATAGATAGATAGATAGACAGACAGACAGACATATAGACAGACAGACCGATAGATAGATAGACAGACAGACAGACAGACAGACATATAGACAGACAGACCGATAGATAGATAGATAGATAGATAGATAGATAGATAGATAGATAGATAGATAGATAGACAGACAGACATATAGACAGACAGACCAATAGATAGATAAATAGATAGATAGATAGATAGACAGACAGACAGACATATAGACAGACAGACCGATAGATAGATAAATAGATAGATAGATAGATAGATAGATAGATAGATAGATAGATAGATAGATAGATAGATAGACAGACAGACATATAGACAGACAGACCGATAGATAGATAGATAGATAGATAGATAGATAGATAGATAGATAGATAGATAGATAGATAGAGATGGCTGAAGTGAGGTTGAGCGGGAGAAAGAGTGAAACTAAAATGGAGAAATGTAAAGGGTTGGATGAAGAAAGTTATTTGTGTTTGATTCCTTTCCCAAGACTGACTTCCATTCCCATGAAATCTGTCATCCACCCATCTCAAGCATCCTGCAAGGCAACTAACCACATGCTGCACCAGCGCGGCATTGCGGCACAGCCCATTTGCTGGCCTGCGGTGGAGCAATGCAGATGGATACATGAGCCTAAGTGATTCATGGACATCCCTGCACATTTCTCTTTCTTCTTTTTTCAGCCCCTCTCTTTTGTCTTCTTTTTTCTGCCTTTCTCTTCTTCTTCTTCTTCTTCTTCAGCACAAGTGACCTGGTTTTGCAAAGAGGCCTCTGCAGACCAGCGTCCTAACCAAGTCCAGACCCCCTCTGGCCACAGCCCTCCGCTGGGAGAGCGCCTGGCTTGTGTCAGGCGGAGGGGTGGTAGGGCCGTTTCGCCGGCGCAGGACACGTCTTACATCACAGGTGGACGCTTACGCTGATTTATGGCCCACGGCAGCCGCGCGCATCATCGCCTGGCCTGGGGAGTTCATTCAGCCTCTTCTGAACAACGGCAGCAGGGAAGAACACGCTTGTTTGTTGCCACGCATATGACTCCGCATGGGACCAAACGAAGAGAAAGAACATTTCATCTCTCTGTTTCCTTTTCAGAGGTAGTGATAGAGAGAGAGAAAAAGAGACAGAGAGCAAAAGAGAGAAAGACAGAGAGAGAAAGAGAGACAGAGAGCAACAGAGAGAAAGACAGAGAGAGAGAGAGAAAGAGAGACAGAGAGCAAAAGAGAGAGAGAGAGATGCCCTCCCTCCCCGTGCGTATCTCTCATTCTCTCTCTCTCTGTCTTGTGCTCATTTGGAACATGGGCAACGCCTCAGTTGGCCGAGGTGTGGGCCTTAGACCAGATTTTCTGCTTTGAAAAAGTGTTTTTCCACACAGTGTGCATGTGGGCCACGGCCCCCCCCATCTGGAGCCAATCAGAGCTCAGAGCCATATGGTTTTGGCCAATCAGAGTTCAGAGCCATGTGGTTTTGGTGCCGACACAGGACGGGCCAGATTGACCGTCGCTCGCTTGCGTGTTCCGAGTCCCCTTTCCCACTGCTGCCACCCCCACACACGCCGCCATGGATGACAGAGGATCACCCCCCAACCCCCCCCTCGCCCGACACACGCTGCTATGGATGACAGAGGACCACCCTTCACCCCCCAACCCCCCAGCCCCCCCTCGCCCGACACAGACATGTCGCCGTGGAGGGTTTTTTACGGGGTCGGGCCAACTCGACCGTGAAAGCCTCCCGCCATGTTGAAACGTCTGGCCCGCACTCAAGGACTTACACTTACATCACAGCGGCCTACGCATCACAGGAAACAGGGCGCTGCCATCTTGTCTGACCCCACCTCAAATAAAAAATATACATAAAATATATATATAAATATATATAGAAATATATAGAAATATATATCTGCCCTGGCATTGTAATCAGCCTCAGCCCATGCCTAGCCCCACGCGCACTGATTAGCGCAGCACCACTGAGGGCCGAGAAGGTCTGGGAGCCCTGCTGGGCTTGTGGAGGGTTCCTGTCCCCTGTGCCATGTCCCCCGTCCCCTGTCTCATGTCCCCTGTCCGCTGTCCCCCGTCAGCGCTGGCTTATCTGCTGACCCATCCGTCTCTGCGTCAGGGCTGCATGCCTTCCACTCGGCCTGCGACGCGAACGAGCCCAGCAGATTTAGCAGAGGCCTCCACAGAGGCGACGCCGGGCTTCTCGAGAGGGGCTATTTCCGCTCCCAGAAAAAGGGCCACACAAAGAAAGGCGCGCGGCACTGTGGACTTTTTTTCCTCGGTCATGCAAAAGCACATGGCTGGAGATGCCTGGCCCCCTGTCCTCTGAGGAAGTTTCCCCTCGGTCGTGCCTCAGCACATGGCTGCTGTTACCTGTGCCCCTGTCCTCTGAGGAAGTTTCCCCTCGGTCGTGCCACAGCACATGGCTGGAGATGCCTGGCCCCCTGTCCTCTGAGGAAGTTTTCCCTCGGTCACGCAAAAGCACATGGCTGGAGATGCCTGGCCCCCTGTCCTCTGAGGAAGTTTGAGGTGGCAGTGGTTGTTGTGGGCAGCCAGTTGTTAGCAGTACCCAGACATATTTGTGGAGAAAGTGTATGGTGGCACCATGTTGTGTTTGGCCAATAGGTGAAGAGAAGAGGTTCATGCTGGGCCTCCCGCTCGCTCGCTTACCTCTGCATCCGCGACATCCGGTGCAGCTCCATGTCATCGCTCCCACGGAAGCCTTTGGCAAACGGGTTGTTCTCGATCTTCAGCTGGGTGATCTGCAGAAAGGCATGGAGAACTCGTGTCATTACATATCTTTGTGTTATTACTCGTCTTTGCACAATATTTCTCATGCTGCTTGCAGGTGCCACAAAGAGCTTTCTGGATATTTCTGGATCTTTAATAACGTTTTTTTTTTAAATCTCATTTTATGTGTCAATGTACATCTGCATTCTAAATTCTAAAAAAAGGTCAACATACAGTTTGGGATACAAAATCCCTGCTCAGGTAGAGGCAAACCTGGGAAATACTGGATTCTATTCCCTAAAATGCAACACAGTTCCACTGCACTTCCAACATGTAGAAGTCTATATCTGGAAAACTGTTGGTTCAAAATGGAAATTAACACATAAATTAGCTATTTACAATTTTTGCTTTTTTAAATTCAATAGGGAAGTGAAAAATGTTGGCTGTTTTTTTAAGGTATTATTTTAAAAGCCCTAACCCTAGGCTACACCTTCAATTCCATTTTACTAATTCCTCAAGTTCTAAAAGCTAGAACTCCAAGATATCTCACGTTTTCAACCAGCATGTGCGTGCAGTTTAAAACACTCTTATACAAATTTAGACCAGTTGTATTTCTTAGACCAAAATACATTTTATAATTTCCGTTGCGTAAACATATACTGCAAATATATATACTGCCATGCCACTTCGTGTGTATACTTCGTGTGTATACTTAACTTAAAGAATTAAAACAGTATAACAAAATGTATTTTGAATTCCTAACAGTCTGAAAAAATGCCATCGATCAAAAAATGGTTAAAAGCTGACAAGTACAAATTCATTTTTTAAATCAACTGGCATGCCATAATCATAATAATGACGCACTACAAACTAAATAAAGCACCAGACTGAGCGAATCAAAAACAAATAATAATTTCAAACCAGGTTAAATATACTCTGTGAAGAATAATTAACTAATCTTAGTATAAACCAGGGATTACAAATGTTTTCCATGAAAACACACATAACCGAGCGGCTATATTTCAGGTCGAAAGGTTACACAGTTACTGCTCGTCGACTGGTGAGACTTAATCAGCCTGAACCTGGACTTCTGTAAAAAGGGTAATACAGTTACACAGAGTTACACTCGGCGCGAGGATATCCCTTCTTCAGGCACGCTTACTTGGCAGGTAATTAGTTGGCGAGTGTGGTGTGTTTCCCCAACACGACGTCAACTCGCGCTCTGGCTCTCACTTTCACCCAAACCTTGTAAAATATCTCCTTGTTGAGCCTGGTGCTCCTCTCGCGGCTCTCGTAAACGCACGGCGCGTTTGGCACACACCAAGTCTGTCCGGTGTCCTGTAGATGCTCCCCGCCTGATTTTATATATAACAATCTGACCCGAACATATATTCGTAAACTCGCTTAAAATGAGTTCCACTAGCTATTCGTTCATAAACGCACTGCTTTTCCGTGGTTCCTATGACTAAAAGTGATTCGTTAGTTTTTTTTAAAGACAAAAACATGTACCCTCGAAAAAACAATAGCACGACAGAAAAACAGGACCAAATTCATCCCAATTAATCGCAATTGCAATTTATATCCCATCACTATACTGTGTCTTTCTATCAGAGAATTTAACTTCATATTTACAAATGTATCTTAGATAAAGAGCGCGGCGTAATCAACAGTCTTGTGTAGGTAAGACAGTGTGACT
Organism: Coilia nasus; assembly: GCA_027475355.1. Lineage (NCBI taxonomy): Eukaryota > Metazoa > Chordata > Actinopteri > Clupeiformes > Engraulidae > Coilia > Coilia nasus. The sequence continues at coordinate 32,034,334 of CM050209.1, read as the reverse complement.
AAAAACTCACTGTAGTCAGTTTCACAAGGGTAAGCGTTCTAGGCTACCTGAGGTAATTTCAAATAATTATGTTTATCATTTATCATTAAATGGAGCCATAGAGAAAACCACACAGTACAGAATATGGGGTCCTGAATAATTAATTACTTAGGCCTATGGTATTCGAGATCAATAATGTATTATATAAGAAAGTTATTGGATTCATGTCAAGTAACCTGTGAGCTTTATATGCCTTAAGTGACAGTGATTACACTAAAATGAAATGAACAGCGGATTTTAAGTGTATTTCTAAAGGACACATGGGCGATCGCCTATGGTCAAACTTAGTTGAATTGTTGACTAAGCTTTGCTTCTTCCTCTACAGTCAACAACACCTGAAAACGACAATTATCCAGAATTTGGTCAATGTCAAATGTGGCGGTTCTAATAATTAATGGCTCGCCATGAGTGGCAGCCCGCTGCATATCCTGTTCGAAACACCAGAGAATTTTGATTGGCTCGGGGGGCATTACCGGTATTCGCCCCCTCCCGCGCCCTCCCCCTGTCGCACATTAAAACTTGACAGCGACATAGTTAAAACACGGATGTGAAACAGACATAGGCTATGGCCGCCTATAGAAATTGCTGGGCAAAATAATTTCAGGGATATTTTGGAGTCCAGAAGAGAAAAAGGAAATTTCTACACTGACTTCTAAACCTTAAACGTCATACTAAGATCCAACAACTTAAAACAATTAAAACGGGGCACAGGTGAACAAACTTGAACATATTCTGATCAACTTATTAAAATATGGGACTCCGGCAGTTTGCATATAGTTGATGTGAGTTTTCCAAGGCCCTTAACGCCACGTCATTCGTCAAACCTTCACCTTAACATTTCAAGGTGTTTTCCCCACAGCGTTCTAAGCGGGGGAACATACCATCTCAAAGATATTTTCGTCAAGTCCGTTTGCACCATTTCTGCCCATTCCTCACAGGTAAAACAAACGAGCCCCAAATACTCCATCAAAGCCTAAACTTCTCTGCTACATGCGAGCTCATATGCAGCGCACTGCATTTAGTGTTACATTACAGAAACAGTAAAACGTGTGTACAATCTGTTGAGTTTTATTTCATTGCAAATGCATTTCAATACTGACCTTTAATCGTAAAAAATGAATTGCATTTTATATTGATCTTCTCCCAAACAAAGATCACCTGAACGCATAATAATCTCAAAACCCCAACTGTTCCCTTACACACAGAAACACGAAGTCCTTCACGTATTTGCACTCATTTCGCTTATTTCGACTACACCACATGTCTTCTCTCCGTGTGCACAACGAAATAACTGTTGGAATATTTAGAAATAAAAAGCAATAACTTAATGGAAGCGCTTTGTCTAGTAGTTATTGAAAGTGTAAGAGCAGTTTCATTAATATAGCAGTGCGTTGCTCTTCACTACTTTAACTTTCATCAAGATTAAGTAATTTTATGAGTTACTGCTGTTGCGTTGGGAAACTGAAGCTTACAAGCAGGCCTTTGATGGGTCTCTGAAAGACGGTTCTGTCTTTGCAAACAGCGAAACTAGCAGCTCTCGCACAGCATTAGGCTTATTTTATTTTCTCATAAAAGGCTTCTCCAAAATACCAAAAGGCGTACACTAGGTGTGACTGAATGAGCAACAGAAAATCTTTAAAATTGTTTGTAAATTGTTTACAAATTGGCTGCCTGGTAACTGAGCCGCCATCTGTGATCACCAAATTAAATCTATTCTGTATACTGATTTTTGCAATTACCTCTGCGACAGCATAAAACACACACTGATAGTTTTTTTTTTCTTTTTAATTATTTATCCTGGTGTGCCTAGCCACCACTCGAGTCTGTTTACGATGAAAGAAAGAGAAGGAGGGCGGCATGAACTGAAAAGCGGTAGGCATTGACTGAAATGTCTGAAAAGTCCCTGGAGATGGCGGCTCCGCTCGGTTATCGGGCATGCGGTTTCTGGCCCATGAGCGTTGACATGTGTCAGTGCGCTGCCTGTGCTATCAGTGACTTTCAGACATGACGCTGGAGCTCCGCTACACGGGCATACCGCTGGATCTGCGTCTACCGCTGGCCACTGTAACCATTTACCTGCGGTCATTATTTCAAAACATTATAGGAGTCGTTCCAAACACTCCATTATTGAACATAGAAAAGTAATTCCCAACTGCTTACTTCAAAATAGGCAATTATATGATTGCTAAGACAGAATGCCCCTGCGTCTCTAACCTTTATCTTAAATGAGCTTAAGCAATGAAATGGCCTCACTCAGTGCTTCATTAAATAAAAAAAACAAAGAAGTACTTATGAATAATGGCCTACACCTGTACGAGGACATCCATAATTGTGCATTTTAAAAAGCAGACATAGACTTTTGTGCTATTACCCGTCTCAGGCCGGCCGCAGGTCATAAATAATTCTGTTCAGCGGACTCACCTTATGATTCTGGTAGGACGTGACTGCGATGAAGGCGGTCTCTGGAAACACGTGCGTGCAGAAGGCTGTGTTTTTGGAGCCGAAGCCATTATTCTCATCCGCTTTCACAATGTGAATCCTTGGTTGATATTTGTGCATAGAATTCAGAATGATCTGTGAGAGAAAATAGAAATTTGTGAAAATCTTTTACTGTAACTTTAACCTGAGATGGTATTGCATAGGCGTAGTAGTCACCATGAACAACAAACAAAAGTAGCAGTCAGGTGAAGTAATGCAGTAGGACAGTGGCCTGCTATGCCTTGCGCTTCCAGTGACACTGAGGTAATTGGAGTTATCATATCAAAGCAAACATGTAGTGAGTCCTGACAGAAATTATGACAACAATATGCCTATTTTCCTGAGCCATAGTAGTTGAAATGCAACAGGAGGTCCATGCCTCTGCCTATCATTAAACAATCTGGCACGGGAGAAAGATCAGCCTCGCAGCCTTTGCGCAGTCCTTGGTAGGGCTGGGCCATATTTTCCATGTCACTCCGTCATATCAAAACACCTTTCCCTGCCCCTGCTTCCCCGCTGACCTGTGCTGACCCGCGCTGACCCGTTTGGTGCTTGCTCTGCGACACTACTGCTGCACCACTGGATGTTCTGGCGACACAAAGACGCTGTCCATTTAGTTGAACTTGGACCCCCTGCCGCGGCCCTCTCGCGAGGCCCCTCTTGTCCGCAGGCCTTAGTTTAATTGTTCTGGCATACTTGGGAGTCATGGACATCAGCCGTGAGCAATCTGCTGCTTTTTAATTTCATTAAGTCCACTTTAGCGTAGAGATAACCAAACCTTTTCCCCCAGCGGGATCTCAAAAGGGGGCCCGAAATCAGTCTCATCTCGCAGCAGAGGTAGCTCATATTATGAAAATAGTAAATAATAAGTTTGATCTCTGAAAGTCTCTGAAGTCATATATTGGTAGCCTGGTTAAGCAAAACATGATTAAACATAATTACATAATTACAAGATTAATCATGTTTTTTTCTTGTTCCTTTTTAACTCTTATGTTTTTCACCTATAGGATAAATGTACAAATAAATAAAAAGCATCATGAAAGCAGAGGAGCACTGGCTCTCTCGTGCAGTGTGACATAGCACTCTAATTGGACGGTAATCATGTCTATCCACCTTGGTCTAGCCACTGAGGGCAGCTCAGGAGCAGACATGCAGCGTCCAGTGCGTAGCCTACCCTCTGTGGGTCAGTGTGTCTCTGGCTAGCCTCTCAGACCCTCTAAACATGCTAATCCTCTTCACTGTAAGCACGCAGGAAATCAAGTATTCCTTTAATGTGGTTTCCACCAGGTCAGACCTAAAGTGAGGGGGTCTTCAGCCGTCAGGGCCCAGAGCTCCTGTTGCAGCCTTGTGAGGGGGGTGTGTATTTTCAGAATCACTGAATTAGGAGCAGGAGGGAAGCAGTGTACGGCTGTGAGCCTGGTCACCAAAGGCCCAGCGTTGCCTCACCTAGCCTAGCCTAGCCTAGCCTAGCTTAGCCTTACCTAGCCTCGCCTAGCCTAGCCTAGCCTCCAGTGTCTCTGCCTAGCCTAGCCTCCAGTGTCTCTGCCTAGCCTAGCCTCCAGTGTCTCTGCCTAGCCTCGGCTCTGTCAGTCACACACACACACTGGCCCTCTGTGAGTGATGAGCCCCCTCTCCCTACACACACATCAGCCTCTCTCTCACTCCTCTCTCTCTATACACACACACACCACCATGTCACTCACTCCTCTCCCTCTCTACAAACACACCAGCATATCCCTCACTCCTCTCACACACACCTCTCACTTCTCTTTCTCTACACACACACACACACACACACACACACACACACACACACACACACACACCATGCTTCTCACTCCTCTCCCTCTTCACACACACACACACACACACACACAAACACACCATGTCTCTCACTCCTCTCCTTCTACACACACACACACACACCATGTCGCTCACTCCTCTCCCCTTCTACAAACACACCAGCGTATTCCTCATTTCTCTCCCTCTACACACACACACACACACACACCATGCCTCTCACCCCTATCCCTCTACACACACACCATGCCTCTCACTTCTGTCCCTCTACACACACACACACACACACCATGTCTCCCACTTCTGTCCCTCTACACACACACACACCATGTCTCCCACTTCTGTCCCTCTACACACACACACACCATGTCTCCCACTTCTGTCCCTCTACACACACACACACCATGCCTCTCACTTCTGTCCCTCTACACACACACACACCATGTCTCTCACTCCTCTCCCTCTCTACAAACACACCAGCGTATTCCTCATTTCTCTCCCTCTACACACACACACACACACACCATGCCTCTCACCCCTATCCCTCTACACACACACCCACCATGCCTCTCACTCCTCTCCCTCTACACACACACACACACACACACACACGTCTTTCACTTCTGTCCCTCTACACACACACCATGCCTCTCACTTCTCTCCCTCTACACACACACACACACACACCATGCCTCTCACTCCATCAGAGTGCTCTGGAATCCTCCTGGTTTGGCCCATGCACAGCAAAGCCTTTTCCCAGCATGCTCTAAGAACCGCTGGTGGGATATGTAGTTTTTAAAATATTTTCGGGGGGTAGTGGTTGTGGTAGTGGTGTGTGCGTGTGTGTGTGTGTGTGTGTGTGTGTGTGTGTGTGTGTGTGTGTGTGTGTGTGTGTGTGTGGGGAGGGTTACAATGGTGGTTGTTGCTGGTGGTAAGGGGGGACCACCCAGTCAGCCTGCAGTACTGGTCTGCTCCTTGGGTGCCCTGTGCCCCCCCCCACCCCACTCCACCCCCCCCCAGTGCAGCCCCTAGACTAGCTATGATAGTTCTTGATGATAGTGAGGGATGACCCCGAGGTCTCGTGCGGTCGCCCTCCCGCTTTCATGTCCCGACATCACAGGCTGCGCGCAGGGCCGCAGATTAACAGGCTTTGTATACCCCCGACGATCGCTCATCTCCCACTGTCATTAAAGCATAAACAGTTTGAAGCACAGTTATCCCAAGCTTGCCTCGCGCACGGCCAACATTTCTGGAGATGCGCGGGGTCTGGGAAAGAATGCGTAAGCCTATTGAAGGGATGACAGATGTGGGGGCGGCGATCAAAGAGATACTCCTTGGCCTGGTGTGAGACTGGAGACAATATCGAAGCGCTTTAATGGAAATAAAATGATCCAGCAGGGCAGGGGCCTGCTCAGTGCGCCCCATCCTCACAGCTCCCCCGGTATGTGCTGCTTTCGCCGGATGTACCATTCATAAAAACAACAACAAAAACAAACAAACAAACAAACAAACAAAGAGCTGTGGCCTTTTTTCCATTTGTTGTAAGCGCAGTCTCTTTCTGCCCTGTGATGTGTGGGTATGCCATTAATTAAAATGGATTTCTAATGGGCAGGCTCGTTTTATGTTTGCTTAACTGGATCCAGTCTATGGGGCTGTCGTGCCAAAAAACTAGTAATTATAAATAGCCATGAAAATCATTTCAACCACCTGGAACAACAAGTCGACGGATTGCTATTTTGGTGGGCAGGCAGTACTTCGTGTAGGAATCCCATGGTACGCTAGCAGGAAAGAGGGGGGTAAGGAAAGAGCTGTGTTGGGGGGGCGGGGTGGGGTGGGGGAGGTAAGGGGGGGTAAGAGGGTAAGGGAAGAGCTGTGTTGGGGTGGGGGAGGGGGTAAGGGGGTGAGGGAGAGCTGTGTTGGGGGGTGGGGCGGTAAGGGGAGAGCGGTGTTGGAGGATGGGGGTAAGGGGAGAGCTGTGTTGGGGGGGGTAAGGGGGTAAGGGAAGAGCTGTGTTGGGGGGTGGGGGGGGTAGGCGGGTAAGGGAAGAGCTTTTGTTGGGGAATGGGGGTAAGGGAAGAGCTGTGTTGGGGGGGGGTAAGGGGGTAAGGGAAGAGCTGTGTTGGGGGGGTGGGGTGGGGGGGGTAAGGGGGTAAGGAGGGGGTAAGGGAAGAGCTTTGTTGATGGTGGGGAGGGATGTGGGGGGAGAGTGGAGTCTGGGGTTGGGGGGCGATTGGACTGAAATGGGGTGTGCGGTGTGTGTGTGGAGTGGGGCAGGGGGGGGGGGGGGGGTTGTTGTAAGTCAAGAACCAAAACTGCACTTGGGCCAAAAAATTTACAACAGCGCTCACATTCCAGGCTGGCTCCGGTTCTGCCCTACCAGCTGGGGTTTGGCAGGACAACAAGCACCGCCGGCAGACCCGACGTTGGGCACCGGTGGGTTCTGATCAGCATTTAGCTGTGGCACGGTACGGCACGGCACGGCACAGCACAGCCCCACACTGTACAGCACAGCACAGCACGGCAAAGCACAGCACAGCACAGCACGGCAAAGCACAGCAAAGCACAGCACGGCACGGCACAACACCGCAAAGCCCAGCCCAGCCCAGCCCCTCACTGCACAGCACAGCACGGCACAGCACGGCACGGTACAGCACAGCCCCACACTGCACTGGACTGCACTGTATGGGCTGGGAAGCCATATTTACGAACAACATGGCAGACAGAAAGGCCTCTCTGGACTGAGCAAGGCCAGACGCCGCGAGGATCAATCAGCTCGCTGGTTAAGAGCAGCCTCATTGTGGTCGGCTTGCTCTGACAGCCCAGCTTTATAGCTCCGCATGCAAATCAACCGGTGTATAAGTAATGGTACCATAACGAAAGCCAGAGCGGGACACTGTTGCCGAATCTGTCATTATGGACTCTTTTCTAGGCTGAGAGTTGCTAAAACTGTGGGTCTTGGGTGGTGGAGGGGAACTGGGGGAGGATTCTTCCCTGGCTCTGTTCAGACGTCCAGCACCTTCAGAAATGGCATTGTTTTGAAATACTGCACACCACTTCCTGCTCAGTCCCCTCACAGCAACACTGCTTCTGATTACTCACAGTGTATTACTGCTGTGGATTACTCATGGTAAAGAACTGATAAAATAACTCAAATCTTGACCTTTTCAAAAATACAGGCTTCTGTGAAAAAGAGGGGATCTGTCAGATATGCCCTAATCACTTTCACTAGCACAAACTTCACTTTTCTAACGACTGTAAACCTTTGTGTACTAAAACTTATCGTAGGCTTTTACAAGAATAAAACAAAACAAAAAACACGCCATTAAAAAATATTATTTTAAGATCATACTATGTAGTGATTTTCCCTAAATAATAAATGTGTTCTGTCACCCAATAAACAAACAGGCCTTAACGAGCACTGGGGGGCAGACAACACGGACAAAACCTGTTCTTGCACCAAACCTCAACGTCTTTTGTTGGAACAAGCTCTTACCAAAACGGTACTATCTTGTAGAAATATATAGTACAAAAAACACACTAAAACGGAAACAGTCGTATACTTACATGTCCGAAGGGATCGAGGTGGTTGTTAGTCAGCTTCAGCTTTTGGAAGGAGACGAGCTGCCTCATCCAGTGCGCTCCCGTGGCGGGCGAGTCGGGGTGTACGTACAGCCTCCCGGGCATCGCCGGCTCTGCTTTCCCGGTGACGGACCTACACCACCGCACAACAATCAAACATTTTACGTCCCACCTTGGTGACCCGAGCCTGCAGAAAACTCCGACCGTTCAAGTAAAGTTCACCGTTAATTTATCAGTCAGAAAGCCACAAGGGGCAAACACGGTAGAGCATTTAAATCAATTAAATATAACTCGATACCTGCCAGTTTTCGATATAGTTTAGTGCAATTCCTTTAAATGAATGGACAGACACCGTGTACAAAATATACAGCTGACTCTATATATCCCACAGCCCACTTTATGAGTGAGCCCGAGGCTAGCGTAGTTGAAGACAAATTTATATATATGTTCTCTGTGATGGCACAAAAGCTACAGTAATCGAGATTTTGCCAGCTTTCTTCTGAACAACGAATGCCCAGGAGGCAAAAGGTGTGTGCGTGCAAGAGAGAGAGAGAGAGAGAGAGAGAGAGAGAGAGAGAGAGAGAGAGAGAGAGAGAGATCAGCAACAACACGCTTGTACGATTAGCTCCTTCACTAAGGTTCTGTTGTGGGGTTTGAAAAGTCACTCTGTTATATAAGCTTACACAACAATGTTTGATCCTAAGGGCGATTAGTCCCAGAGCCTGCACAGGAAAGGTTATTATCAATTGGCTGGTGCATCCCCACTGAACACACGTCCATTCAAAGCCATTGACCCTAAGCCGGCGCAGTGGGGCAAGGTTACAAGCTGCAGCCATTGGCCCGTGGGCATAGTATAGTGTTTTCATAACCGCAAGCACTGAGCAGAAACGCCAAAGAGAAGTGCTAAGAGGTCTCGGTTCCTGCACTTCTGCTCATTTTCATCTGACAAAAAATGAAGACCTTCGCCTTTATTTAGTTTTGACTACACTTGCCAAGAAGTCTCACTTTGCCTCTCCCCCTCCCCCATATACACATGCACACACGCACTAAACCATAACCTTTCTACTTAGCATGTCAGAGAAGAACATTTATTTGCTAAAGCATTATGCATCTAGAAAATAATACTTTATTAAAATAATTCGACCATTGACCACGACCTGTTTAAAAGTTGCAATCTTTCTTTACTACGGACATGAAATCTTTCAAACTTTTAGTGGCCTACAGATGCACCCAGATATTGACAACGTTGAGTCATACAGAAACCTTGGCAAAATATTTTAACACTATAAGAGGTTGCAGTGGGGCAATTAAATTTGCTAAGAATGCAGCGATTCTGCTCCACTGAATAACGAATTAACTTTGTCATTAAAAAATAAATAAGGAAATAAATATGCAATCCAAAATGTAGTCTATGAGGCACACTTTGCGTCCTGGAATTGGTGCTTAGCATGCAGTAGGCTACATGGAGCAGCCATTGGGTCTTACGAACCATTTATTATCGGCGAATTTATAGCGGTGGTCATCTGCAGGCACAACATCCATCAGAAGGATATATTTCGTTTTGGGGTTCAGTCCAGTCACCTTCACTTTGAAACTGGGGAACATTCGCCTATAAATAGAAGAAAAAAGAACAATATTATTGAATTGCAAGAACTGTGATGAAAGACTATGCATATGCCAGCAAATACCAGTCACAAAATGGATATTTTTTCATGCTATTAAAACTTAAATTGTTGCGCAAAACTTTGTCAAATGTAATTTAAGCAATTCACCACAATTAAAAAAATACCTTAATTGACTCACATATTACTTTTCAAGCATGTGAATAAAACCATCCATAAAGAGCTAAGTTTGTTTTTGTTTTGATTAGTCTGAGAATGCACAGTGCGGCCACGCTAACTTGGATACTTAAGGTAAAGCGTGGCTACTAAAGTTAGGTGCCAACCTGTTGCATGGCACTGGCAGATATAGCATACCAACTGTCTGTACTTTTAGTTTTTTTATTCAATAATAAGGGCTTAAAATTTCCATTAGAATTCTGAGCAGAGTTTAGTTACAGATTATATATCAGAGAGTTTATATCAACGTAATACAACAATTAAAACATGAAAAATAATTATCCCCGCATAGCCCCGTTGAGCAAAATGACAAAGGAATAATAAATGTAAAAAAATGCAGACTAATATTAATGTGGTTATGTGAGCGTTTTCTTAATGAAAACGTTTAACTGACTTTCTCAACTAAGAATCGGTTATAACAAACACTCTATGACAGAGAAAACAGAAACAGAGGATTCGTATGCATTTCTGTCATATCATTAGGTCTTACAAAGACTTACAGCAATGCTACTCAATACTTTTTATTACATTCGTGTGTGTAGACCTACTATGAACAGAACACCGCCAAAATGAGCACACAGGCAATATCATCGAAAGCGGCCTAGCATTTTAGCAAGCTTTTATCTGTGCCCACAAGGCTGCTAATGTTATTTTCAACGTTTTGCGTGCTTTCTCGGTAGTTACGTCGCTCCTTTTAGAGCAGAACTCCACAATGTTGCTTTAATCAGGGGACTGTGAGCCATTTATTACAAAACCCCTCGGCAGGATTGGACTGGGGCCCGTGCGCTAAGGACGCCAGCCCAGGGCTTTGGGTAGACAGGAGTGGTTCTTATGCTTCAAGTTTAACGGAGTAAATTTAACCGAATTGAAAGGCTGCTTTATGCTGCAATGTGTGAGCACATACATATAGTCATGGCCTACTGAATGACAGCTCGCACTGGTTGGCTATTAGACACAGGTCTAATGAATAATAAATACCTGGGACCCGCAAGACAATTTGTTAACATGAGCACAGCCGCCGTTCTACAGATTCTACAGATACACTTCTAGTAGCCTGAAAGGCCCACAGACATACACTCACTGACAATCCGAAATTGAATATTATATAAAAGAATAGTTATAAAATATGTTTTACTTGAAATCGTCGTCAATATAGTTTCTAGAATAGTGCATTTGCATAGAGTTACATGTGCTTAAAAATAGACTGAGTGGCTGAGATAAATGTAAAGCACTTCTGTGCCAACTAAACGAAATGTGACTGCGTAATGGCACACAAAATATACCAAAGGATTTAGCACAATTCAGAAAAACACAGACCTGAATTCAAAGATCAACGCTTAAGTATCCGCCATGACAGAGTGAAAAAGGATGTTTAAAATTTCTAGGCCTGTCTGTGTTGCACAAGGCTTGCTACCCCTGCCTAAGCAGAATGAACCGCTAACCGTCCAATCTGAGCATTTACACGAACTTGTCTTTCCAACTGCATAAGCGCTAATTCATTGTCAACAAAATTCACTGCACAGGCGCCACTTTTACCAGACCATAATCCCAGACTGTGGGGCAGGTGGCATTTGAACGGGTTCTCTAACGCCTTGGCCGTCCAGGCCATATTGTTCCTGTAACTGTAATGGTCTACCTCTCAGGCAATGACACACTTTTTAATGCAGTCTGTAGTCAACACAGACCGAGTTTGGCCGTGCGAAGGCATTAAGTAAATGGCATTCATAACTTTCATACCAACTCAGTCAGCTCTAATTTATTCTGGAGCGAAACTGTGCGGAGACCTCGCAGAACTGCTATTTTATCGACTTGAGTAATATTTTCTAACGTAGGTTACACACAAATGCCAAACACAATGCCAAAACTCCACATGTAATAGCAGTTTACATTAATCACTCTCATAATCACCAGAATTTTATTTTTTGAAACGAGAGCAAAGCACCAAATTTATATGAGATGTCAAATAATAATAAAAACACCAGATCACCCAAGTCGAGGCTAGGTTCTGTGTGCTTCAGATGACCGAAGGAAGCCGACCAAGAGGCCTGCCCACATTTGAAGGCGACCGCAGCAAACGTGTCAGTGCATGGCAAGAACAGCTATACTCTTTCTCATTAGACCTGTCTGGGTCATGGGAGAAATCAAGCAAGTAGCCTACGTCAGCCCGAGCAGCGCCACTGTTACAGCCCGCCATTCCGAGAAGAATATGCATCTTATAATAATAATAATAATAATAATAATAATACTAATAATAATAATGATAATAATAATAATCTTACCTTCCAGCTTTGGTGATGATCATCTCCGTGCCCACCTCGTAAAATTTCATCCACAACTCCCGTTCATGCAGGTATACCTTAATTCCTTCCATCCCCTTCCACAAACAAAGAAACAGGAAATAATCCTTTAATACATAGAATCCATAAATCCACATTCCACACTGCTACATGTATTTAAACTCGTATAACAAAACAATAAATAAACATAAAATATGGCGTGTTACATAAACCAGCTTGCTGCTTTTGGTGTGACTTAGCAAGCTATTATACCAACTATTATAGTAAACAGGAGTCTGGATTGGATAACGCAGGAAGCTATAGGACTGTTATATTAAAAACAAAATATAAAATATTATATCCAGGCTATTTTCAAATGTACCATGATATTATTTTAAAGCAACATTCATTAAAATAATATAGGCGTATATATTTCTTGCAAATAACGCTACTTGTGAAGTTAGAAAATACTAGACCCATTTTAACACTAATACTTAACCTGCTTATAACTAACAGGTATGTTTATTACATATCTATAACAGCACACATTTTCCCATAAGTCAATCGTTTTATTGTGAATAGACAGTGGCAACGTAATGCTGAGAGACAAAATATATAACAAGATATGTATATGTATAGCCTTATCCCACATCTCACCCGACATTCAAACAACACAAACAGAAGACTAACAACAAGAACGATATACCTCTACAAACACCTTCATAACATACCGTTATGCGTGGTAAACAGTGTATACAGTCGAAGGGGAATTCATGTTGGTTAATATTAGCTTGTTTACAGCTATAGGCAGAAACTCTTGAGGCGTGTAAAGCCTTACCTGTTGAATATATGTTGTCTGCGATGACGGAGACTTGCTTGAAGTTCCATTTTGTTTCTCCGGCTTACTTTCTGTGTGTACATCCTTCGAATCTGTTTCACTGGGCGAATTTTGGAGACCAAACGCTTCCTCGTTGTCCGCCATGTCGAGAGGCCCTGTAAGCGCTGCTCCAACTGTCAGATCAGGTTGAAAGGAGTGAACAACAAGCTTGCCCGTTTGCTGCCATTAAACATTAAATTAACTACAGACAAAAAGATGGAAAAAACATACATTTCAAGCCATATGTCTGAGCATACCGCATCTACAATATTTGTTTCACAAATAAGAGCACAGTTCAGGTGGCCATTGACCTGCGCCTCTCTAAACCTTTTGGTTATTTTATGAGGGACAAATTGTTCATGCAACTAGAGTTAAACACAATTGCTAAGTGGGCAAAAAAACTGTCATAGAAACACAAACGAACGCAGGAGCTACACAAAGGCGAGCGCGCTCACACACACAAGCTCTCTCTCTCTCTCTCTCTCTCACACACACACACACACACATCCACACACTCACACACAAGCACAACACAGGCCTCCAAGAAGAGAACAAATTTGACTTCGGCGTGAGGTAATATTTTGTCATAATTTTCCCAACGGGATTTTGGCGTTTTTCTTTCGGAGTAAAGTCTTTCTGAGTACCCTGGGTTATTTGTGCGTCAAAAGCTCGTATTATCAATGTTTTAACACGTCACTTGTGTTATCAACGGTTGTTTAGGTTTTGGGGTTATTCAAGCTGCAGTACTTGTGCTGTTCCACTGAACTTGCTGTAGTGTATTTTACTAAACGTAGACTATCCCAGCAAACATATTACAGAGTGTGTGTACTTTACTTTTAAAGGTCCATGTAATAGATTCACTAGGCGCTTTAAAACATAGTCTGGGCAGGTATAGTTTTAGTGGCCACAGTCCACACATGCAATCAGCCAAAAAATAGAAATCGCATTATAATGGAAAAATTACAACCAAGATCAACCGTTTCAAACCTTCACGCAACATCAAGCGGGGTACACAAACCGCACTGATTATTTTTGACCTCGAGTGTGGTATGCTATTGTATGAAAGCTGATGTAGGCTAATATTTTGTACGTCGTGTTTTACCGACAGTAGTGAGCTAAACCTCCAACCTGCACATAACTATGAACGTTTTCTATTATTTAATTCTACCTTCATTGGTTGACAAAGATGTTGTTTGACGAAATATCTCAACGGCCGCAAGGGACTGGAATAACAATGTCCATATCTGGAGCAATAATTAGAAGGGAGAGAATATGCACAGCGGACAAAGCTTTACCTTGTGTTCGGGTGCGAGTCTGGCAGTGTGGGGAATCCGTTAGGTACCAAACCGATATCTTCCCACTTCAAAAGAAGCGACGACCTTATGAAGTTTTCCTTTATTAGAGCAAATCCAAGCGTGTAGCTCGCAGAATGCTGCCCAGCAAACCCATTGGGGTCCGTCCTCTCAATGCAAGTCGACAATGCTCCTTCGCCAAAAGAAGTAACTGCAATAATTTTATAACCAAATGATTAATAGGATCACAGCTGGCAAAGAGCAGAAGCTACTATTGCCACAAAGCATAGGCCTATAGTATTTTAACCTTGTGGAAGCCTACCCTGGTGATCGCGCATACCATTGTAGTAGTCCTCTACAAGAGCAGGTCTGTCACCGCCTTCCTCTAGCTCTCCCTCCCTCTCCCTCTCCAGGCTGCCTCGCCACTGGACCAATCTCGCTGCTCTCTAAAGCGGAAACGCGAAGGCAAGCGACGTAGTCGGGGTTACTCGCAGTGTCTGAAGCCTGTGCTGGAAAAGCATTGGTCCGTGCCCGGTTTAGCCTGCGCCCATGTCCCCACCCCCTATGCCTGCCCCCCTTCCCCCGCCCCGCGCCCCTCCAAATCTTTTTGACATGACCAACGAAGATATTTTCCATATGAATGATTTTATTATGAAAAAAATAAATAACAGCATATCTACACAGTCACTCTTGTCCAAATTTGTCACCATGAATTATGCAATGAATGCACAAATAGTTACAATGTATGTTAGTAAGTAGGCCTACAATTAATGCAATATGTGATTTGTGGCAATTCCTGAAGTACCCGTCGATTCTACATGACGATGTGATTCTTGTATACAGTGAGTACCATGTGACAAGCAGTGCGAAAGCTAACTAAGGAAAATAGCAGGACAATATCACAAAGATGCATGGCCGCAATTATAGCCTGAAGGCATCATATAGCCTATGTGTGCGACGGTCACAGCTAGTGTGGGTACCCTTCAAATCAAGGCAGGAAGAAATGTTTATATTTTCTCTCTGTCCACCCACCGTCGCCGTGTAAATGTAGTCTATATTACTCCTGTGCGCTACATTACAAGAAGACGGCCTTCTCACTTTACCCATAGAAGAGAAACGCTTTCTGTAAACACTCAGAGGTTGCAGTAGCCGCTGAGACCAGAATAGATGTCACTTGGAGGTGACATCATGGTGTACAGGACAGACCAGCATATGTGTGGCCAGTCCTTAGTACCAGTAGTGACACAACGATGCCTGGTTGTGATGATGGTATTTGGACAGAGACTGTGACTAGGAGGTGGGCTATATCTACAAAAGCAGGGTGGCTAGTGTCGTGGACAACCGAGGTGCTTCCATGGCAATCGACTCCATTTATGGAGGAAGGCCCCGGGCTTACTGGGCTAGGTGGAAACGCTCAGACGTCACTAGGCCAACAACAAAATGCCCAAAGATATTGCGCTTGTGTCACTTCAGTTGACGCATAACAAAAAACAATATCGTTTGTGTGTATGCGTGTGTGTGTGTATGTGTGTGTGACCAGGTTTTTTTTTTAACCCTAGCAATGCAAGTAAAGTGTTTTTGACAAAGGGCATCTCTCACACCAACACACATATTCTGCACTCACACACTTCCACTTACCCACGGGCGCACACGCACTCAGGCCCATTCATATTTTTCGTTCACCACAAATGAATCGGCTAACCACATCACACTCAAGTCTTCATGTTCTCCTTGCAGTCTGAGCAATTGCAGGCAACACATATTTCGTCGCTAACATGTCTTATTAATTACCCAACTAAGCTTCTTATGATGTGTCACGCTCAAGTTATCACTGTACAGTAACTCCTAGATGAAAGACAAACACAGTTTAGGCAAAACATTTTGACCAGCCACTTCAAAATAATCGCCTGGCCCAAAAAGACAAAGTCAAACATGAGTTGTGAAGTTATGACGTCCAATTTTGGGCCAGCTGTAGCCTAATATGTGCTATCTGATAACTGTGACCCATATTTACCCACCCAGTAGACATAATTCTGATTCGTTTTTGTCACAGACGCTGACACATATTTGTTAGGGCTATTTTCATAAATTTACATAAACACCTCTTTATTGTATAATTTATATTATTTCTTGTCTATAGTTTAAAAATATGGCAGCGCAAGTAGGGTATAGGCATGCTGATTTCTGGTTGCGCTAAATATAGACTAGTGTCTGATAACCTACCGGTTCAAAGAAAATAGCAGGGAGGTGGTTGTTCGAGATGCTAAAATGGCAATCCGGCGAACTTGCACAGTAAAGGAAAGCTTGCGGAGCTCCGGAGGGAACGCGCATCTCAAGAGGTAAGCGCGAGATATGAGCCGAGCTGTCAGTCACTCCAACCGTCGATAATTCCACGGGAAAATATATGCTATACACACACAACCATACTCCAAGATAGCCGGACCTGGCAGCACACCTAAAGCAGTGCCGAAGACTAGCGAAGGGCAACAGAATTGATCCAGGAGTTGTGTGGGGTAAGTGGGTCCTTACTAGTTTGGCAAACCACATGTACCAGTAGCCTAACACAGATGTGGCCACTAAATGTGGCTTGGTGTTTTTTTGTTAGTGAAAAGAAATAATAATATAAATAATTGTCTGCCGTATTTACATGTGATGACTGTAACTGTGTACCGAGTTGATATTTTGATAGTGTTCCACAGTGTGTTCAGACACCGGATTAAATTTAGTGAGCACGCAGCGTTAACATTAGTTTTAGGTGCAAAAAATGGCTACATCAGTGTCTTCAGATAATATCTTAAGGCTGTAGTATTTTGCCAAGGGACATTATAATTTTGCATTGCGACTCCCGCTCATTCTTTTTAGAGTATTGTTTTCAAATTAATGTTCCAAAACAATTTAAACAAAACTTAGAACAAATGCTTACAGGATAATAATACACATGTAATAAAGCCGTTTCTACATCATGTAGGCCTACACATTATTTAGATTTTTGAGTCAAAATAGTAGGCTACGCCAGTATACTTTATTTAACATGCTGGAGTTAAAGCAAAAAAAAAAAACCCGAGGATGATAAATTAGCTTGTAGCTAACCTATAACTTTATATTGTCCAAAATCACCACAGGAATGCCATCCTGCCCTTGCTACCTTGTGAGTCCCATGCTCAGTCACTCATTACGTCTCTGGTAAGTCTTTAGGGGGAGCTGCGCCCGCTCCATGCCACTCACCTCTCCGGTTATTTATCAAAATCCAGGGCCTAGACACCTAACTGTGCAAACGACAACAGTGTAGCTAATTACGTTTGAAATAATGTTTAACCTCCATAATGCTTTAGCTGCACCCCCAAACCACTCCAGGGCCTGATTTCCCAATAACATGACACTAATGGTCACCAGTGCGCTACAGGTGTGATTTCAGGTTCAGTATTTTTGGGGGAATATTTCTAAAACAATGCCTCAGCGCCACGCGGCTCACTTGGGCTAATACTTATGGCTGACGCTGTCCACGTGAACAGTGCTGAAATATCACTTAATTAGAGGTATCAAGTGACGTCACAGATTGCTTTTCGCACTTTGTCGGGTCTGCAGGCGTATTGACTGAAATACAAATAAACGTTAACTTGTGCATACCTCCAATAGAAATAGCTTGCAACGGTCTTCGAGTAGGCCCGTGATCATGCAGCCTACACACTCACGACACCAGCGCGCACAGGCAATGCCATGCCAATTTAAAAAACACATTAGCACACAAAGTATTTAAATGTATTGACTGCATGACGTGTCAACATAGGCTTACTGGAGACGTTCAACTTCAGCCTGCTCTCGGCTGTTGGCAAGTGTCTGCAGTGAGGGCTATCCTGCCCAATCAAAGAGTGCTGCATGTTAGGTGTGGGGGAGTTTGTGAATGACGAAAAACTCATTCTGAACGAACTACATGTTGCTACTACACCACTACCGCTAAGTTTTATTACATATTTCCCAAGTAATATTCATCACGTTTTTTTCACTTTCTGATGCAGGCAAACACTGATGCGTCATCCTGCTGCAACGTCTTTCTCTTTTTGCACCAACTTGTAAGCTAGACCTAAACCCTACTCCATGTTCGCCAGCTCAAAAGAGGAGAAAAGCAATATAAGCTTAAACAATTACAACCGGTAGCATCTTAGTCACTGACCCTCAAAACTTTACCAAGTAGCTTCTATAGTTTAGGCTACTTCTGTGAACTAGAGAGTAGCTTAGGCCTAATTGTCAAACACAAAGCACTGAACCCTGGTTGTTTACAACGACAAAACATAGAAAATAGTGCATGTTGCAGTAACATCAAATGTTTGTTACATTGTTGTAATTTTCCTACACGTCCTGCTGGCGATCCAAGCGAGAACCCCTGAGAAGAGGCTCTTGGCAGTCTGGAACACTGCCGGGGTACACGTAAATACTACTGGAGGTACGACGCTCTCGGGAACGCTTGGAAATTTGAAGATGATTGGTATAAGAGATATTCTACGAACTTGGCCTGCAATACTTAAAAAACGGATCATTTGTGTCTTTTGCAGTCTCTTTATAGCTATTTGAACTATTGCAAGGTAATAGTGCATGCTGTTTTTGAAGAACCAATATGTAGTTTTTTTGTCAATAAACATGTAGGCTCTGATACTTAGACATAAATATGAGAAATTATTGTGTGTGCTGGTACTTCCTTATAAGCTACAGAAGGGAAACCTGCAATTGAATAAACAAAACATTAATTTTTCTGCAAAAGGTCACTCAGCACTTTCTACTACTGTATGTGCTGAAGTTGTATGTAGCAATCCCGTTAAAACCCGAAGACAACAATGTGACCGAAGTCTGCATGTGTTTTTATGTAACTGGTGTAATGGTGTATTTTATTATAAATTGACTGAAATAGCCTACACATAGGCTAATAAACAACAACGTGTAAAATCAAGTAGGAAGTTGAGTTTAATTCAGTTATGTTTTCGGCTGTGGCATTCAACATTTTATTTGGCCAGAAGCCTGTTATCACCTGGTTATATTCGAAAGGAGAGAGTCTGATGTCTGCTTTGGTACCCAGATAGAAAAAAAACATTTTGGAACTATGCGCTTGAACTTTTAATTAACTTCTGGAAACTGGAAAAAGAAGAGTCAAAATATAATATATTATTTTGCAGATAATCACCTACATTTTCTATTTTAAATGAGGCGTAATACCCACTTAAACATTTACATAACACAGAATACAATAATGTCGTTAATGCCTAAAACTGAGATTTTGTTTTCTTTAAGAAGAGTTTGATCATATCGGGTGTTGAGCCACTGGCCACGGCTATAAATGTTTGCTGGGTCAATGAAGGGCATGACAAATATGAACTTGTTTGTCATATAATTCACTGTAAGAGTTGTTGCACCCGACGCAAGTATGGGCTACATATCCTGCAGGAAAATATTGTTGATTGCCCGCTTTTATTTAACACGTTTCAACACATTTGCAAAGATGCTGAGTTTACTCTCCATTTCTTTGAAAAGCGATACCAATAGTCTAGAAGCCGCTTAAAAGGCAAATTTGGTCCAGATATCAATGACAGGTCTGCGTATCCTCGAAATATTTTAACGGCCGCGTCCCAGTCCTCTTATCCACTCACAGCACGAGATAACTGCTCAAAACAACTCACAGTCAATTCTGAAAGATTTCACAGAACAATCCATCATGTCTCTCATTAACTGCCTGGAATTCTGGATATAATGCATTATAAAATGGCAAACATAATGGGCCACACCGTTCTTAGTTTGCATAACAGGGTTGCGCATTTGATGTGGTTTGGTGTGGTTACACAGAAAATGTACATCAAATACACTAAAACGAAAAGGTTTCTTTACGTTAACAACTGTCAGCTCAATGTCCATATTTTCTGAAAACGCACCAACAACTTTTTTAGAAAATTGATCATAATCTATGAAATGTGAATGTTACCATAACAAATTTAGAGAACTAACTTTTTGGTCGGTTATAAACAACTTTATACAAACACTTTGCTGTTAATATATACCAGAATAAAATAAAAACATTTGAAGCAGTGTTGAGGGGCGGGGAGGAAACGAGGACTTGCAACCATAAATTTCTTCTTTTACGTTTTCTGACAGACTTTGAAGCCAAATGCGGGAAGTTAATCTATACCACATTGTCGGAACTTCACAGATACCATCACACTACCAAGGAGTGGATGAATGCGTGCTGACAACAACTCCGGTAACAGGTCGAGAGCTTGCCATATAAGGGGGCGCGCCATTACACGCACCCAAATCAGTGAATTAAGAGTACCACAGCCCCACCTTCGTGTGTTGGACAGTTTGACTTGTTCAGTACCTCGGCCTAATGATATCTAAAATTAACACTGGGCAGTCCACGTTGTGAGCTAATTTCAGTGACCTATGATGGCAATTAGGATACATTACAAGCACAGGCATCTGTGTGCGCAGCAGTAAGTAAAACTCCACAATATGCATTCAAACGAATTGTTGCATCACGTCAGCACATTTTGCGTGCAAACAAAACATCTGTTTGTTTCTAGGGTGCAGTTTGAGTAAAAATCATGGCGCCGCCTGAACTAACACACAAGATCACGCGCAGACTACACACTGGGTAAAATGGCACGGAATGTAGGAAAAAAGTTGCTTTTGACAAGCGGTTTTCCAATGAAAATAGGGTCAGGGTGGACAGCTAATTAGGCTGACAAACAGCGGTAAAGAGCAACGCGCTTCTACAATAAAGTTCTTGACTAAACATGGGTTCCAGGTCACAGCAGGAGGTAAGGTACGCCGTGGACTCTGTGGAGGCTACTCTGACTGCAGAGAGGCGCACCGAAATGCAACAGGTAAACGGGAATGGACACGGTGCACTGCCAGATAGCATGTTCAAATAATTATGTAGTGGTTACATGTTCCGAGAGGTCTGAGCAAACTATATGATAAATACAAATAGGTTGCTTCTTGCCTACATCTGAAAAGCCTGAAGGTGTAAAATGGAATCGGTCTCTCCATCTCCATTCTGCTTTGTTTTTTCTACATTCGTCATAATTTTGGAATGTCTTCTTCTTTTGAAATTCCTTCTTCTTCTTAGTGAAAAGAAACTAGCAACATATGGCAGAGGAACACACAATTTTCCATGGAGGTAAGAAGTGGCTTTAGAGACCATTTTAAGTGCAACAGCAAAAATAAGCAACATCGTTTTCTCAGGGCAAAGTTGCAGCCACTATTTGTTTCCCGTCTTAAATGCCAAATGCAGAAATAGTGTCATGCATGCTAGTGTGTTCACATGACCTCCCAGACTGAAGCCAATATGTCTGGCAGCACAGCGTCATGGGCACAGGGAACTCTAATATCATACACATGTGACATGTACCTGAGCACTTCAGAGAACATTCAATGTGTGGTCTCAGCAGATCCTCAGGGGGCACCCTGCCCGTATGTGCTTGCATTTGTGTGTGTGTGTGTGTGCGTGTGCGTGCGTGGGTGTGCTTGCTTGTGGAAAAGTCTGTGTGCATATGTCTGTAAGATGAGTGAGTGAGAGAGAGAGAGAGAGAGGAAGAAAGAGAATATGCCTCTGTGTGTGGATGCACATGTTTGCGTGGGAGTGTAAGAAAGACGTGAAGGGAGAGAATTGAGGAAAACAGAAAGAGAGAGCGAGAGATAAAGAGAGACAGAGAGAGACAGAGAGAAAGAGAGACAGAGGGGGAAATAGAGAAAGAGAGAGGGGGGGTGTCAAGACAGATTGTTTAATAAATGAAAGCAACATCACCGTGTTTGGGTCTTGACAGCTACCTACCATCAAAAACCTGTCAGAACTGCACAGTTGCTGGTAGAAAAAAAGTTTGTTGATCATGTCATGCTGTTGTGGCAAGTTGTTGCATACTGTTATTTTAAAGTAAAAAATGAGATGACGTTTTATAGTAGAAAGACAGATTGTGTGCATGTGTGTTCAGTCTGCACGTGTGTGTCCAGTCTGTGCGCGTGGCTTCCATGAAGTGGAGAATGAATGGCCTGTGAAGTGCTGGGGATGGAGAGCCTGGAGAGGGGAATGTCCATAGCAGGTCAGGTGGGGGGAGAGGGAGAGATGGAGAGTACACCGACTATGATGTAGAGAGGACACCGGCTATGTGATGTAGAGGACACCGGCTATGTGATGGAGAGGACACTAACTATGTGATGGAGAGGACACTGACTATGTGATGGAGAGGACACTGACTATGTGATGGAGAGGACACCGAGTATGTGATGGAGAGGACACCGACTATGTGATGGAGAGGACACCGACTATGTGATGGAGAGGACACTGACTATGTGATGGAGAGGACACTGACTATGTGATGGAGAGGACACTGACGTTGATGGAGAAGACACTGACTTTGTGATATAGAGGACACTGACTATGTCATGTAGAGGACATTGACTGTAATGGAGAGGACACTGACTGTAATGGAGAGGACACTGACTATGTGACAAAGAGGACACTGACTTTGATGGAGAAGACACTGAGTACTATAGAGAAGACACTAACTATGATAGAGAAGACACTGACTGTGATGGAGAGGACACTGACTGTGATGGAGAGGACACTAACTATGTGATGTAGAGGACACTGACTGTGATGGAGAGGACACTGACTATGTGATGGAGAGGACACTGAGTATGATGAAGAGGACACTGAGTATGATGGAGAGGACACTGAGTATGATGTAGACAGGACACTGAGTGTAATTGAGAGGACACTTAGTATGTGATGGAGAGGACACTGCGTATGGTGAAGAGGGCACTAACTATGTGATGGAGAGGACACTGACTATGATGGAGAAGACACTGACTATGATGGAGAGGACACTGACAATGTGATATAGAGGACACTGACTATGTAATTGAGAGGACACTAACTATGTGATGGAGAGGACATTAACTATGTGATGGAGAGGACACTGACTATATGATGGAAAGGACACTGAGCATTATAGAGAGGACACTGACTATGATGGAGAGCACACTGACTATGATGGAGAGGAGGTGGAGTGGGCGACCATAATGCTGGGACCCTAATGATGGGACAATTGGCACTATTAGAGGAGATCATGCTCAACACTTTTTCAAAGAATAGGCCCTATGTCTACAGTTAGAAATGTGCAACTGTGTTGAGTTTTCGTCTCATGCATTAGTGTAAGTTGTGTGTCAAGTGGCGGTAAAAACTACATTGTTTAACTATCAGGAAGTGTTCAACAAAACCAAAAAAAACGAAAGCTTTTTCACTCTTTCTTCACAATCGGATTGTGTGTCATCATATTCTACTGATGCATTGTCTTCCTGATTTGCTGGTGTTAAAGTCCCTCAAAGTCTTCCATTATCTCCCATCTGTCTGTCTCTGATGCAGGGTTCGTTAATCTCGTCCACATGTCTGAGGTATGGGCATGGTCACAGCCAACACAGAGTACGCCTACAGAGGAAGAAGCCTTAAGAGTATATGACAGGAGCAAACGGCAGCCATCGTTACGATGTCACTAAGGCTGTCTCTCACTGTTGGCCAGTTTACAGTCTGCAACACATCAGTAAACAGACACACTTACTTTGAGCAATGCATGAGTGCAGAAGCATACTAAATGTGTTCACAGCCAAAACATGCTTCTTCTTGTACTGAGAACTGAGAACATTCGGGATCATACAAGTGTTGGGTTTGCTTTATAATCCCACACACACGGCAACCACACACTGTGTCATATCGAGGAGTTGTTCAGACTTTACCCTGTCAGATGAGGCCTGGTTACCAGGTGGTCACCAGAGGGCATGGGAGAGGGGGGGGGTGCTGGGGGGTAGGGGGGTGAGGCTGGATGCCGGAGGGGGCGTGGATGAAGGATGTGGACATGACCACACATGGTTACTTACACATCCACAAACCCCCACCCCACCCCACTCCACGCCCACCCCACCCTGACCGCCCTCCACCTTGCCCCAGCATGAACTCAATGCCTGGCCCCACAACCCCCCCCCATTCTCTCCCATACGCTCTCATTTGACCCCCCCCCCATGTACACTCATCCGACCTGACCCCCCCCCAGCTCTCCCTTATACACTCATCTCACCCCCCCCCCCCACCCCCCTCGGGCACAGTCATCAAACCCCCCCCCCCCCCCAGCTCTCCCATACACACCCATCTGACCCCCCCCCAGCTCTCCCATACACACCCATCTGAACCCCCCCCCAGCTCTCCCATTATGCTATCACCCCCCCCCCTCCCTCCCCCATACGCTCTCATCTGACCCCCCCAATACGCTCTCATCAGCCGTCCTGGTTGCTGCAGCTTGTTCTATTGAAGGCGGTGGCGATAAGCTATCTGTAGCAGCGCAGTGGAGCTCCGCTCAGCAGTACTGTCCTCCACACCTCACCCCTCTAACCCCCCCCCCACACTTATAGGCCCTCTCCTGTGCCCCTCTCCTGTCCTCTCCTCTCCTCTCCTCTGCCCCTCTCCTCTCCTCTCCTCTCCCCTCCTTTCTTCTCCTCTCCTATCCTCCTCTCCTGTCCTCTCCTCTCCTGTCCTCTGCCCCTCTCCTGTCCTCTGCCCCTCTCCTCTCCCCTCCTTTCTTCTCCCCTCCCCTCCTCTCCTGTCCTCTGCCCCTCTCCTCCCCTCCTCTCCTCTCCTCTCTTCTGCCTGCATAGAGGCCCGCGGGCCTGGGGCTGGGGGGTGGGTGTGTGGGGTTAGTGGTGAGTGTTGGTGTGTGTGTGGGGACTGGGGGGGGCAGGCTGACACATTTCTGCTAACAATCACCTCACACACTGAACCCACATTCCGGCTTCCTGGTCCCTTTTTTTCCATTCACTTTCTTGGCCTCCTCCACCTCTAACCCCCCACCCCAGCCCACATACACACGCGCGCGCGCGCACACACACACACACACACACACACACACACACACACACACACACACACACACACACACACACACACACACACACACACACACCCTCGTTCTTGGCAAGGCCCACAAGGCCATATGAGGGGTCTGGGGGTTAGGGGGGGCAGGGTGGTTAGGAGTAATTAAAGCAACACAGGACATCATGGTTACAGCACTTGTGTGATACATCTCGACAGCTATGACGAAACCACCATTGTCTGTGCTGTCATCAGTTCCACTATTGCGTCTGTTGGCTTCTCTACCAGCAACATTGTTTTAATATTAATCCTCAACACAAGCGCATAACCGCCGTTACAGTAATGATGACATAGCCCTTCTATTGCTGAAGACAAAATGAGGTGTTAGTCCCAGAAGATGATATCAAAGACTACACAACAAAAATGTCACGTTGCATTACTGGAAGAGGCTCAGTGCTATTCTGTGGCCAATACTCTACCGCCCTCTACTGGTCGAACCTTTCATCTGCATCTGCTCTGGAGCCATCAGAGCGAGTCAACGCCACTACATGCAAGGTTAGTTAGTGCTCTCAAAATGGGTCTAAGATCATTGGTTTATGTGAAATGCGCAACCCCTATGGGCAATGGCTAGGAGATACTACTGTGTACCTGTAGTGTCCAAAAGACAGAATTTCAAAAAATCCCTGGAGATGCTATGATACGGAGCAGAGAGCATGTATTGTAAACATCATCTAAGAGGAACTGTTTGTGAGACACTCTTACAGCACACACCTGACCCTAGTTTCACACATACAGATACACCGAAACACAGATACTGACATAGCCAGACAAGCGTGTGTGTGTGTGTGTGTGTGTGCGCATATATACACACATACACACTATTAAAATCCACAACACCAAAATGTCAACGGTGACGTGAGGGATAACAGATGCAGCACTGAGAACTCAACCGGTTCTAAGATCTGGAAACTGCAAGGCCATATGGGGCTGGCTGAATAGCTGTTAACCCCTAGTGTGTGTAAAAACAGATGGATGGGACACAAAGAGTTTGTAAGGAACACATAGTAAATGTATAGAGAAATAGATAGATACATTTGGGGAGGGGTGGGGTGGGGTAGATTGTCACTTTTAGAATTCAAAGACATAAACGCAATAAACCGATAAACAGAAAGAAAGAGCGCCAGACAGTCAGCATGGAGGTGCTTCATCAGTGGTGGTCTATTGATGTTCTGTGTGTGTGTGTGCGTTTGTTGTATCTGGTTGTGCTGGGCGGTGGGCTGGTGTGTGTGTGTGTGTGTGTGTATTGTAACTGGTTGTGCTGGGGGGTCTGTAGCCCATCAGTGCACAGCTGCTTCTGGGGTCACACACACACACGCAACCTCCGCCATCGGACATCCCCGTCACACAGATTTATGACTGGCGGCCCCATATTCCCATGACCAGGGCTGGGCCACACTCTTACTCTGCCCTGCAATTACGCACCATTCTCAAAGCTTTGTGTGCATAAATATATTTCACTGAAAACCTACAGAACATTTGATTTTGATTTACTGACTCAACATCAAGACATAAAATATCCACTAATGATGCTTAACATGGCCCCCACAAAGTCTACATTTCCTTACATCTTTCGTGAAGATGCCCAAATAATATCTCTATGATATCTTTCTATCCATCCCTTACTTATTAAACTGGTGCCAATGTCTGTGGAGTCGTGAAGGGTTTACATGTGACAACACAGCAAAGCAACTGTCCACAGGCCAATTAAAATGAAGCCTTTGCATTTTCCACTGGTGAAGACAACACTACAAATGTTTAACCAACAGAGCTGATGACCCCAACACAAGACCCCACAAGCAGCACAGCCTAAAGAGAACTGAAAAATGAACTGACCTATAGGAAGAATTTAAACCTCTAGCAGCAGCAACTGCAACGTTGTCAAACTGGTGTGCTTAAGCCAAACAAGCATAGCTACCCTGTAGTCCCCACAGGAGTAAAAGCTTCAGTCTAAATTAACTGCTTCAGGCTCAGGGTGTCTAGTCATAGTAGACTACATATAATCTGATACGAATTACGGGTAATTACTAATCCCTTAATCTCATTGAAAGGGCAGAGTGGGTCGCACGCAAGGAGTGTGGGAGATTAGGCCAACGTGTGAAGAATGGCACTGCCCTTCCACACCTGTTTGCGGCAACTAGGCTGCTCTCTCCAACAGCATAATAAAGCCCTACATATGCCCATCAACCCGAGTAGTACGCTGCTCTCTCCAACAGCATAATAAAGCCCTACATATGCCCATCAACCCGAGTAGTACGCTGCTCTCTCCAACAGCATAATAAAGCCCTACATATGCCCATCAACCCGAGTAGTAGGCTGCTCTCTCCAACAGCATAATAAAGCCCTACATATGCCCATCAACCCGAGTAGTACGCCGCTCTCTCCAACAGCATAATAAAGCCCTACATATGCCCATCAACCCGAGTAGTACGCCGCTCTCTCCAACAGCATAATAAAGCCCTACATATGCCCATCAACCCGAGTAGTACGCTGCTCTCTCCAACAGCATAATAAAGCCCTACATATGCCCATCAACCCGAGTAGTACGCCGCTCTCTCCAACAGCATAATAAAGCCCTACATATGCCCATCAACCCGAGTAGTACGCTGCTCTCTCCAACAGCATAATAAAGCCCTACATATGCCCATCAACCCGAGTAGTACGCTGCTCTCTCCAACAGCATAATAAAGCCCTACATATGCCCATCAACCCGAGTAGTAGCAGGCCACTCTTTCCAACATCATAATATACATATGCCCTGCCTTTGCCCATCCACCTGAAAGCAGGAGACAGTCTTCAACTTGACACCTAGGCTATTTGGACATCGCCAACATTTAGGCAACGTTGTTTAAATTATGAAGTAATGCAACCAGGTCACAGGGATACGACAGTGAAATGCAGTCTACTTGAATGCAAAAGTGCACAAAATATTGGAATTTTTACATCTAATAAATAGGTATTGGCATGGTGTGATATTCACTTGTTAATCTTACTGTGTTTGGATAGTTTGATATGACTATTCAGCATAAATGTATCCAACCACTTTCCTCCTGAACATCTTCGTGAACTAATAGCCTAGTGATAATGGACATTGACACAGTCACACTTTCAACATTAGGTTGGTGGATTATACCATGTTGTCCGCACCACATAGAGTAGCCTGATCTTAACTTGCATATTAAGATACTGAGTTGGTTTGTAAGTCTGCAAAGCATATCACAACATTCAACGTGTCCCGTAAAAGCATTCAGTCCTCTTGATGACAACATTTAGGCCCACAAGTTGTGGTGGAAAGACGTGATGTGCGAGAGGCCGGGTTCCCCTTCATCGACCACAGGCGGCAGCCGAAGAGATCTGTCATTGATTTAGGGGTGGCGGGCAACAGTGCGGTGAAAGACCACAACTGTTGTCACGCCACACGCCGCACTGCTCCAGAGCCATGTTTGACTGGGGGTGTGCAGCCCTCTCCTCTGCCCGCAGGCAGTTCTCTACGAGGTGACACCGGAGACTGTCAGACCCGTGAGGCGTGAGCTAGGGCTCGGCATGGATCTGTATGCGGCCCTGCGCAAGATCTTACGCACATGATTCACACCACGCTGGAAGTTCAACAGGGACGCTTCCAATTGCACTGCAGACATCTAGTGGACGGCGTGTCTATGACCACACACTGTAGCCAAAGCTACAGCAACGAATGCAGGATTAGCCTTTCGGCTTTGAGTGACAGACTGGGGAGAGGGGAAAACACAGGCTGAGGGCGAGTAAATGAACAGTGGAGAAAGATGAACGAGGCTGAAATGTGGTGCCAAATAAAGATTTTGCCCAACGCCAGCACCACGTCACTACCGAGTAGCCTAGGCCTATTTTTTGGCTATGTGTTAGAAACGTCACAGCCCTGTGTTCAAAACAGCGTACTCTCCTAACATGAAGAGTGAGAATAAAATGGACATGAATGGCCAATGTGAGGCGCATCACTAAATGGAAAACGAGGTCATCACTAAAAACCCCGCCATATATTTAATCCAGCCATTTTCGTTACCAGCTGACCCCAGTTGGCACACAACTCAAGAGACGGGTGGATCAGCCCCTTAGCGAAACCACATGGCACAACCCCAACACAGGTCTTTATCCCCCGGAGATCTTCACCTCTGCGCTGTTGAGAGTGACACGCGTCGCAAATGCAACAGAGAAACAAGGTAAGCGCACAGACCTACCCAAGTTTTTTATTAACCTCGGGTGAGTGGCATAACCGAAAAGTAGATCAACCTGTAAAGTAAACATGACCCAAGAAGTTTAAAAAATTAAACAGGCATTTTTACTCCAAACACTTACTCTTTCAGAAGTCATTTCAGCAGGTGATGAGTATGTGGTTGTAGTTTGGCAGCATACACTTAAATGCAGAGTTGACAAAATGGCAGCACTGAGAGGCACCACTTGCAGAGCGCGTTCCCCCAGCAGTAACAACACATAGCTTCCTTTTAGTTTCCTAGCACCTGCGTAATACATACTACCTGCGTAATACATACTACCTACATACTTAAAGGTGCACTGGGATTGTTTCTCATGTGGAAACTGTAGTTTCCTAGCACCTGTGTAATACATACTACTTACATACTTAAAGGTGCACTGGGATTGTTTCTCATATGGAAACTGTAGTTTCCTAGCACCTGTGTAATACATACTACTTACATACTTAAAGGTGCACTGGGATTGTTTCTCATATGGAAACTGTAGGACATACTGATGCTCAAAGGTGGAGATCGCAAACGCAGGAAGTAAGAACTCTGCCATGCACTCCCTCTGCCTGTGCACCCAACACAAGTGCTTCTCTAACCAGCTGTCCACCTGTCTGATGTGTGCCTGTGTGTTCATGAGGATCAGCTGGGTGACAAATGGTTGCACCAATGTGGAGGCCAAAACAAAGGCCTGGATGTGAATGGTTCAAAATGCTCTCACATGCTTTTCCAACAAACCAGTGTCCAGCCCAAACCTCTGGTTGTGGTATTCCAGTGTGGCACACAACTATAGTTTTTTTTTTTACGCAAAAAAAGTCAGAGGTAGTGGTGGCATTGAAATAAAATACTGTGCTGGTTGTGGAGCCTCTGGCTACGTAAAGAACTAAGGGTCCTTCACACCGCGCCCTTACTAGTGCACACTCCTGTCCACAGTATACACACACCTTAACCCCTGACACACTCCAGACAGTATACACACACCTTAACCCCTGACACACTCCAGACAGTATACACACACCTTAACCCCTGACACACTCCTGTCCACAGTATACACACACCTTAACCCCTGACACACTCCAGACAGTATACACACACCTTAACCCTTGACACACTCCTGTCCACAGTATACACACACATTAACCCCTGACACACTCCAGACAGTATACACACACCTTAACCCCTGACACACTCCTGTCCACAGTATGCACACACCTTAACCCCTGACACACTCCAGACAGTATACACACACCTTAACCCCTGACACACTCCTGTCCACAGTATACACACACCTTAACCCCTGACACACTCCTGTCCACAGTATACACACACCTTAACCCCTGACACACTCCAGACAGTATACACACACCTTAACCCCTGACACACTCCAGACAGTATACACACACCTTAACCCCTGACACACTCCTGTCCACAGTATACACACACCTTAACCCCTGACACACTCCAGACAGTATACACACACCTTAACCCCTGACACACTCCTGTCCACAGTATACACACACATTAACCCCTGACACACTCCAGACAGTATGCACACACCTTAACCCCTGACACACTCCAGACAGTATACACACACCTTAACCCCTGACACACTCCAGACAGTATACACACACCTTAACCCCTGACACACTCCTGTCCACAGTATACACACACCTTAACCCCTGACACACTCCAGACAGTATACACACACCTTAACCCCTGACACACTCCAGGCAGTATACACACACCTTAACCCCTGACACACTCCAGACAGTATACACACACCTTAACCTCTGACACACTCCTGTCCACAGTATACACACACCTTAACCCCTGACACACTCCAGGCCCTAACCCAGTGTTTCTCAAAGTGTGGTGTTCCACTGGTGCACAGAAAGACATCTCAAGTGGTCTGCGAGCAGTTATGTTAAAATATTGTTTTTATGTTTCTTAAGCTTCCTATGCTATGCATAGTGTGTTTAAATGGCATGTATATCATCTTCATACCATTCTCTAGTTAGTTCTCAGTCTGAAAAACGTTGAGAAACGCTGCCCACTGCAGTGCAACCCTATTTGCTGTTCACCCCCTAGTGGCCAAAGCAATAACACTAAACCCAATAAACCGTTTCCTAAGCCAGGATCTCCTGTTTGTTTTTGCTCACTGAATCACATTTATTAAGTGGGCTAGGCACAAGGCCTGCCTATCAGTTCAACCCCTAAATATTGCACGTGCCAGTTATATTGTAGAATAAACTCAGGCAGAGTCTCTTGGGGTCAGTGCAAGATCCCTCAAAAGCAGTTGTGGATGGCTGGGAATGTTCTTTAGATTGTTTGGCACGTTCATGGTGCTGGATAGCCAGTGCTGCATGCAGTATGCAGTGTGGAGCCTCAGCACGTTCATGGTGCTGGATAGCCAGTTCTGCATGCAATGTGGTGCCTCAGCACGTTCATGGTGCTGGATAGCCAGTTCATTCAGTGTGGTGCCTCAGCACGTTCATGGTGCTGGATAGCCAGTTCATTCAGTGTGGTGCCTTAGCACGTTCATGGTGCTTGGATAGCCAGTTCATTCAGTGTGGTGCCTTAGCACGTTCATGGTGCTTGGATAGCCAGTTCATTCAGTGTGGTGCCTTAGCACGTTCATGGTGCTTGGATAGCCAGTTCATTCAGTGTGGTGCCTTAGCACGTTCATGGTGCTTGGATAGCCAGTTCATTCAGTGTGGTGCCTTAGCACGTTCATGGTGCTTGGATAGCCAGTTCATTCAGTGTGGTGCCTCAGCACGTTCATGGTGCTGGATTGCCAGTTCATTCAGTGTGGTGCCTTAGCACGTTCATGGTGCTTGGATAGCCAGTTCATTCAGTGTGGTGCCTCAGCACCTGTGTTGCAGTGTCCTCCCACTGGGCCGTGGTTTGGCTAGACCAGGCCTGTTCAGAATCACTGAGACTCTCCCTAGCCCCTACCTCCTAGGCCCTAGCCCCTCATCCCTAGCCTTAACATTTTTGTATTTAAATGGTGGAGGCAGAGTTGGCGAAGGCGCACATACTATATATCTGGGTACCCGGGTTCAAATCTAACTTGAGATCATTCCCTGATCCCCCCCCCCCCCCCCATGTCTGTCTCAAACTCTTTTCCCATCTGTCCTGTCCTGTCACATTAAAGATGAATCGAAGACGTCCAAAAAATAACTAAAAAAAGCAGTGTAGTGAGCAGCAGCGTGATCATTGAGGCTGTTGAGCTGCACACCACCTGTGGCGCCCCCTCATGGTGTAGACGGAGCTGATCCACAGGAGATACCATAGTAGTGGATTCACAGGAGATACAGTAGTTGGGGGCCGGCAGGAGTTACAGTAGTAGTGGATCCACAGGAGATACAGTAGTGGTGGATCCACAGGAGTTACAGTAGTAGTGGATCCACAGGAGATACAGTAGTAGGAGTCAAACAGGAGATACAGTAGTAGTGGATCCACAGGAGATACAGTAGTAGGAGTCAAACAGGAGATACAGTAGTAGTGGATCCACAGGAGATACAGTAGTAGGAGTCAAACAGGAGTTACAGTAGTAGTGGATCCACAGGAGTTACAGTAGTAGTGGATCCACAGGAGATACAGTAGTAGTAGTGGTGGATCCACAGGAGATACAGTAGTAGTGGATCCACAGGAGATACAGTAGTAGGAGTCAAACAGGAGATACAGTAGTAGTGGATCCACAGGAGATACAGTAGTAGGAGTCAAACAGGAGATACAGTAGTAGTGGATCCACAGGAGATACAGTAGTAGGAGTCAAACAGGAGTTACAGTAGTAGTGGATCCACAGGAGTTACAGTAGTAGTGGATCCACAGGAGATACAGTAGTAGTAGTGGTGGATCCACAGGAGATACAGTAGTAGGGGTCAAACAGGAGATACAGTAGTTGGGGGCCGGCAGGAGATACAGTAGTGGTGGATCCACAGGAGTAGTCAGACAGGAGGAGTCACCTGGATGGCAGACAAGGAGTGACAAGTGCAATCATCAACTGTACAGTGTGCCATAAATATGATAAGAGGAGAAATCCATAAGAAGAAGAAAAAGAGAGAAAATAAATGCTGTACAAGCTGTACATCTGTCTGTGGTTCTCCCTCGTGGAGCAGAGGGGGCTGATCCAGCATTCTGCTGCACTGCTGCACGGGGTGACAGAGACGGAGTGCTCCAAATGTCACTGATGGCTTCTAGAACACAGAGACGGAGTGCTCCAAATGTCACTGATGGCTTCTAGAACACAGAGACGGAGTGCTCCA
Organism: Coilia nasus; assembly: GCA_027475355.1. Classification (NCBI taxonomy): domain Eukaryota; kingdom Metazoa; phylum Chordata; class Actinopteri; order Clupeiformes; family Engraulidae; genus Coilia; species Coilia nasus. Next base: position 32,000,698 of record CM050209.1, on the reverse strand, counting down.
AATGTCACTGATGGCTTCTAGAACACAGAGACGGAGTGCTCCAAATGTCACTGATGGCTTCTAGAATGCAGAAACGCAATTTAAAATTCAATGTTAATATCTCCTAACCACACATATGCGAACATAATATTTCAACAATGGCTTCCTTGACTTTTTTTTGGTTTTAATTTGGCACCAACTTTCACTTGGATTCAAAGATGAACTGATTAAAATTTAAGGTCTCAGGCACCTCACAGAACACGTTTGCCATGTTGAGTGTGGTATGTTAAACATACACATGATTTTCATTGACAGTGAACGTTAGAAAAACATATGAACAACAAAAAACATCCTTCCAAAAGTAACAGCAGTAACACATAATCCACTTTTTTATTGCTCTGCTTTCCACTCCATACCATATGCAGTACATGCCTCACCACACTCCATACCATATGCAGTACATGCCTCACCACACAAATGCTATATGCAGTACATGCCTCACCACACACATGCTATATGTAGTACATGCCTCACCACACTCCATGCCTCACCACACACATGCTATATGTAGTACATGCCTCACCACACTCCATGCCTCACCACACTCCATACCATATGCAGTACATGCCTCACCACACTCCATGCCTCACCACACTCCATACCATATGCAGTACATGCCTCACCACACACATGCTATATGCAGTACATGCCTCACCACACTCCATACCATATGCAGTACATGCCTCACCACACACATGCTATATGTAGTACATGCCTCACCACACTCCATACCATATGCACTCCATGCCTCACCACACTCCATACCATATGCAGTACATGCCTCACCACACTCCATGCCTCACCACACTCCATACCATATGCAGTACATGCCTCACCACACAAATGCTATATGTAGTACATGCCTCACCACACAAATGTATGCTGAGCCAAAACGTCACAGCTGTGCGGATGCATGCATCAATCAATGGCAGCATTTCTGGTTAATGTATTTCTATTTATCTGTGTGGGTTTTGTAAATACCCATGTGCCGCTTCACATGAACCAGAAATATCCCAACTATGAAGGAGCATGCAGCATTAATGTAGTATTTGTAGTTATTGTATGTCTATATGTCTGTCTGTGTGTGTGACTGAGGAAGCGTGCGGCATGAATGTAGTATTTGTAGTTATTGTATGTCTATATGTCTGTGTGTGTGACTATGAAGAGGCGTGGAGCATTAATGTAGTATTTGTAGTTATTGTAGTTCGGTATACCCGTGTGTGACTATGAAGAGGCGTGGAGCATTAATGTAGTATTTGTAGTTATTGTAGTTCGGTATACCCGTGTGTGACTATGAAGAGGCGTGGAGCATTAATGTAGTATTTGTAGTTATTGTATTTACATATATCTGTGTGTGTGACTATGAAGAGGCGTGGAGCATTAATGTAGTATTTGTAGTTATTGTAGTTCTGCATATCCGTGTGTGACTATGAAGAGGCATGCCGCAGCAATGTAGTATTTCTAGTTACCCGTGTGTGTTGTGTAAATGCCCACGTGGTAGTTTCCTTGTGCATTGGCATCTTTGACTCTGACCTGCTATATAAAGTCAATGACTCTGACCTGCTGTGCTAGGTGAAAATTAGACCCTCTTGTGCTTTTGGCCTTCTCTATCAGTGATTTTCACTATGTACACCTTATTGCATTACACTTAGCAGATGCTTTCATCCAAAGTGATTTACTATTAGAGAAAAGCAATCAAGCTACAGAAACACTTAAGATAGGTACAAGCACAACATTACATTAGGTTACACTTAGCAGATGCTTTTATTCAAAGCGACTTACAAACAAGGGCACAACAAGTTGAGAATGCATGTACTGAGAATGCATTTCTATATAGAGCAGATTGCCAAAGAAGAGCTTGCATGTTGCCCTACTCTTACAATACTGACTCATGGGAAAACTCAGAGATGTCAGGAGTTCAGTATGGGCTATAGGCAACACAGGCTACGTCCGGGAGGAGCAATATCTCAAGAGCTCGCAGAAGATTCTCCCCATTTGTGGTGTGTTTATGTTCCGGATAAAGTGACCTATATGTTCCCTTTGTCATCCCAAGGCCCATTCTGTTGTCTCCAAATGTAAAAATAATGTTTACCATGTTTAGACAGAGGATGGTAACCCCCGTAATTTTATATTCTGTTTTTGGTTTTGTCAAATCACAGCAGAGTTCACGAAAAGACATTTTCCAGTAAGTGAACTTCACAACAGAAACAAACATCAGGATGGAGCATTTGTGTATTTATCTGTGGTTTCTGTGGACTCTGAGCTTCCCTTCAAAATACAGCAATCTTATTTTTTGTGCGTGTGTGTGTGTGTGTGTGTGTGTGTGTGTGTACTGCTGTTCTAGCTGGTTGAGAGGTTGTGTAGATGCTGTTCAATAGAATAGTTCAATATGGTTAGAGATTCGACATGGCCAAAGCTGAGATCAACATTCTACCAAGAGGCTTTCTCTCCACTTCATTTGTCATGTCAAACAATACATTAATCCTGACCTCAGATGTATAAAGCACATCCTTTTGTTCAAAATCGTTCACAACCACTGGACAGGCATACAATGTGTTGATGTATGTCCCCTGAGCTAATCTGGACAAGCATACAGTGTGTTGATGTATATGTCTGCAGAGCTAATGTTTCACCATTACGTTTAGTGAAGTCAGGAATGTGTTTACTGAAGCGTCCTTGTGTTCAGTGGCCAGTGAATCATGGAGGAGATTATACACTACCAGAAATTCTGTCTTATTCTAATTCTGTCTCTGTTGGTGCACTTTCATATTGCCTTTCTCGCTTGTCTTTTGTCTCGCCATGTCTTGTTTGGTACAATCCTGGTAGCAGTTTTCTGTAGCAGCCTATCTAGTCAGGTACTAGGAGCTGTAGAGGAAAGATTGTTAACATTTCTGGCCATGCGCTGTCCTCTAGTCAAGTCATGATTTACTGTAACTTCTGCATATATGTCCAGACCATAGACCAAAGATCATAGGGCCACTTGGCACAGCAAAGCCACTTAACATACAGGGTGGACCAAACAAAGGGGCCATTTTTAAAATGACTGTGTCTTTTCAACCATTAAGGCTACCACAATTACAAAACCGTGCACATTTAAGTTAATTTGGTTCTCTTTTCAGTGACATTATGGGTTATGACCAAGCAAGCAAAGGCCACGGGCATTATAAAAAAGAGAAACTACCCATAAAAAAGGTGCCACATAGTTGCCACAAGACATTACAACTGTTTTTCTTTGTCCACCCTGAAAATAGTAAAGTAGTACTTTAGTACCAAAAACGTACACATCATGTAGCACTTGTACAATGTACAAAATACTGTGCATGTTTTTACACATACAAATGCAACCTACTCTATGCATATACACATTTTTTAGCAAGTGCACACAAACATATCTGACAGACTGAAGTTGTAGTTGTGCCATGTTGAGTGGCTTGTTAACGAGTGTACTGTTGTGCTGGTGTCACATCAACTTGTGAGTACAAGGAAGTTTGTCATTGGTCTGTTCAACTGACATGATTGTCACACTTAAGAGTCTCTTGCCCTCTGTGTAAGGTTACAAAACCACACACAACAAAAGCAAATATTTGGAACAACTCAAGCAACACAACTTGTCACCAAATTATTATTATTTTTTTTTTAAATCACTCAATCAAAGTGAACTACAAAATACAGCAACAACATATACTGGCTGAAATATGACTTGGTCTGTACGGCTGGCTCGTTTGTTGTTGGATGTTTAGTGATGGCAGTCCTGACTTGGTCTGTCCATTGTTCTTTTCCCTTTTCATGGTGACCGCATGTTCCACAGAGGCAAGGAAGCATACCACAGCATCAGTGCTGCTGTCTCCTCAGATGGGTTCAAGGGCTATGGCAGCCCTATTGTGCTCCGTGTTTGATTTCCCTGTTGAGTTGTGCTTAAAAGGGCATTTACTGGGAAAGTCTTCACTCTGTAAAAATAATCAGAGCACCACAGATGTTCCAACTTTTCTGAACTTTGATCCATGCCTACTAACAGCAGCATGAAGGTGGCATTTCTCTTACTGCTCCATAAGGAGTGATTGCTGATTGAGGAGTTGTGCAAATTATTAATCTACAGCTGAATGAAAGATTCTTAAATATGCAAAGTTGCCATACAGATAAAGTGTTATATACCATATAGATAGAGATGTATTGCAATGATTAGTTAGTTAATTGGTGGTTTAGTTAAACATCTTGTAGATTGACTGATTGACATCTATAGACTGTAAGAAGTGACCCTTCTATAAATGGGCTTATGTCCCCATCGTGAAGTTTGCGTTGCGTTACAAACTTTGCAGAGATTAAAGACACCTAGACTTAGGGAAAGCAATTTGATTCTCATCCAGGCACAGTATAAAAGATGCTGGGGTTTTGTTTTGTTGGTTTTAAGTATTTTGGAAACATTTTGATTTTGTAAAAGTAACTCACCAGTATGTATACAGACATTCCTGAGTGGGTGCTTTGGTGCAGTGAAGAAAACCTGTGAAATACAAGGCTTACAAGTAACTTACAAAGACGCTACAACTTACTTACAAAGACCCTACAAGGGGCACTGGAACAGTGTTTCACAGTTTAAATCCAAGCAGTGTAGTAAGAATAGAGGTGAGCCTAAGGAAAAGCATCATACTCCTTCAATGTGCAGTGAGCCTAAAGCAACCACTAGGGGGCGCCCTTGTCACATTTATGTATCCGGGCACAGTGAAAAGCAGCAGAGAGCAGCAGAGAGATGGATGGTTCTTACATTGTGGTCTGCACAGGAAAAGCAAATCCTTTGTAATATTGCATATACATGTGTAATTTTTAATATTGCATATACATGTGTAATTTGCCATACTGGATATGCACATGTAATTTGTAACACTGGACTGAAAAACTTTGCTTGTTTTGGGTTTTCTCTGTCCTGCATGCTGTGTGCACTTAGCCGAGCTGATTAGAGGCACTCTTATTTTGCCGAGCACTAGATTCAGCCAGTTGAGAGCAGTTTAATTGGGAGCTGAGCATGTCTCAAGGATACTGAAAAAATCCTAAGTGCTGGTTGGTCTCAGAAAATGTACTTTTTTGAAAATGGCAGTTCTCAGAACAGTTTGTCCACAGTTTTTGTTTCATGTGTTTTCATGAAAACAATGACTGACCACACGATCATATTTTGTTTTACAGCAGCTGGAGGACAGCCTGTCCAGATGTAATGTCTGATCTCTTGCTAAACATCTTTGACATATACTACATGCATCCCACTGGTTACTTTGCTGCATTGAAACATCAGAGCTTTGCTCTTTGGCTTCAAAGAAGTATGACTTGTTTTTATTCATGGTCGTTTAGTCCGACTGCATCTCAATTCAGTACCTACAGCATATTTGTGCAAGTGTGTAGTTTTAGACAATAGAGTTTATGGAATTGTTATTTGTTAGGACAAAGGAATTTAGAATTTTACAGCAGTAATATACATTATATTTTATATATTTCGTAGAGAATGCTGATGTATGTATGTATGCATTTGTCTTACAGACTCATATTACATTAACTGGAACCATAAGCAGGCCGGAATGATAGAGGAACACACACACTAAACCAGCAGCCATTTTAGAGTTGGCAATAAGATGCCTACAGCAAGTATCAGTTCTGACACCTGGCGATAACAAAT
>CM050209.1:31965000-31990000 GCA_027475355.1 Coilia nasus | reverse complement strand
TATGCTGTCACCTCAGATAGGTGTATTTGTCTGCGCAAACATAACGCTCGTCAAATGGTGAGACTGTAGAGCGAAGTATTCCAAAAGCTTAGGCAAAACAAGATAATGATTGATCGAGACTACACAAACAGCAAGAAACGAGTTACAGTCGAGTGCAGTTTTTACACCGAGGAGAGAGTAAACAGATAGATTAGCCCACCTTGGCTGCGAAAATGTTGGTTTGTTTGTGAGAAGAGGGCAACCGACCGGTCAATTTTCCTGCACTTTGGAGCTGTGTGAACCTTGGGCCTAGCCATTCGGCTTCTATTTAAACAGAAAACTAGACTACTGACACCAGTGCCTTCATGAACAATATATACGCACACACACCTATATATTGTTGATATACGCACACACACTTATATATTGTTGATATACGCACACACACCTATATATTGTTGACGCACACCTGGCCTGTTGTTCAGAATTGTTGTGTGAGATACAAGACACTGTCTTAAAACATTTAGGTCCACAATTACTGGTTATTCAAAGAAATAGATCATTTAAAAAGTACTTGGCCTATGTGTACAATATTATTATTTTTTTTTTAAATCTGCATAGCATTTTTTGCGTTACTATAATTTGTATTGTATTCTAACACACAGGCGCTCGCACCTTTCTTTGAGATACACACTTGTGCTCACGGCTCACAGTCACGGGATACGACGAATTGATTCACTGTCATTAGGCTGGTGACTGTAACTTGCCCGGTGTCCTATTACCTTTGCTCAGTGTCTTCCTCCTTGTGTAGGCCACGGCCAAATCAGGCCCAGTACTGGTCGTGCCCAAACAGGGCCGTTTATTGTCCTGTGGTTTTAAGGCCTAGTAGAGTGGAGCTACAGGCCCAGGATGCGTGTGATCTGCTAAGTGTCAGTGAGGCCCAGTTAAGACGCTCGTCTGCCGCCGGTGCAATCATCCATTGCACACTTCACTGTGTACTTTGCCCCGTATCCGCTGGGTGGCGTAAGGCTTTACATATCTAGGGAGAACTCCCTCCCCACATTATTGCAGACGCACTGTCGCCTTCCATGTAATAAAATCAGGTAAGATATCGAAGGCGCCAGGTGAGCAATAGACAGAGCAATTGAGATAGTTTGCGTCGTGTTTACTCCTATTCTCCAGCGCCAGGATTGTTACTTATTAACCATACAGTATACAAATAAAGATACGGGCTTGATAAACTCATGACTCTAGGCGCAGCGGAGTAGGCAATCGAGTTATTTTGCATTCTTTGAGGTTCCCATCGGTTGAAATAAACAGTGAGTCAATAGCCTGCTCGTCGGCAGGCACGACAAATGACTTAGTCTCTGTGTCCACAGCAAGGAATTTCAGCTATGACAGGTCAAAGTGGAAAGCTTTTCCCGACGCCGATTTTGATGGAGTTCGAGACAAGAACATTTTCACCCTGTACTGATCCTCTCGAAAACACTTTTGTACAAGAAACACAGACACGGCTGCCATTAAATTTCCTTAGTAGTTCGAAACAGAAATGCATTACTTCTCTGAATTGTTATAAGGTCAAGAACTGAGGTGGACAGCTCATCATGTCATTGACAATTTCTGCTTAGTTCTTCTTTAATTCTTGTACAACCTTAAGCAAATTCCAGCAGAAATTGACAACACAGGTTATGATGGCGATAATGCTGTTTGTGTTAATGTCGTGTAGGCTTGCACCTGAACACAATTTACAGATTGTCAAGTTTACGGACCAGTGTTGGCTCAATGTTAAGATTTTTTAGATTGTAAATCAGTTATCGAGGAAGTCAGTCCGCTTATATTAACACTTGACAAAATTCACTGAATCTTGAACTGTAGCATGTGTTCCGACCCACGTATACCTTGCACATTCCACAGTGTACACAATGCTCACTGCCGAGAAGCACGTATGAAGACTGCATTTTAACAATTTTATTGAAACTTTCAAGAAAACATTGTTGGTGTTGTAAACTAGACAAAAATCAAATACAACATAACCCGATGAGAACTGGAGTAGCCTAACAAATGAAAACAAACCTTCATACTTAAATGAGATGCGGCACTTTTTTACTTTTAGGCTGCAGTATTAGGAAAATTAACATTTTCATTACCACACAGACGAAAGTTTTTTTTTTTTTAATTAAAGAAATTTCTACATAGTTTCAAGCCATTGGTGCAGTGTGCTGTCGCTTTTAATCAGTTTGAACAGTAGCACTTCAACATAGAGACAACAATGAATGGAAAGATGGCACATGGTTGTGTCTGCTAAGGAACAAAATCTAGCTGTGAGTTTGGGAACAGATAAATCCGTTTTAGAAGTCGAAGATGAAAAACGGGGGTGGCATAAACAAAGATATAGTTCACAAACTATTTTACACAGGTATATCAACAATAAATTAAGGACATTTTCCCCAAAACAAACAACTCCTGTATATTTACACGCAATATCCATATGAAATAATTACATAAATATTTGTATATATCAGTATATACATAATAGCCGTTGCTACCCTTGCGATTGTTTCAAATTCCCTTTTCCCAATTAGTGCTAGACGCGGTAAGCGATGTGAGGTCGGATGCCTATAAACTCCCATACGTTAGACCAAAAGCCATTACCTATGCGTGTTTTTGTGATTAACATAGGTTAACTTTAGTCATTTGAGGGCCAACATGATTAAAATGCACACACTTCCGGCCTAAAACCTTATCGAAATCCAATCAATTATTTCAATATTGCCAATAGCACGTGGGAGAGAAATATAACCGACACAGATCGAATTGTTTCATATTTACCGCCATGTCTACCCCCTGTGTGTTTAGTTCACTTAATTGTCATATTATTTTGGTCGTTCTTGAGGTACACTGACTGGCAGTCTTCGATAGGCGTTTTTAAGGGCATGCAAAACCTCCCCCCTCTCTACAATAACTATAAGATTCAAATAGTTATTTATTCATATATCAAACACAGCAGTCTTTATAAGGTAAAGGGATAATAACTCAACTGATAACCAATTCAGAGTGCATATTAAATAAACTTGCTTTCGTTACCTCCTAAATCTGACAAAGAACATAGTACACAGCAGCAACTTAATCGATGTATGTGTCACACCCTCTCCAACTGTTCAGTTTCAATACTTGTATGGTATTCAAAATCGGAAAACTCCAAGATAATGATTAATTTAACAAAAGAGCAATGTACATAGGTATTTGTTTGTTTTCTGTTTTGCCAAAGTGCATTTTTAAAATCTAAACTTTTTTTTAAATATGTCCGTGTTGTAAACCCGCATTCGCTGTCGTACTCTTCTGCGCCAGCGTTCTCATAGCATCCTGGTCACTGTCATCAACATCAGCCACCAAACACAACACACTCAGGGGGACACGCTTCGAGGCCTGTCCTGCTTCGACTCCAGTCCGCTGACCAGGCGCTGGATGCTCTGCAGCTCGTTAGTGGAATCTTTCTCAGAACAAGTTTTTGGTGAGAGTGAGACTGATCCGGATGAGATTGTGGAGGAACGGCTGGTGACCTCTGATGTGGAGTCCAGGGTAGCCGACACGGGGCTGGTGGCCATCCCATCCCCTTTCATCTCCATGGCGCTGCTTGCCATCGCGGGCATCGTGGTGGTGAGCAAAGTGCTGCTATCCGGGACGCTCATGGGGATCGGATAAGGGCTGTACCTGAGCCGGGGACGCACTGCGTTCAGAAAGGGGTGGCGGTGGACTGACGAGCTGGCCGCCGAGGAGGCTGCGGCAGCGGCGGCCATGTAAGTGTAAGGGTAGGGGAACAGACTTCCGAATGGAGACATTGCAAGGCCCTGCAGAGAGACACATGAACAGTCAGGCACTTCGGTCACAACAAGTTTCAACGCTAACCCACGATCCTCTCAGTGTACAATTTAATTTAACATTTGCAGTAGGCTTATTTTTTATTAACATCTGTGTCGTCTGATGATGGCTTGAAGTAAACAGAGCAGTGGATAGTTTGAACTCGGCAACAAGTTGAAGAAAGTGGGTTATTAAGGGGCATGCGGCTTTAATTCCCATAGCATCATAATGCAGCGCTGTTTAATAATCTGGCGCTATGAGGGTTTCCTAGAATATTATCTAAGCAATTAATCCATCCAGAAATATGCAAAAGCACCCCCAGCAGTCTGTTTGCAGTAAGGCTTGAAAGGAAACATGGAATATGTTCTGTGTTTGTTAAGTGCCTGCCCCCCCCCCCTTTTCAGCCAACCGTTTAAACATGAGGCCTTTCCCTTTAAATGCCGAAATAATTAATGTTCTCAAATCTACACACAACCTCTATATTGTTGGAATACCCCCTCTCTTAACACAAGGGATTAATGCCTTGAAAATGTCTACATGACAATTCATGACGAATGAGGGAAAAATAATGAAAGGGGCTGAACATTATTTTAATAAAATAAATGTTCAATGATAGATTATAATTAGGAACAACTCATTGGAATAATGACGAACAGTTGCTGATCTTAGTTAAAGAATCTCCTCAATAATTATTTAGTTTGTGTTTAAGACTTTCACCAATTCCAATTACAACGTCTGAACAGCTTGTTCTAATTCCAAATACCATGGTCATTGACAAGCCATAGTCGTCTTCCCCCTAATAGAATAATAGAAATAATGGCGGTAACGCGCTGATGCAAATAAACGGGTTTTTACCTGTGATGCCAAGACATGTTGCTGCAGATGAAAGGGCAGTCCATGGGCTCCCGTCAGGCTTTGCGAGGGTGACGCCATGCTCGCCGTGTCCATGGTACTGACCCCTCCGGAGGATACAGCTGCCAGCAAGGGGCCCATCCCCGCAGCCATATTCGAGAACGCACCTCCCATATTAAACTGGCTGGGGTGCAGCAGGAAAGGGTGGGCGCCCCCCAAATGATTAAAAAACTGCTGTCCTGCCAGACCAGGCGGAAATCCAAAGTTGTGCAAGTGGCTCTGGTTTAAGTGTGCACCGCTATCTGTCTGTACAGTCAAAGGTAGGTAGTTGTCTTTGCCGATAGACCTGCTGCACTCATCCGCTTTGCTGTGGTCACGGGTCGGGCTTTTGAGGTCTTCTCCGGATCGAGTCGTACTGGAGATAACGGTGATGGGGCTCTGCCTTGAGTCCGCCTGGCTTTTCTCAGTCCTCGTGGCGCTTTCCCGTGAACGACACGAGGAATCGTTATCCATGAAGTGAGCTTTGGAGGGGCTCGCCTCGTGGTCCTTTGCATCCTCGGTAGTGGTGGAGATTTTACTGGAATCTGGCCCTTCTTTCAAATGTTCGTCTTTGCTCTCGTCGTCACTGTCTTCGTCGCTGTCACAGAAATCTTTGGAGAGAGAAAGAGAAAAATAACTATTGAAATAAATCCAAAATGTTCGGAGTCCTGTCAGACATTTTGTTTTTCCTTCCAAGTACACTGAAGTACTTGAACACACTTTGGATGGTCAGAGTTGGAAACACACCAGACTATTAATAATCATTTGTCTAGGGAAAACCAACATATTATTATGTCTTTCCACAACCCTTACGTTATTACAATTTTATTTCCAAAACACACATAATATTACCACACTAACGTCCTTAAAATGAGGGAATATTAAACGGTGATTAAGTAGTATTGAAACAAGCAATGGATAGTACTGAATTGGCATCCCTAATTCCAGAATTTGTAGACCATGTTCGGTAGTAAGAACTTGTTGCGCATAATTTTATTATTAATTCAGTATGTCTTCTGGCAAGGCCCATTTAATGACATGTTTAACACAATTCTTTACACGTGCAATGCCATGCAACTGAATTGGAAGTATTCTTTTTGAAAAGATCGTGTGTCATTTTATATGGCTGGTCAAAAAATAGCAGGGTTTATGGCCTTCATTTAAACAGATGCCCTTCTCCACATACATAGGTTTATGCATGCTCCAGAGTGGACCTCGTGTTAAAATCTCCTGTCATGTAAGGCATGTAAAGGCATGGTATACCTTTCAGGTTTGGTGGGCCCACGGCCGACACGGCAGGAGACGAGGCCTGGCGGAAACACTTGAATGGAGCCTGCTCGCCTGAAGAGTCGTCTGACCCGCCGTTCTCCTTCTTCTGTTGCTCCTCATAAGAGCGCATGGACTGTAGCGCCAGTTGTTTCCTGTGGAAAGGCAAAAGCTTAGCTAGCTAGTCGACATAAGGCATTTAGACTCTAATAACTGTTGTTATTTTAGAAGGCAATGCATCCTTGAAATGAAACGTTTAATTGAATTATACGTGATACTTCTAGCTTTCGTTATTATTGGCTACTTGTAGGCCTATTTACCACAAGTTATGACGTCTTACATTTAGCCATTTTGTGTGTTTTGAAAACTAAACGAGACACTGTACATTTCACAAATGAAGATGGCTTTTTAAGTGGCGTATTACACCCCGTCAGGAACATGTTGTGACATACCTTTTTTCTCGCCTCCCATTGCCAGTGTCACGAAAACCTTTAGCAAAAGGATTGTGGTCGATTTTCAGTTGTGTTATCTGAAAAAATATAAGTATAAATTATGCATAAAGCTTGTCATACTATTATAAAAAAAAGGGAAGGTAAAATGGCATCTGCGTTTTCTTTAAGTTTTGAAAGTGAGGATTTGCTGCTCCAGATTAAATCCATAAAACACGTTCTAGCCCTCTCAGCACTGCTGGGCGCTAAGTCACTGCAATATCAAATATTATAATGACTCTTCCAATAGCGTTCAAACTTTTGACACACACACACACACACACACACACACACACACACACACACACACATCCCGCCCCGCAATTTCATTCTCCCCCCACCTTGACCCAGACCCAAACTCATGAGACATAATTAAAGAGCTCAACGCAACAAACGTTCCTTCCGTAACTACTCAACATCATTCGATCCACTGCTACAGCTGCTCATTACCTGTGCGTTCAGGACACAGCGACCACAAGAAACACTTAATGTCAGCAGAGTTTTACCAAGTCAGTATCATTTTTGAAAACGCGAGTTAGTTGTGGCTCAACACACATTCTATTTAACAAATTGCTGCTTTCTCCTATATTGTTGTTTTCGGGTCTGCAGTCTTCTCCACACAGACACAGCAGTGCCCAAACGGTCTGTGTAGGCTTCATGACCAATCCGGCCCCGTGATTAAAAATAATTAAGATAACCTGTAAGACATACATTCCTGAGATGTCTGCCAGCACTATTAGTCCATATGAGACCCGTGGATTGCTTGCACAGCGGGCAGGCCCTGCTTGGCCTTTCGCTTTAAACATTACCAAATGCAAGCCACTCGAAGAAACAAGGCAGTCTATACACCGTCTGCGGGCTTTAAGACTAACTCAACACATGAATGTATTTTCCTCGCAGGATTACAAAGGCATTTTACAAACAACAAGCAAATCCCCTCGTACTGACGTTATACAAAAGGAGGGCAACGCCATAAACAAGTAAACGAAAGCAAACAAATGCTTTAAACCCACCTTGTCATTTTGGTAAGCAGTAACTGCAATGAATTCAGTTTCAGGGAAAACATAGGTCCTGAACGTGCTGTACGGAAGTTTCAGTATGTCGTTTGCTCTGACGATGTGAAACCTCGGTTGATACTTGTGCATGGAGTTCAGAATCGTCTGCGACAGGAAACAATGCTGGGTTTTAAAGATAGAAGCAAACACTTTCACTTTACACACACCACAAGTAACACACTGCCAAGTCACTGTTAGCAAATGCTTGCAAATACATATTTCATAAACATTGAGGTACTGTTTTATTTCATTATTATGTATAGATAATATATCTATATTATTTGAATAAAATTACATTTATTTTTTTTATGCAGGTCAGCCCCATAGGCTTCCTGTTTAAACAAGCTGAGGATGCAGTACAATAAGGCCTCCTAAGATTTACAATTATGCATTTAACATTAGCTTTGGGTGTAATTTGCAACCACAAATTTGCGTACTACCTACTATTTGCAACCACAATGCAGTCTCTCAATAATAATAATAATAATAATAATAATAATAATAATAATAATAATAATAATAATAGGCCTAATAATAATAATAATAATAATAATAATACTTGAAAAATTGAAATTAATAAACATACACTTACAAATCCATGCTTGTCTGAAATGTTGTTTGTCAGCTTCAGCTTGTGAAAATTGACGACTTTGGACATCCACTGTTCACCAGTGGCGGGACTGTCCGGGTGAATGTACATCCTCTTTGGCATTTCAGGGTCAGCCTTCCCCGCCACCATCCAGCGCGAGTTATGAAATTTATACCTGCAGTCGTCAGCCGCCACAATGTCCATTAACAAAATGTACTTGGCTTTCTTGTCCAAACCAGTGCACCTCACTTTAAACGGGGGAAACATCCGCCTGCAAAGAGAAATGGGACCAGCTTTAGCCATCAACTTCGTGTCAACCTAAGGTCTGCCCAAATTGTTGTTGTGTGTGCAGAAATGTGTTGAAAAGTGCAGTAATGCGTATATTTCAGGAGCTGCAGGGCACTGTACTTCTGATGTAGCCCAGACGGCAGTTTACGATTTCTACGATTAGAGGCCTTGGCCTTTAAGCTGCGCATTATTGCCAAGCTGCACCCTAATTCCAAGATATAATGCTGTGAAAGCATGAATTTAGATTAAGGGCACCGTGATTTTTCATATAAAGACGCCACGATCAGCATAGGGATATGAGAACCTTGGCCAATATTACAATACCACATTTTAAATAAATTATGCACACTATTTTTCTTGGCCCAGATTAATGTCGCGAAGGCTAGCCATAATGACTAGCAGTATTCATAAAATTAGCGACAAAATAAAAATAAAAAACGCACTGTATAAAAAGCAATTTGCTTAACATATTTTGTTTTTTAACAATTGTCCACGCACACACAAAAAGAAATATTTAATTGAAGAGTTCAGAAAACTGTCATTACTAATTTGGATAAAGTTGCCTTTGTCCACATCTCTAGAGTTTACACTAAATACAGGCTACAATAGATAACACATACTGTGTACTGCTTACGGATGTCTATTTTTGTAATAACTGGCAAAACAATCGTGATCTGCTGAGTGTGAGTCAGCGGACGTCCATTTCCAGTACCTAATCAATAAATCGATGCAGTCAGAAGTGCTTTTTTCATGTCGGGATGTCAACAATAAATTGAGCAATATTTTGTACTTTAATTTTAAATGAGATTATACTGTTTTGCAATAGCATGGGAACTTTTATTTACCTTCCTGACTTCGTGATAACCATTTCAGTGCCTCTCTTGTGGAAGAGCTCCCAAAGTTCCTTCGCTTCCAAGTGAACTTTCGGATCATCCTCCACCTCTTCCTCGGGCTCCAGCGTTTTGAGAGGCCTCAAATGAGCTGCGGCAGCCTGGTGCCCGAGTGAGGAGAAGTGCAGGCCGGTCTCGGCGGCGCCCATCAACTGCTCCATGATTGGCTTCCCCAGGGCGCCCGGCAGAGACAGCGAGCCGTTCGGAGGTAGCGCCAGGGCCGGGAAGAAGGGAGGCTGGTGACCTAACATTGCACTCATGGCAAATTCCGGACCCCGGTGAGGTAAAAACGGATGGTATGCCATACTTGCTCCTTGTACAACTGGATCTCTCATCAGGAGGCTCATTCAAGTCCAGATGTAGTGATATTGGAGACAAACGCTACTACAGTATTTAGAATAGTTATCAGCGAATGGTTAGGCTTGTTCAAAAGTCTTTCTTTCAAATCCAAAGTGGTTTTGGCGCAAATAGGAATCCAGTGATTTTGACGATTTGTCTTTACTGATGTGAACTGAATCCCACTAAAAATGTCCTCGATTGAGAAGAAAAATGATCCATTAATCGTCGTCGTGTTTGTCTGCAAAGGTTGACGTGCGTTGATGTGATGTTCTTCAGTGAACTGTCTTGTGGACAATTTTCGAATTAAATCGAGGGAGTTGAGTCACTCTATTGCAGTTTGCAGCCACTCTATTCTCCTCGCAGTTGTTTACAATATCGACATTCCTTTTAAAATGTATTCGCTCGCACTGGCTTCAGTCCTCCAGCAGACGCGATGTGTTGAAATATTTCGATGGTGCAGAGTAATTTCCCTGTCTTTACTTGTTCGAGGCATACACTCTCACACGCACACACACACTTTCTTCCTCTCCCTTTCACGCACACACACATTTCAGTGAAGAAGTATGCAGAGAAAGGAGTCCGTTGACGGCGGAGAGGTGGTAGGGCTCCAGCACCAAGCTATTCCTAGTGCTTCTGTACCCCATAGGCTTCAAACTGTGGATGTGTTGCATGTTACGAGAAGCTGGGCTCTGTTGATTGGCTCTTTGACGCTTTCGGACCAATTGTGTGGCTGCGTAGGCGTGGTTTTAACAGGTCGGGTGGAGGGGACAGACTTCAGACTTATAAAAAGGTGTTTGGAAACTCTAATGCTGCCGCGAAACAGCAGTGCCTCAGTCAATGTTGTGTGAATATGTCAACATCATTAGGACGAGGGGGATCGGTCGGTCTGTGGGACCCAGCGAAGGAAAAATAACCCAGCCTTGCTTGAGCTGTCCGTAAGAAATTATTGCCTCGTCCGCAAAGCGTCATGACTGGCCCCACATTTTTGGAAATGTGCGTTGTGTTAAGATGTTGAGCGTTAAAGAATCACAAACTCTATAAAATATGTAGATTTAAACGCTAGATTTTCTGCACGACCCCCTTTCCAACATAAGGTAGCACATATGTTAAGACACGACCTCGCTGTGTTGCTTGCATCGCGAGGAGTGTCTTTATTAAATGTATTGCTGTGTAGGGATATAAGGGATTTGTGCCGTTTTTCTGTGAACACTTATAAAGTAAAGATTACAGATGTTTCCACCTTAACTATACAAACATACATACGTCCTTATTTTCTGTATGGTATTGAACGGGTACTTAATTCTGTCAGTTTGACAGGTAGGTTTTGAATATGGGCAGTCGCTGTTTTATTGATGCAGAAATATGCTGTTACTGTGATTAGGCCTATTGTGTTATCAGAAGGTGATAAGGAATGATTTTGATAGCACCAATCAATCTGATAAACGTCGCCTTTCTGACGCATAATCCCCCCTCCCAAACACACACGCACACACGCGCGCGCGCACACACACACACACACACACACACACAAACACATAACATAGCATAGCTGGGGGCAGACTTATCATATTGCAAAAAAAGACGGAGTGCAAATCTGCATGTAGATTCATGTAGGGGCAAAATATTCAGATCCTTAAAACGTTAATAATGCCGTCGATCATTCAGTGAGAATTTAAGGGACATAGTAGTACGAAGCCTTGTGTATAGTCACAGCAGGCAACGGACAGAGGGACGATGACAGGCGCAAAAGTCTATAAGCGCAACGGTGGAAATATAGAAATCGCAGGTCAGCGATAGGCCTGCCTTTTAAAGACCTCCACGTCTCAAATTTGCACTGCAGCCAACCAAACAAGGCGGGATTCATTTGCAGGTAAACAACAGAGATAGGTGTTGCGCCGTCTGAGTGTACACTGTGGACAAATCCAGGCGCCAATTGCCTCTCTGCAATCACAAGACGCAGCAGCTTGTGTGCAAAATGGGTGACACCTATGTTAAAAATACCTGTCGTTTTGCACAATAGACAGATCGACTCAGTTCCCCCCAAATTTAGGGGTTTTTGTCCTAATGTGTTCTATCCACGCTGTAGTTGATTAAACAGTGACGCGTGTGTCCCATGGTTTTTGTTCTAGTGTTTACAGGACCGCAAATTCTGCTACTGTTACGGTCTATCTCGGTATTTGGCGATGAGGCCGTTATATATAGAGTGCTTATGTGGGCCATTAGTCAAAGCTCACAGTGCATTCCCCTAAATATATTGTGTCACAGCAGGCCACATTTTCACTCTAATTTTGCAATGACACCACAATTCGAACCACATGGATGCAGCACTCATTGCAGTATCCAGAAGAATAGCAAAACAAATGGAGCAGTGTTTCCAACCCGGGCTCTGTGAGGAAGCAGGAATCTTGATGAAGGCTTGGTGCAAGTAATGGGAAGAAGCCATGTTAAACTTGCATCTTTTAGGAAATGAATGCGTTGCAGTATGTATCCATTTTTTAATATGTATGTGCAGTTTGTTACCTTAAGTGACACATCACACCTAAATAGATCACTGGACTTCAGATTCATATTGAAAATAAAAAATTAAAATATGTTTATTTATTTTTAAATATACTACATAAACAATGCCAGTACATTGGCTTTAGTCAACGGGAGTACCACCCTTTTCATCCAAAGTATTTCACTGTGATCTTTACCTGCTCCACATAGTCTCCATTTTGTGTGTGTGTGTGTGTGTGTGTGTGTGTGTGTGTGTTGGGGGGGTCAAGCTTGCGCCAATTACATGCGTATTCTTCTTTTTTTAAAACACTTGCCCCCATTAGCTCCACATTTCATTTTAGTGAGAGGTGTCACCCTACAGGAAGCAGTGTTGACACCGCGGCAGCCTTTCATTCTGTGTGGCCACTAGACTTAATTAAGTAAGCAACCCTCTCCTCTGCTCTCCTCTCCTTTGCTCTCCTCTCCTCTGCTCTCCTCTGCTCTCCTCTGCTCTCCTCTCCTCTCCTCTCCTCTCCTCTCCTCTCCTCTCCTCTCCTCTCCTCTCGGTCAATGCCCCATATAAAGTTTTACAGGGTTAGGGCTCTCGGGGACGCCCCACGCTCGTAAAGAGTCACAGGCAGGCCCCAATCGGGCACAGCTGATTGATGAGAAACTTTGTCACCGCGTTTATGTCCGCGCCGCTCAGGAAGATCAGGTTTTAGGGGACCGAGATGCATGGGGACGAGGATGAGGACAGGAAAAAAACCGTTGGGGACGAGGGCTCTGGGATGTCCTCATGGGGGCACAGAGGGGGGCACATTGTTGGCGCAGGCCACACAGGACAGGAGGGGTCTACATCAGAGGGTGTTCTTGCTAAAGATGTATGGGCAGTTATCACCAATCTGGAAGGCCATAGCTGGGCATTTATGACTGGGAACGAAGATGTGTAGGCTCATCAGTGTCTGCCAAAAAAAGTATGAGTAGTTGTATAAGCTTATTTTTAAGATGGCATGTAAACAGTTAAATTAGCACATTAGATGCATCATGGACACGTATGTGTCATCCCCTGTAGGACTGACGGTGTTTGCACATTCCCATGCTGCTGAGGGGGGTTACTGTGGGGCTGTTGCAGGGGTACACTCTCATGTGTCTGTGGGCGCAGAGACACCGCCTGTGCTGTTGAGGGGGTTACCGTGGGGCTGGTGCAGGGGTACACTCTCATGTGTCTGTGGGCGCAGAGACACCGCCTGTGCTGTTGAGGGGGTTACCGTGGGGCTGGTGCAGGGGTACACTGTCTCGTGTCTGTGGGCGCAGAGACACACACCCTGTGATGGATACGAGTCTAGATGGACAGGAGCTTACTGGGGAGGGATGGAGAATCAATAAGCCGGTGGGGTCGGTGAGGCAGGCGTCGGTGAGTGATGGTATTTGGGAAAAGATAAAGGTATGTAGGGGGCCGGACACGTGTAAGCACCCCCATTGACGTATGCGCCATCCTCTTGTCTGGGAGACATTGCAATGATGGATGCTGGGAGAGTGCTTAGTGCTGGCCACTCTCTGGATTTAAGGTATATCAATATGGGGGGGGGGCTGATTGATGGGGGTCCCCCGCTGCGATGGAGAATGGAGAACGGGCTCGGGCGGAGGGCGAATGGGCTCGGACACAGAGTTTCCTCACTGCTGCAGACCCAATAGCCCCGCCCACCGGTGTGATTAACTCCTACCTCTCAATGATTTGGGCCTGTCATTCATTTCACAGCAAGGCAGCCCGGGCAGACATAAATTCTTGCAATAACTTGTTACAAGTATTGATGGAAACTATTTTAGTTAATTAGGGGATGTGTTCATTGAGTGTGTTTGAAAATGGTGTGTTTGCTGCGAGGAGGGGAGGCGCTCTCTGCAGGGGATGCTCTCTGAGTCGGGCTCGGACGGTGTGCCTGCTTCGCCCCCAACCGCTGCAATACATCAGCTGTCCACGA
This sequence comes from Coilia nasus, assembly GCA_027475355.1. Lineage (NCBI taxonomy): Eukaryota > Metazoa > Chordata > Actinopteri > Clupeiformes > Engraulidae > Coilia > Coilia nasus. The sequence goes on along the minus strand of CM050209.1, from coordinate 31,975,900 downwards.
CCTTCTCCACTTTGACTTACAACTTGAAAGGGGAAAGAGATATCTAGGCAGTTTGATTCTCAAAGAAAACAAGGAAACGTTATCCTTAAATCAAGTGTTTCTGATGATGAAAGACATCAGTGTAGCGCATAAGCTCTGTAACTAAGGCATGTGTTGAAAACATATTTGGACATATTTTGCTTTTCAGTAAAACACTGCCACACTGGTGTACATCAGAGTAATAGATAGCATACTACGCTGTAAGAGGATACGTGATGTTTCCAGTTTGCACTCTCTTCTGCATCTGAAAGTGCCACATGCCAACATTTCACACACTGGCTCCATGAGTACGCCTGATTGATTCATGGCACCCTCACAGGGTGAGTTATGGAGCTCTCCTATTCTAGAAACACAGAAGAATACATTTCAGTGTAGCAGAAACCTGTATGTGTGCATTTGGTAATACCTGCTTGGTGAGTGAATTCATGTATAAATGAATAAATGAAGGAATGACCTGTACAGGTTTTGTCACATTATGTACATTAAACAGACTTATCATATTGCAAAAACGTGACTGCAAATCTGCATGTAGATTCATGTTTTGTCATAGTATATACACAATGCAGCAGTATCCTGCATGTACCGAAGGAGTGAAAATAGCAGACTGGTCAAAATCCAGCAAGCGCTCTGTAATTCATTACAGGCACTGGAAGTCGCAGATCCCCTGAGCAATGCATGCGGATGGGGGCGGAGGGCTGTGGAAAGTTGCGGCTCCTCTAATACTCATGGTTTTAAACGTGATTAGATTGAGGGCGGCGAATAAAAGAGGATATCTCTGGCCTGGTTAGCCGTCGCAGCGCTCTCTTTCTTTTCTCTTTTTTCCTTTTTGCTGGACGCGATCGAGTTACGGCATCTCATGAGCTCGGAAGATTGTTTTTTCCACTGCCTCCTTCCACCAAAGCGCCAGTGCATAGTTTCATTGTGAATCCCTGGCTATGTTTGGATGCCCCTGTGCTTTGAACGCTGAGCGAGGAGCAGTGAGGAGCGGGGCTCGTGCCAGGGCAGGGGTCTCCCCATACTTCTGGCCCATTTGCTAAGCTTGAATTACAGTGTTTTGGTATTTACATGGATACAAACACCTTTGAAATGGAGACTGCCGTGGGTGCTGCTCTAAGTCCCTCTGTAGCAGAGGAAGGCTGTGTCTGTGTAACAGAGGTTGCTGTCTCCAGTTTGTGGTGGAAAGACAGAGAAACAGAGAGAGAGAGAGAGAGAGAAAGAGAAAGAGCGAGAGACTGAGAGAGAGAGAGAGCACATTTTGGATGAAATGTAGTGAGTTTTGAGAGCAGTTCCAGTTGATTAATCAAATTGAGCGAGTTTTTTTTTCTGTCCAGTCGGTCGGCGTTTATATATCGTTCCTGAAGTCGAGTCTGAATGCTAGCGCTTTGCCTACTGCCTAGCATGTGTCCCTGCAGCACTTGGGGTTGTGTGTGCTGTGTTGGGATGCTGTGCCCTCAGCTTGCCTGCATGTGCGTGCTGTGTTGGGACGCTATGCCCCCAGCTTGCCTGCATGTGTGTGTTTGGCACCAGGCCTGCACTGGAGGTCACACAGCCGACGTGTTCGTGGTGGCACTCGTTTCTCCCCCACCCCCATCCCCGAAAGCCCACCACACACACACACACACACACACACACACACACACACACACACACCAAAACCAGAGCTCTACACAGGCTACAGGTAATGACTTAATGCCACAAACATGTTTATGGTGCCAAGCAGAGCACCTCCCCTCGCCCTCTCCCTCACCCCCAAAACCTCATCGGCCTGTGAAGAGAGAGTCCCGGCCCTGGCCCTGCTGTTCCTGCTCCTGTCTGGGGGCCATATGATCTGGAAGTGGGGATAGGTGGGTGGGTGAGTGAACGAATGCGGGGTTGAGGGTCTCCCAGGCTGCTAATGCTGCCCCCCACCCATGCCAGTGCCCCATGTCACCATGGTCAGAGTAATCTTACCTGTGCCGACCTCCTAGAGGTTTTCTTCTTCCTCTCTCTCTCTCTCTCTCTCTCTCTCTCTCTCTCCCGTTCTTGCTCTCTCTTTTCTTCTCTGCTCTTTTCTTTTTTTGGGGTGGTGCATTGAGGGGGATTTGTGCACTGCTCCCCAGGTAGGCTCCCTGCTGTGGCTCCCAGATCAATTCCAGCTATTCATTAGGAACATGTAGTGCTGAGCGCCTAATGAATGCCTGTGGCCACTGCAGAAGCCTTGTCAAAGGAGCGCTTCAGAGCTCAGCACCGCCAAGCGGGCTGCGAGTCCCACGGCAATCTAACTGCTAGCAGCTCCCCTCTGATGTTCTTCTGGGGCTGGGCTCCAATTGCACATTTATCAATGTCCTGGCACTAAGCTTGGTGTGCAAAAGAGTGTGTACCATATTAGCAGAAAGGCCTCAAGATTTACTGACGGCAGATACGACACTGCAAATGATGTACATGCTTACAAATGTACTCTAAAAGGAGTCTTTTAGGATCTAAACCACACAGAAAGGTTTATTTTCAATATTAGCCACGGAAAAGTTTACTTTATTGCCTAGAGACACAAGACAACTGTTCAATATTTTCCAATTAGCCTACTCTCAGGACTACAAATACACATGCAACAACAATCACGATGTCCGGTAACAGGTAGAAGCACTCGAGACCAATGCAAATGTGAAAAATTGTGCTGGTTTTGTGTTGCGCAGGGAGATGCAAGGTCCGGTCGAGCAGAGCCTCTGATTAACGGGGCGGGAAATCTAAGCTGGACATGTGTCTCCCACTGAGCGCTCTAGTTTAAATATTCATTTCCATGTCACTGCCGAGCCTGCTGAAACCCGGGAGTGTGCTTCCTGCTCTTTCCATGGAAAAAGTTGAAATTAAATGGAAACTCTAAACACACGTGATTCGTTTATATATGTCGATATAGCCTATATTTTTTTTTCATGCAGGCCAGTTTAGGCCAGTTGATAGGCTAATCTACACGTGCCCGCGCTTCCAACAGACCCAAATAAGTTCTTCGTTTGGTTTACATTTAGTCTTTATAAATTGTAAATAATTATTTCAATATGACCTATCCAGGCCAAAATGTTCCATCATATGTTACGTGTAAACATGATCATTAACCTGCAACACAGCCTTAAACAGTGCATAGTTCATTCATATGAGTAACCTTTGCAATAATGAATCGATTAGGTCATTTTTATTTTGGGCTGCATTCAGGAAAAAACACATGTAAAACCATTGTGTAAACGCGCAAGGTTGTTGAGGTGTTTTATGCGTAATCGTCAGGTCGTCAGTTAAATGCTAGAGACTTTTGGATAAACAGGATGTTTTCTCCAGAAATGAGAGATGTTCACACTCACTTCCATCTGGTCCTAAGTAACGGCTAGACGAAAACACAAGTTGCTCTAACAGGTCTAAAGCCTATCTGCTCTACAGAAAAAAAACACGTTGCAATGCGCTCATCATACAATTAGTAGCCTATTACCTATGCAACTTAACACCACATTTAATAGCATTTAGCCACAGCATTTAGAGTTTCTATTCAAATGTATAAAAGCATTTCATAAATTGCAGAAAAGTAACAAAACGCGTTTCGTCAACGGATGTAATGGTTTTGAATTGTTGCATATTGTATAGCCTACCTCTGTTTGTGAATTACTTTTATGATTTTGGTAGAAGGTAATGAATACTTTTAATGATGTTGACTAAAATGCATACTGCATTTACTTGATTTTTGTAGCCTAATTAAACAGAAGAAACACATAGTAAAGCCAAAGTATTTTAATCAACCCATAAAGTAATAGAAGTACGCAGCATAACGACTTATGGAATGCGTTGCACTCCTGGTCCTTGGTCAGCCCATTAAACCCAACCTCGAAAAACTTTTGACACATTAGCTATTTTAGACTAACACGTGGTTAAAATGATTATCTGCTATTAGGCCAAGGCACATCCAAGTTCCCCCCTGCCCCACAAACAAAATGTAACTAAAGAAATAAATAAATTAGACAGAGTCGGATGCGGTTGAAAATGGTGCTTTTATTTATTGAGGTTCCCACAGCTGTTTTGCATGAGGATGTTTTGGACGTACCGGGGGGAGTGGGGTTGGGGGGGGGGGGTTGAATGTCGGCTGAACCTCGGGTGCACTTGCAGCCTCCGAATGATGGGAGGAGCGGAATCAGCTCCTTCTGAAAAGACAAGAATATACACATTTGGGCGTTAAGGCCTCGCGCATATAGACACCCCCCTTTTTTGCACAACTCGTCTTCTTCAGACACACTGCATGGGGCTCACCGTCTCCAGCCACACACACACAATCACACACCTTTTTGGATAAACAAAGTAGCTCATCATTAGAACTTTATTTTATTTTAGTGTTTTAGTTTAACAGTCTATTAAAAGTCTGTGCTAAAGTACATTTGAAATATGTTACAGGCCTTTATAACTTATATCTCAGATAATGCATCTCTTTAGTCGATCAGGCGTTGTTATGTTTGTTTTTTAGAACTGATATTGGTACATTTTTGTTCTTCTGCTCCATCGTGCTCAGTGTCCAATCTAAACGCCGGCTTGGACTGGACAAAACCTTTCGTGTTCCAAGTTTGCACCAGTTCCGCACACACACACACACACACACACGCTCGGACACACGCACACAAACCATTCACCCAACCAATTAAAATCCGATTAGGAAACATCTTGGTTTTCAGACCAGGGCAGTGAAAAGCCCATAACCTTTCAGCGCCGGGGTCAGCCGCTAATAAGATCCATAGCCTATAGCGAAGCCACAGACCTGCACAAATGTCCTTGGCGACCGACTCCAGCCCAAAGACCTTTGACACGCATCACAAATTAATTGGTCACTGTATTAGCATTGAGGTGGGGATTCTAGTTAATTAGTGGGGAAATGAATAAGATTCAACATTATATGATTTGTCGCCAGTGCCTGGTTTGTTAGTAGGGATTTGGGCTAGATCAGCTTTTGTGCGCGTTAAATGAGAAGTGAGTAGCGTGGTGCCTATGTACAGTGTCGTTTTGTGAGCTGGCGACAGCTCCAGTCCATGGGAAAAACTTAAAGGAGACCCCGTTATCACAGGCCCTCATTATCTCATGGTTCCAACCATCTTCTGGGGACAATCCTTAATCAAAAGTGGCATGGACCTACATAGTTTCTCTCTCTCAACTATGCGCCTATTCTCTCTCTCTCTCTCTCTCTCTCTCTCTCTCTCTCTCTCTCTCTCTCACACACACACACACACACACACACACACACACACACACACACACACACACACACACACACACACAGAGGATGAGCACTGTAACGAAAAAAGAAAACAGGGGCGGTGTCTGAGCATTAACACCTTAAGTGTTCAATTAATTGAATGTTCCTGCAGAAGGGGGAGTGGTGTGTGTGTGTGTGTGTGTGTGTGGGTGTGTGTGTGTGTCAGTGTGTGTGTGTTTGTGTGTGGAGGAGAGATGTCATAACACGAGATGAACCGTAATTGATGATAACAGTGCTTCACTGACTCTTTTCACAGAAAGACAAATGAGACGAAACTTTATACAGTTTAATAATGATACATGAATTATCTTGACCACATGAATTCTTAAAAACGCCGGTCCTGTCAAGGCAAGCTCATGTCAGCCAACAGTCTCACTAATTAGACAGCAAAATTAGACGATTTAATTTAATAGTTACATTAATGTAAACAGAGGGTGGTGGGGTTATGGTAGACATTGTATGTGTTTACTAACAGCAAGTTATTTACCACCAGTTAACTAAAAAATGTATTTATTTTTTTCCTCCCGACTATAAAGTAATTTGGTGAAGCTGTTAGCTATACTTCCCCTTACACTTGGCATTACTGAAACATAGCCCGGACAAGAATGTGCAGATGACAGAAAGTAGTTTTATCTGCTCATAAGCATTAACACACACCGAAACAATATTAAAATCGCTATTAGCTAAGATACCAAACGCCCAAATATATTAGAGTAGGATTATAAAAAATAACATTCTCGACTGATTGTGACAAATTGCTACCTCAGAAAAAAATACGTTTTTTTTATTTGACGTGTTAGAACTGATTGAAAGCTTTCACCCGCAGGTGCATTTCGCCGGGGTAGAACGACAGAAGATTAAGAATATTTACACCTGTGTCCTTCTTCAAACAGACAGCTCCATAGCCCACAGAAATGAGTACTGGAGCCAGGGTGTCTGGGCTGTCCTCGCCACTTCTCGCTAAATCCGGATTACACATGATAAAATGGCCAGAAAAACGCGCCAATGCTACTCTCGGTCACTCTGCAAGCCCAAGCCTAAGCGAAAGCCTAAGTGTTTAAGAAAAGCCGAATAGCCAAAGTAGCGCGAAATTATCAAGCGACAACATTGTTCCCCATACTTGCCGGTCCAGTGCTCCGCTCTCAAGCGTACACGACGAGCACTTCGCCGGGCTGGGGAGCGTCTCCTCCCCGTCGTGTAAACAGGAAAGTGTTTTATGTCATGGCTATGAGATTAAGATACTCTTGCCCGTTGCGGGTCACTGGTCCCAAGACAACTCCCCGCCAGACAGCATAATTTCTCGACAACCCTTTTAAGTTGGAGTGGAAAGTTATATTGTGACAGACCGGAAAATAGCTCTACCTGTTCACTCTCGTGAGTCATTAGGTAAACTGGTCTAACACTAATAGCCAAGTCCAATACCAACACACGGCGGCCCTTTGTTTGTTTGCTAATATTAAGACGATAAGGTTATCTGCTGCTCATTGAAACAGAAATGTCAACACAGATATTGGCCTGCGTGTTTGCAGAATTATCTCTGTGCTATTTATTTTCGCCCCATGCACTAGACTGGAAGATCACGTCTTTCCATATGATGATAAGGTCAGGCTTAGGCTATTTAAAATTAACAGTCAAATTATATGTACTATAGTAGAAACAATGCAAAGGTGCAACATACGATTCGTAAACACTCAGATGGGATTTAATGGCGCTTGAAATTTCGATTAAATGTTGCATCTTAAATTGTCTATAAAGCCTGCGATTAGATACTACCACATACTATAGGCTATAGGAAAGAAACGTGTTCGATTGAATGTTAATTGTATCCTCCTATATGATAAAAACATAGGTTTTCAGAACGTCATTGCCTAAAATGATCAAAGAGGTAAAAATTGAACTGACGAATGTAGAAAATAACTGTAGTTGGGGGGTACGTTGGCATTATGCTGTGTAGCGTTTGCTGTGTGCGTAATTCATAGTTAAATACTAACATTAATCATAGACGTTGTAGGCCTAATTATTATAACTGTTCAATTGTATTAAATTTGAAAAAACAGCGTATTGTGACCATCCTCTGCATGTCTTTACCTCATATCCAACGCAAATGCCAACTAAGGCATCGCTGTTGTGATGGAGCATACTTTTAAACCAGGCTGACACCAAGCCGGAAAATAGAAACCGTAGCCAGTAGGCCATTCATGCTATAGCGGCTCTGACATAAACCAACAGTGATATATGACGTCTTCTCTTTGATCTTCCCAGAGCCCCTTGGAATATTACAAAGACGGCCCACAAACGACATCTAATATTGCAGAACCCTCCTACTGCCCAGAACATGTCGACTAAAAATAGGCTAAATACGTAAAACACCATAACATACATGTTAGAACACTCATTAACAAGCATTAGTCACTATTAGGCCTTTCTATGTCCACCTACAATTAAAAGATATTTCGATAAGCTATTTTAAAGAGAGCAACTTCATTACAGGCATCCGTTACAACATGCAGAGGGTCACATTTTGTCTTCAATCTTTTAACATAGCCCCAATGTGATTAAAATACTTTGTTGGACCACTTAGATCATCACGGTGACAGATTAATCCTGAGGAAGAGGAACAGCAGCAAACACAAAAGATTTGGTCAATGATCTTTACCCATGAGATGCTTTGTCCAAATCCCCCCTTCATCTCCCCCTCCTAATGCAGAAGTGGACATTTGTATTTTCACCTGAAATCTTTGAGTAGTCGTGGTCTATATGTGTGTGGGCTATTTAGACTTTTAAAAATAACTTTCAATTATTTGTGACAAAAGCATCTTCCCCCAAAAATGATTTAAATTAACTTCTTTGAGTGTGTTTTTGCTCCGTAAACAGAGGATGTAACAGGCCTCTTGAACCTGTCCTGCTCTGGATTAGTCATCTGCCATTTTGTTTCCAGACTGGCAATGCTCTCTTCAAACGCCTGTAATGGGCTTCAAGCAGCCGAGGATGAAGCTGAGGCAGAGCGGATGATGTGAGGAACGCATTTGTGTGTTTCAAGCTCACGCTTGTCTTGAGATTGTCAGTGCTGAATTCTCCCAGGTAGACTACACACACACATGTTGTGATGGCCTGAAGTGCTGTGAATCGCTCTCTCTCGTTTGGACACAAGCCACTAAACTTGTGATTGTGAGGATCAGTCATGGGCAGCACAGAGGCTGTGTCGTGTATTCAGATACGGCTTAGCACTCCGACAGGCCGTGACGCAGTGCAACACAAGGAGAGCACACTGCAGTGTAGGCCCTGTGTGTATGCACACTTATACGACGCTCTGCCACAATGCCTGATGCAACACAAGCAGAGTACACTGCAGTGTAGGCCCTGTGTGTATGCGTGCATATGCAACGCTCTGCCACAATGCCTGATGCAACACAAGCAGAGTACACTGCGGTCCAGGCCCTGTGTGTATGCGTGAATATACAATGGCACACATATACAACGCTCTGCCACAATGCCTGATGCAACGCAAGCAGAGTACACTGCGGTCCAGGCCCTGTGTGTATGCGTGAATATACAATGGCACACATATACAATGCTCTGCCACAATGCCTGATGCAACACAAGCAGAGTATACTGCAGTGTAGGCCCTGTGTGTATACGTGCATATACAACGCTCTGCCACAATGCCTGATGCAACGCAAGCAGAGTACACTGCGGTCCAGGCCCTGTGTGTATGCGTGAATATACAATGGCACACATATACAACGCTATGCCACAATGCCTGATGCAACGCAAGCAGAGTACACTGCGGTCCAGGCCCTGTGTGTATACGTGCATATACAACGCTATGCCACAATGCCTGATGCAACGCAAGCAGAGTACACTGCGGTCCAGGCCCTGTGTGCATGCACACATATACAACGCTCTGCCACAATGCCTGATGCAACGCAAGCAGAGTACAGCTCGGTGCAGGCCTGGTGTGTATGCGTGCATGTAAAGTGCTCCACAGGCCCTGTGTGTATGCGTGCATGCACAGCGCTGCTCCACAATGCCTGGCCCTTCATGGGCTCATTTCCGCTGAACAAGGCAGAGGCACTCTGTGGAGAAGCCATGCATTACATGCTTCAGATGAACACAATTCAGCGTGACGCATAATTGGCAATGTGCAGTCCTTCCGATAGCTCCTAGCAATTATGCATTACCAACAGGTTCCTCTCGTGCAGGGAGACAGGCTGCGCTGCACTGCGCTGCGGTGTGTTTGTATGTGATCAGCATTTCGCAAGTTGTCATTATTACGATACTGTGATTACCGCACAACTGTGTTGTTTATTTAAGCTGTAAATTAGAGTTTGTGTTGATTGCTCTATCTTGACAGATGGCTGCTTGGGCTTGTCTGGTGTTATGGGAAATGCTTAGGAGCACAAAGTATTCACAGCTGAATTAGACCATCTCTAAGATGTCAGTCTTACTAAGGCGTGCTTTTTGGCCAGCACCATGATTGCTTTTCCATCTGACATTATTCATACCCACTTGTATGTAATAAGATACCCAAAGTGTATATATGTTGAAAGAATGTATACATTTTGCTAAAACAGTAAACCTTTCCCCTGACGCATGTAATTTTGTTTGTTCATTCACTGCTGATTCATGCACTCATTCATTCAGGCACAGTCTGTGAGCCGTACGCTCGGTGAAAGCATTAGAGTGTCCCAGCAGGAAGCCAGTGTGATGAAACACTGGGAATGTCCTGTAATACTCTGTTGTCCTCTCCAGCCTTCCACTTTGGCCATTTGTTGCTGCCTTGTTTCTGAAATTGCATGTAAAGTATCCCCTCCATTGTGACTGAAGGACTCTCCTTCTATTGCTCGCTCACTCACTCACTCGCTCACTCACTCTCATATTCACTCACTCACTCTCATATTCACTCACTCACTCTCATATTCACTCACTCACTTGCTAACTCGCTCTTTCGCTCACTCACTCACTCACTCACTCACTCACTCACTCACACTCACTCACTCACTCACCTGCTAACTCGCTCTCACTCACTCACTCACTCACTCACTCGCCATTCATTCACTAAATTGCTAACTCACTCACTCATTCGCTCACTCACTCACACACTCGCTCGCTCACTCACTCACTGACATGCTTGCTCATTCATTCATTCATCCATTCATTCATTCATTCATCCATTCAGTTCTTTACGTTTGAATTATTCTTCTGCTCATACCTTGGGAGGTAACGCACTTTGGGACAACATTATGTTAAGGTTAATCTTTTTGGGTCCACATTATGTAAAGGTAGAGCTTTTTGGGGCCACATTATGTTAAGGTAAAGGTCTTTGGGACCCACATTATGTTAAGGTTAAGGGCCTGCACACACAACTTGGGAATTCTAAAAGGAAGTATTCCATCTAACTCAGCCCTCTTAAGAACACAAGCAAGGGGGGCTTGTGCGGTGGGCAGAGGGGTTGGGGGGGTTGGCTTGGGCATACACAAAGAGTGCAGTGATTTCCAAAAGGGGCCAGCCATTGACTGACAGTGGCCAGACACAGGGGCTCAGATAAAAACATTAGGAAGAAAGGGGGAAAAATCAGTAAATGAGATTTGTTGTCGAATCTGACGA
>CM050209.1:31952500-31957500 GCA_027475355.1 Coilia nasus | reverse complement strand
GAACAGTCATGAACTGAGAAAATGGCCAGAGTTTCAACATCAGGTTTCTAGTGCAGGATCCATGTGCGTTTTCTACCAACACTTACAAGGCAAGTGGAGGGCACTTTATGTCAGAGGAAGAAAAACCTCTTGTCATGATCATTTTTAATCTGAACATGTTTTTATGCATATGCATATGCATATGTTTTATGCAAGCATACACAGACACACACACACACACACACACACACACACACACACACACACACACACACACACACACACACACACACACACACACAGAAAATAGAAAGGGAGAGATAGAGAAAGAAAAAGAAAAAGAGAGAGAGAGAGAGAGGTCACCAGTTCCCAGTAAACCATAACAGAGTGAAAGGCAGAGCTCCTCAGTCATCATCTTCTGACCTCAGTACAGTACGTCAGTGTAAACACTCCCATCGTAAGCATGTGCCATTGGGCACTGTAGGAACATCCCCTAAATGAACCCGGCCAGAGGCCATTGGGCGCTGTAGGAACATCCCCTAAATGAACCCGGCCAGAGGTGATTGGGCGCTGTAGGAACATCGCCTAAATGAACCCGGCCAGAGGTGATTGGGCTGCTTCTCTATTACCTCAACCTGTCTGAGAGGTGATTGGCTACTTCTCTATTACCTCAACCTGTCTGAGAGGACACCGCATGACCTGTACCTCTCCCGTGGCAGTCAGTTTTGTTCAGGCAGAGCTCAGGGCAGCCGTTGCTCTTGGGGGGCCTCAGTCTTTGCGGGCGAGCGGAGCTTGTGACTCGTCCATGTGTCTGCCAAGCGGAGGTGGCAGAGGGGGTGCTATTGTAAGCAGATGTGGCCAGGGAGTACTGTGTGATGTGCCTCTTCTCATCATGGCTCGTACGCCAACGTCGTCTGATCTGAGAGCGAACATCACGTCTCATAAATGCAGGCTTGCAGTCGTTTGATTTCAGAGCGAACATCACGTCTCATGAATGCATGCCCGTCGTCGTCTGATCTGAGCGCAAACATCACGTCTCATGAATGCAGGCCCACAGTCGTCGGATTTCGGAGCGAAAATCCCTTGTCATAAATGCAGGCCCATAGCCCTGCTGCTCTCGGCCTGGCCAGGGAGACGAGCATATGGGGTGTATTTTTTTGTTGTATCATTTATTTATGTGTTTAAATAAATGGGTTCCAGTTTGTGGTCACAGCTCCATGTGAAGTATCATGAGGCAGGCTTATGCAGAGAGAGAGAGAGGGAGGGAGAGAGAGGGAGAGAGACAGAGGGACAGGGACAGGGAAAGAGACAGATAGAGAGAGAGAGACGGTTCTGCCTTTGTCAATGGTGATAACGGTTTTCAGATCTGCTGCCAGGCCAGTCGGTAACTTTCAAAGTGAAGAGTGCAGGTGTCGGTCATGAAAGTGGACAGGCATTGGCTTCTGGCATAAGGCTTCAGCATCTCAGTAACTATCTCAGTCAGTAACTTTCGGAGGGAAGAGTGCAGGTGTCAGTGGCATTGGCTTCTGGCATAAGGCTTCAGCATCTCAGTAACTATCTCAGTCAGTAACTTTCAGAGGGAAGAGTGCAGTTGTCGGTGGTGAAGGTGGACAGGCATTGGCTTCTGGCATAAGGCTTCTGCATCTCCAACCCCACACAGCCTGTGGGTGGACGTATATGCATAGCGACAGAGAAAAGCACTGAGGGAAATCGGGATGGAGTCACTGAAGTGTTAGTTGAAGCTGGCTACTGGCGGCCATGACGCTCATGTGTACTTTGTAAAGAGGAAAACGCTCTCTATTGCCTTCCTGTCAACAGCAGCGTGCGGTGAAGTGTATTAAATGTTTTAGTTCGTATAATTCAATTAAATGTATGCAGAGCGCTTTGCTGTGGCCGCCTTCCAGCTCAACCCGGCTCCTGCAGTTGAACAGGATATGGAAATTGAAATGGAAGTTGAATGGCATTTTATTTACCGAATGGGTATTCCTCAACTCCATTTCTGTTTCTGACACGACGCCAGAAATATGTAATAAACTGGCAACATCAAAGGGCAGGCCTTGATTGGCTACATATGCTCCAATATAATATGATTACTGGGTTTCCCAGTAGTGGCCTGCCCCCAGAACGACATGGAAAAACAGGAATTTTGTATTGTTTGTAATTATCTTTGAGGACGGAGAAGTCACTGTATATCACATGTCCTTAATAATGACGTGTCTTTATTTTCGAGTTAGCTGAGTTCTAGTTTTCATTGGGCTGCAGGGCTACTCCAGTGCTTCAGTCCTGCTGCCTGAATGCAGTCTGTACTCTGGCGCTCTCTCCACTCCTTGCTGTCTGTGAGCAATATATTTAAGTGTCATGCCGTGGCCTGATTCAGCAAGCTGGAGGGATAACAAGGTAAACATGTCGACGACAAAGCAAGAGGTTCGACCCGGCTGTGGGAAATTAGCACAAAATGGCTGACCCTCGGCGCACTAAAGTGGATTGGACAGCCTCTTATTCGTAGCGTGGGGCGGACTGCATAATGCGCCTTTCATAGGGATCCCTTTACGTGCATGAAATGATTATTATGTGTGTATAAGCAGGTTTGCAAGGTCATATGCAAATGCAGTGTGTGTGTTTGGATGGCTGTGGGGGAGTAGTTGAAACTGGAGGCTGTTTTGATGTGTGCTGATTGAAATGGCCAGCTGATGATTGTTCTATAAACGTTAATGTACTCGCATACAGCAGTGAGCCCAGGCACAGAGGCACAGAGTTGCTCCCAATGGCAGTCTCATTTGGATCAGCACTACTGTCCCATCGCTAGCCCTCAGGGACGTAGTGGAGCATAAACGCAAGTAAACAGAGTTTACTGACCTCTTAAAATTCAGAAAAGGTGTTTATCCACCTCTCAGTAGAGTTTATCCACCTATCAATACAGTTTATTCACCCTATAGTAACATTTATGTACCAAACACAGTTGTACATATACCATATGTACAAAACACTCCAAAAGCACACTATGCCATTTACATGCGCACTAGACTGTTCAAACATGCACTGGGACTGTTCAAACATGTTTTGCATGTCTGTTTGAAACGTCTTGTCGCACCGTGCATCCATCTCACTGTGATCACCGAATTCATAGTCTACCCACCTCTGATGTGACCACCTCAGTGTTATTTAATGAGATTTAACTGGAAGTGTGTGGTAGTGCTTTAAAATAGGTTGGAGGAGCAGCTGAGCTCCTGAACGCTAAAACTGCATGATTATATTTATAATTAGGTGTTATTTAATGAGAAGTTATTTAATGTTCCTGAATGCTGAAACTGGCTATTATGGGCTGGTATTTAAGGTCTTTTAGGTCATCACTGTTCCTTCCTCAGCCCAGTTTACATTTATTTTAAGTTCTACATGTTTCCATTTCAGAAGTATTTTTTTCTCAGCGGACAAAAACACAACACAGGATTCAAAGTCGTGTGCTGAGACAGGTTTTAGTGTTTTCTATTTGTGTAGAGCCTTCGTCCCCTCGTGTAAAAACAATGGAAACTATTCACTCCTGACCTGTGCTTCGAGAATAACCAACGTCAAACTACTTTCACCTGCCATTCCATTTAGCTAATTACAACAAAGCCAGACGTCGTCGTTCAGTATTGAGTAATGCATGAAAATAGGCGAGATAACCATCAAAGTGCAGATAAGAGTCAGGTTTGGCTCCTGTTGTTGTTGGTCTGAGAGTGCTTACCTCACCCCGCCCCAGGCCATGCTTAAATAACTGTGTTCAATAACTTATGCAGCATACATACACTAATTCCACAGGCTCACCTGCAGGTCACCATTGGGGCAATTACAATCTGTGGCTTGTAATTTGGTCATAGTTATACGTGCTTATGAATTTTACACCATTTGTATATGTCTATATGTTATGGGAGTGTGCCTTATAATAATTTCATCAAATTTTATCGGTGGATAAATGGATGTGTTTTTTTTTGTCATTAGTTACTGCTTTTTAAACTTTCATACAGTATTCGGCCTTTGCATGGCTCATGTTTTTAATCTTGGTTTCCTTTTTCCTGGGCTATCAGTTCTTGTAAACAACCCTATTTGTCTCTCAAGCCTTACTCCATTAATTCTGCTTCTGGAATGTGTCTCCTCCTCTTTCTTCTCTCTCTCTCTCTCTCTGTCTCTCTCTCTCTCTCTCTCTGTCTCTCTCTACCTCTCTCTGTCTCTCTCTGCCTCTCTCTCTCTCTCTCTCTGCCTCTATCTTTCTGTATGTGTGTGGGTGCATGCACACAATTACTGCTCTGGGTATTTGTGTAATATCGTGTATGTATGAGTATGGCTTAGGTTCTGGTATTGGTGTGTGTGTGTGTGTGTGTGTGTGTGTGTGTGTGTGTGTGTGTGTGTGTAAGGTGCTCTGTGTGTCTGGGTCACATCTGTTGGTCATGTTATCACGTTAGCTCGTGCAGGAGCCACTGCTGGCTGGCTGGAGACACTGGTCCTCTCAGGGGTGCTTATTTCCTAATTGCATTTGTTCATTAATTCATTTTTCCACCCACTCTCTCTCTCTGTTTCTCTCTCTCTCTCTCTCTCTCTCTCTCTCTCTCTCTCTCTCTCTCTCTCTCTCTCTCTCTCTCTCTCTCTCTCTCTCTCTCTCTCTCTCTCTCTCTCTCTCTTTCTCTCTCTCTCTCTCTCTCTCTCTCTCTCTGCCTGGTCTCTATTTCCTCTGTTATATTGCTCTCAATTTTAGGCTTGCAAACACACTCACACGCCCATGCACGCGCACACACACACACACACTCTCTCTCTCTCTCTCTCTTTCACCCACTCACACAGACATACACACACACACAGCACACACTTTACATTTAGCTTTGTGTGTGTGTTTTCAGCCATTCTTTAACCCATTTTCTTCCTTTCACAGTAGTCAGGTAGTTCTGTCTGACCTTTGACAGGGTCCATAGACTCCAAGACAAACGAATGCTCACTTAAACCCCCAGCCCACCCCCCCTCCGCATCCTTAAGCCACCCCACCAGACACA
>CM050209.1:31925000-31945000 GCA_027475355.1 Coilia nasus | reverse complement strand
TACACACACCGCATCGGCTGGATCTGTTCTCCCCCTGAGAGTATATGACCCACCTGAAGACACATCACACTTCCCCCTCAGCGTGTGATTTAGAAGCAAAACAGGAAATGTCATCACACCCTAATCATTTGATTCATTTTGACACCAACAGCAGCCATGCTTTTGGCATTATGACACTAACAATAACACATAGTAATTGCGAGAACGAGGGTCTTCAGACGAGGAGCCACATTTCCATCCTCCAAACCTTGGACAGCCCAGAGTGCGTTATTGCACCCTTAGGAATGACTGTGCATTAATGCTCCTGTGAAATATGATTTCTCTGCTGCTATGCGGATCCCAGGATGGCCATAGCCAGCTGGCTTGGGCCTACTTGGCCATCTGGATGGTGTGTCCATGCTGAAGATGTTAATGCACTTCATGATGAGGGGAGGTGGCCACCTTTGACCTTCCCAGCCTTTGACCTCTGCAGGCAATATCCAATGGGTTTCCTATAACTAGCATATGCTGGCTAGTTAAGAGAAATTCATAATTATGGCCTCCCCCTGTCGATAGTGCTGCCCCCCCCCCCCCCTGCTCTTTGGCCATCGGCCCAAATGAAGAGGTTACCAAAGCCGGCAGCTAATGAAGCCAAGCTGAGCTTTCACTTAGCCGGATGTCCTCACGGGGGGGCGCTGGAATCTGCGCTCGATGGGAGGGGGGCACCCACTGACACACATGCTTTCCAAATTCCAAAAGCTACTGTTTCAGGAAGCGAAGCGCTTACACAACTCCACAGCTCCACACCTTATATAATATAATAATAATATTCAAAGATACTCTGAACAATGTGAAAGTGCTGATGATATGCCTGCTTCTCTGGTGCCTCTCTTTATTTGTTTGTGTATATATTTATTTATTTATTTATATTTAGGGGTTTTACATGTGTATATAACTACGGGCACTCTGTCGGAGGCCAAGCTGCCAGTCGGTCCCTATTTCCTGTCCGTCGGTCCCTATTTCCTGTCCAGCGCTCCTCTGTTTCCTGTCGTCACAAAGCCCACCTTTGTGTGGGCCATCCCCTGCCACTTATGGCCGCTTGTGAAGGAAAGCGCAGGCCGCACCCCTGCCACGTACGGCAGCTTGTGAAGGAAAGCGCAGGCCGCACCCCTGCCACTTACGGCCGCTTGTGAAGGAAAGCGCAGGCCGCAGATGAAGGGATGACTGCACAGTTTCTCCTCCCTACCCTCCTTTAGGAAAGCGCAGGCCGCAGGTGAAGGGATGACTGCACAGTTTCTCCTCCCCACCCTCCTTTAGGAAAGCGCAGGCCGCAGATGAAGGGATGACTGCACAGTTTCTCCTCCCTACCCTCCTTTCACTCCTCAACATCACCTTTCAAAATGGCCTCCACGTGTGAGGGCCTGCGGGCACGGGCCTGTATTTGCCAGGCGGGCACGGGCCTGTAGTTGCCAGGCGGGCACGGGCCTGTAGTTGCCAGGCGGGCACGGGCCTGTATTTGCCAGGCGGGCAGGTAGGCAGGCAGGCAGGCAGGCAGGCGGGCAGGCAGGCGGGCAGGCAGGCAGGCAGTGCGTGGTGGTGGTGGCGGCGGGCCGAGGTTGGGTTACATGTGGCGGGCACAGGAGCGGGGGGGCTAGTGGCGAGCTATGTAAGGGGAGATGGGCGGGTGCTCCCTGTGGACATAGGACACGGCCCACACTGGTACTGTGTGTGTGTGTGTGTGTACACATACACATATACAACCCCCCCCACCACACACACACACATATGCTATCAAACACACACACATACACACCCACACACACAAATATATACATACACACACACACAGCATGTTCAAACAGACGAGGCCTCCATGTCAGTGACCCTCCACACACACACTTAGGGTTGTAGCTACAGTATTTCCCAGGAGGGTAAGAGAGAGTAGATATATTTCTCCCCACATATGTGTATGTGGACAGACATGTGCATGTGTACACACACACACACACACACACACACACACACACACACACACACACACACACACATGCATGTACACTTATGGTACACGCACTAGCATGCAACACAAACACAGTAAGACAAGAGCACAAATACTATATTTGTATTACACACCCACACACACACACACACACACACACACACACATGCATGAACACACTTCTCTGGTGCTGCGTTGTGTGTTTCTAGGGGAGATGGCTCTGGAGTCAGAGCTCAGCGCCTCCCTAGCGCTCCCTATCAATAGCAGCCTATGAGCAATGCCTCAGATTTAATTAGAAACCCCTGCGCACCTCACCTTTGACCCTGCGCCTGTTTCTGTGCTAATCACAGCAAGAATCTCAAGTGTATCCCCTCCTGCAGCAGAGCAGAGCAGAGCAGAGCAGGGGGACATTCATTCTCTTATTTTCTTACACGGTGGTCGCGGTGTGGTCCAGAGGAGAGTGGACATGCGGCATAAATCCGTGACTGGTTTTCACGAGCGTGTTTATAAGAGGTGTGGAGTTCAAGAAAGAAAACTGGAAACTGTTCGACGAAGGCATGAGTTCTTTTCCTGAAAGAATTTTTTTTTTTTTTTTACTTGCATGTGCGATAGTGTTTGTGTTGGAATGGCTGCTGGAAGTCTGTTTTGGAGCGCAGTGAAATTCCGGAGAGTTCCGTTGCCCTTTTGGTCCATTCATGGCCCGCTTGCCTGAGGACCTGAGGGACTCTAAGGTCAATGTAGAAGCGCCCAGGGGCGTGGGGGGGGCTTCTCCTGTGCCGAGATGCTTCCTTCAGTCATCTGCCAGCACACACTGGCCACTGACCCCGTGACCTTGGGACCTGACCTTCGACCTCTGATGTTGACCTCTTCACCGGGCCTCCTGTTTCCAGCCCCCCAACCTCCACCCCACCCCACTTTGGTCGCCATTGACTACCTGCCAGGCACCTGCTTAGAGAAATGAAACGAACGCTGGGAGAATGTCCCCCCTGGGAGCTCTTTTGGCCCCCGCGAACAACAGGGCCCAGCTAACGCCACCCCCCCCCCCCCCACACACACACACACACACAGACCCCCCCATAACCCCCCCTCCCCAGCCCTCCACAGCCTCCCTCTGAATCTCAATGGGCCTTGAGTGGGCCTGGTAAACCAATCTCCCTAATTATCTATTGAAAGAACATTCTTTTTCCTTTCACAGTCATTACCCTGATTTCAATTGCTGAAAAGTAACATGGAGGGCCAGGGAGGGGGGAGGGGAGGGGGCAGGGGGAGGGGTGCGGGGAGAAGAAACACTCAAAAGATAGTGTTCCTGAGTTTGACCAAGGTTAATTGTCAGGGAGGTTTGGGGGGGAGGGGGCTCGTTGTAAGGGTGGGCTTAGAAGGGAAGTCCGCAAAGGTAGGGGGTCGAGGTTGCAGGGTACAGGGGAAGTGAATGTGTAGAGCTGTGTGTGTGTGTGTGTGTGTGTGTGTGTGTGTGTGTGTGTGTGTGTGTGTGTGTGTTTTTGTGTGTGTGTATGTGTGCTTGTGTGTGTGTATGTGTGTGTCTGTGTGTGTATGTACGTGTGTGTGTGCTTGGAGGGGGTCGTGTTGGATGTTTAGGGAGCAGATGTCAGATGTAAATCTGAATGAAGGCGAAGTAAGCGGCGTTGAGGAGAAATTGAAAGGGAATCGCGGCTTCTGGAGGGGCTGGTTGAAGGCACTGGAGGTTTGAGGGGCTGTAGCGAGGGCGGTTGGTTTTGGTTTGAGGAGCTGTGCGGAGGCAATGGTGCTGAAGTGAGTCATAAAAACATATTTTGCATACGCTCCCTCTCTCCTTCCATCAGTGAGGAGGTGTGAAGAGCCATCTTCAAAAGATGGTAGAGAGCACACTTACAGTACAGCGCTCATGCATAAGCCATGTCTTGGCAGCACCAGGCTGAGATTCTGCTGCTGTAGATTATTTTGGTCTGTGGGACACCATGGCTTCTGTGTTCACCTGCCAAAACTAGTCACTCGCACACCACACTTTTTCAGTTCAGACTTCGGTTCAGCTCAGAACTCAAAGCATCATCAGTGTCTAAACTAAACACTACTTGCCATTGGAATTTCTTAGAACCTTAAGAAAAAAATATCCTTCTTTCAACTATCTGTTCCCTGAAACACTTAAAGATAAACTGTGGCAACTACATGGGCTAAACCAATTGGGACAAATAATGCATAATGGGAAAATAGTTCATTTTAATGACTTAAAGACACAATTTGGGTTGACAGATATACATTTTTAAACTAAAAGTTTAATATCAAAGGGTATGCAACTGGGAACACACTGGGATTTGGAGAATAAATTAATTACAGCCACTAAAGGAAAGGGTACTGTGTATAATTATGTATAAACTATTGTCTTCTGTGATTCCATGTCCAAATGTACAAATGAAAGGTCAATGGGAACGTGACATGGGAATCCCCATATCTGAGTCACAATGGAATGCAACACCTAGAAAAGGCACAGCCATTTCAAAATGTGTTAAATATAAGCTGATTCAATTAAAATGTGTTAAATATAAGCTGATTCAATTAAAATGTGTTAAATATAAGCTGATTCAATTAAAATAATCCATAGAGCCTACATGACACCTGAGGTATTGACTAAAATAGAGTCTTCCGTGTCCAATAGGTGCTGGCGTGGTTGTGGCTCAGTTGGGACTTTAACACATATGCTATGGTACTGTCCTGCTGTTAAACGATTCTGGCAGGACATTGTCAATGTATTGAACTCTGTATTTAATACCAGTATTACTCCTTGCCCAATTGTGTGCCTGTTTGGGAGTGGGATAGCTGGTACACATGCAAGGAGTATACAGCATGTTCTCTCACTTGCATTTCTGGTGGCAAAGCGGACTATTCTTATGAACTGGAAAGAGCGCAAAAGCATCTGCTTCAGTATGGACCACTGGCAAAACGAGTTTATGGACATCGTTGCTATGGAACAGGCTGCCCTATCTCTTAACCCAACAGAGAGGCCTACTGGCACACAAGGACCCGTGGACGTTATGAGAACTCTAATGATTTGAACTCCAAGTACAAATAACACTGCAGCACCCCCCCCCCCTCCCCCCCCACCCTTCTGTTTTTGTTTTGTGAGGCTGATTGTTTGTGTATGTCTCTTTTGTCTTTTGTCTTTCTGTAGTCATTGTGAAAAATACAATAAAAGTTAAAATAAGAAAAAAAAACTATCTGTTCCCCATTTTCTCGTACTCAACTATAAGATTGTACACTTTCATAATCAGCAGCACACACACAAACACACAAACACAGAATCATACACAGACACACACACACATGCACACACACACAGTGCTGTTCCAAGAACTGGAGCCCATGTACTTGGAGGTCCGGGCCAGTGGAGGGCGGTGGGTATGTGGTGGTGTGGGTAAGTGGGTGTGTGATGGTGGTGGTGGTGAAGGGGGTGTGGGGGTGGCAGGGGAGGTTCATGGGCACCATCCCTGTGCCTCCTCTCCTGGATGAAGAGTGCTGGAGTGGAGATAGCAGTGGACAGGAGAGGAGAGCAGTTGAGTGGAGTGGAGAGGAGGAGGAAGAGTGGAGGAGAGGGGAGGGAAAAAAGGAGGAGGAAGAGTGGAGAGAAGAGGAAAGAGGAGATAGCAGAGGAGAGGAGAGAAGAGGAGATAGAGGAGAGGAGAGAGGATAGAGGAGAGGAGAGGAGAGGAGATACAGGAGAGGACAGGAGAGAAGAGGAGAGAGGAGATAGCAGAGGAGAGGAGAGAAGAGGAGATAGCAGAGGAGAGGAGAGGAGATAGAGGAGAGGAGAGGAGAGGAGAGAGGAGAGGAGATAGCAGAGGAGAGAAGAGGGAAGAGGAGAGGAGAGAGGAGAGGAGATAGCAGAGGAGAGAAGAGGGAAGAGGAGAGGAGAGAAGAGGAGATTCAGGATGTTCTCGGGGGGCACTTAGGGGCCTACTGTGAGCACAAGAGCTGCACTCGCACCATGAAGTGGGGCAGATAAGATGGGGGGGGGGGCAGATAGGGAGGGAAAGGGGGGCAGATAAGGAGGGAGGTGGGGCATCCTTTGAGTCCAAAATAGGATGGAGATACACACAGCAAGACTAGCGCATGTTCAGCAGTCACGCTTGCGCCCAGTGAAAGGGCCAAAAAGAATTTTCATTTTTTTTACTTTATGTTATGTGTCTGTGTTCCTGTGTTTGTTTGTGTGTGTTTATGAGAGGGAGAGATGTGTAATTAGGTCATAAAGTCGAGAATGTATGGAAATCCCTCATAAACAGTCCCCTTAAAAGCATTCATCCTCCTTCCTTCTCTTCACTTTAACTCCGGAATTTGCTCAGATTTTACCGTGTTCACTAGAGCTTCGAGTCTTTCAACTTCATTCACCCCTTTGCAACACCCCCCCCCCCCCCACACACACACACACATCTACACACACACACACACACACACACACACACACACACACACACACACACACACATCTACACACACACACACACACACACACACACACACACACACACACACACACACACACACACACTCAGACACAGTCTCTCACACACATCTACACAGACACACACATACACACATCTACACACACACACATCTACACACACACACACACACACACTCAGACACAGTCTCTCACACACATCTACACACACACACACACATATACACATCTACACACACACACACACACACACACACACACGAACACACATCTACACACACACAGACTACTTATAGTCTCTCTGGTCTTTTTGCCAAGTCCAAAGCTCCTGTAAATCTTGCGACACTCTTGCTTGGTGCCATGGGCTCCTGCTACAGCCTGTCTGTGTGCTACAGCCTGTCTGTGTGCTCCTGTCTGTGTGCTCCAGCCTGTCTGTGTGCTCCTGTCTGTGTGCTACAGCCTGTCTGTGTGCTCCAGCCTGTCTGTGTGCTACAGCC
Organism: Coilia nasus; assembly: GCA_027475355.1. Lineage (NCBI taxonomy): Eukaryota > Metazoa > Chordata > Actinopteri > Clupeiformes > Engraulidae > Coilia > Coilia nasus. The sequence continues at coordinate 31,938,075 of CM050209.1, read as the reverse complement.
TGTCTGTGTGCTCCTGTCTGTGCTCTACAGCCTGTCTGTGTGCTCCTGTCTGTGTGCTACAGCCTGTCTGTGTGCTGCTGCTACAGCCTGTCTGTGTGCTCCAGCCTGTCTGTGTGCTACAGCCTGTCTGTGTGCTCCTGTCTGTGTGCTCCAGCCTGTCTGTGTGCTCCAGCCTGTCTGTGTGCTACAGCCTGTCTGTGTGCTCCTGTCTGTGTGCTCCTGTCTGTGTGCTCCTGTCTGTGTGCTACAGCCTGTCTGTGTGCTCCTGTCTGTGCTCTACAGCCTGTCTGTGTGCTCCTGTCTGTGTGCTACAGCCTGTCTGTGTGCTCCTGTCTGTGTGCTACAGCCTGTCTGTGTGCTGCTGCTACAGCCTGTCTGTATGCTCCAGTGCTACAGCCTGTCTGTGTGTGTTACGGCTGTATGTTGTGTTTTGTCTCTTGTGCTGTTTGTCCCTCTGGCTCTCCCGTACCTTCTACCTGCTCCAGAGATCCAGCTGATTGACCTGATTAGGAGCACCTGGTCATGTGATCAACTACTGCTTAAAACCACCTGCTTTCTGCTGCAATGGGAGAGGCTTTTGGTGTGGGACTGCTGGCTGGGATTGTCTGTGTCATTATGATTTGGACTTTGTGTTGCGTCGTAGTCTTATGTGTTAATGTAATAAATCCCCTTGGATGGGTTGCATTTTAAAGGTGTTTTGGTTTTACTTGGGTCAGTGGTGGCTTTGTTGTTCGCCCCAGTAGGGCCATCCATTAGTGGGGCGTAACAGTGTGCTACAGCCAGTCTGTCTGTGTGTGCTCCTGCTACAGCCTGTCTGTGTGCTCCTGTCTGTGTGCCCCAGTGCTACAGCCTGTCTGTCTGTGTGTGCTCCTGCTACAGCCTGTCTGTGTGCTCCTGTCTGTGTGTTCCTGTCTGTGTGTTCCAGTGCTACAGCCTGTCTGTCTGTGTGTGCTCCTGCTACAGCCTGTCTGTCTGTGTGTGCTCCTGCTACAGCCTGTCTGTGTGCTTTACAGCCTGTCTGTCTGTGTGCTACAGCCTGTCTGTGTGCTCCTGCTACAGCCAGTCTGTCTGTGTGTGCTCCTGCTACAGCCTGTCTGTGTGCTCCTGTCTGTGTGCTTCTGCTACAGCCTGTCTGTCTGTGTGCTCTACAGCCTGTCTGTCTGCTCCAGTGCTACAGCCTGTCTGTGTGCTACAGCCTGTGTGCTCCTGCTATAGCCTGTCTGTGTGCTTTACAGCCTGTCTGTGTGCTCTACAGCCTGTCTGTCTGCTCCAGTGCTACAGCCTGTCTTTGTGCTACAGCCTGTGTGCTCCTGCTATAGCCTGTCTGTGTGCTTTACAGCCTGTCTGTGTGCTCTACAGCCTGTCTGTCTGCTCCAGTGCTACAGCCTGTCTGTGTGCTACAGCCTGTGTGCTCCTGCTATAGCCTGTCTGTGTGCTCCAGTGCTACAACCTGTCTGTGTGCTCTACAGCCTGTCTGTCTGCTCCAGTGCTACAGCCTGTCTGTGTGCTCCAGTGCTACAGCCTGTCTGTGTGCTCCAGTGCTACAGCCTGTCTGTCTGTGTGCTCCAGGGGTTACTGTTGGCTTCCAGTGTCCTGGGGAAGCGTATAAAGTAGCCTTGTAAAAAAACCCAACAAAAACAAAAAAAAACACTCGTTCAACACGCACAAACCAGAGGCTTCACATAAGCGGCCATTTTGGAGTGCAACCCGAACCACAATTGTCCAATTTCCTGGGATTTGTAACCGTGTGTTGTGCTTGCGGTCGGGGTTGGTTGGACGTGAGCAGGAGGTAATCGTGCCACACCGCTGACCACTGCACTGCTCTACGCTATTTTCACAGAACCTGGAATTTACAAAGGACAAAATGAGATCTTTTAAAGAGACATTTACAAACACATCTTTTTATTTTTTACTTTTTTAGGTGTTTCATTACCGGCCATGTGCTTTTTTAAGGTGTACCAAATGTGGATTCTTACTTATCGAACTACATAAACACTGCTCCCGGCTATTTGGCCCGACTTGGCCTGCCTATGGGAAATGCGCACACCCACAGTCACACACACACACACACGCACATATATACACACACACACACACACACACACACACACACACACATATATACACACACACACATAAACAATTAAAAATGCTCCCGGTTATGTAAAGGATAACGTCCGATGAGGTGACCGGTTCTGTGTTGATAATGGAAGGCGGAGGCGAAGAACTTCACGACATGAAGTGGAATCATTAGCGAAGTCTGCTAAGTCATCAAGTTTGGCAGAAGCAGTCCTGGCTGTGGGAGAAGCTAAGAGCCGCTGACAGGAGAGGGATAGGGGCCATTCTGGCCGTTTGTCTTTCCCCTGCCCTGAGACTCCTCTAGAGCTCTAAAGCACCACCAGTAAAGGCTCTTCAGCCTGGGATGTACTTGCCATGCAAAGTCGTGCGCGCACAGAGCACACACAGAGGAGTGAAACATGACTGAATTGCAAGTTTACATCTTGATTTGGGAATTAAATCCGATAAGGTTTGAGTCAGTGTGTATATTTACGGTGTTTTCAGCTGTATAAGACGTTATGAGTGATGATAGGACAAGGCAAAATAAGTTAGCTTAATAAACGAACTGCATGTTTGCACCTATGTTGGTTTGTGGACCGAGGCCTGTGGGCTTCAGCACCTGTCCTCAGAGTTCTCCAGATAGCTTCCCATCAGAGAGGGATGAGGCACCAGAGGACTCGTGTATTACACACACTCCTGACACCAGTATACTTGTGCGTACACACACTCCTGACACCAGGATGCTTGTGTGTGCAGAGGCCACAGCCACAGGGCTAGGCAGGGCCATGTGAGGTCAGACACCTAGCATGGCAACACAATGACTAAGGAACAGCAAGCCACACTAAATCAAAAATACAGTTTTTAACCTTATGATTATAGCTACCCACAAACTACCCCTTTGTGGGTTATTGTACCTCCCAAAACACCCTCCAGCAACCCCCCCTACACCCGCACACCCTCAGTGCATCCAGCAATCCCCACCTAACACCACCACCCCCACCACCACTGCATCCACTAACACCCCCACCTACAGCACCACCCTCATGCCCATGCCCACTGCATCCAGAAATCCCCACCTAACGCCACCACCCCCACCACCACTGCATCCACTAACACCCCCACCTACAGCACCACCCTCATGCCCATGCCCACTGCATCCAGCAATCCCCACCTACACCACCACCCCCACCACCACTGCATCCACTAACACCCCCACCTACAGCACCACCCTCATGCCCATGCCCACTGCATCCAGCAATCCCCACCTAACGCCACCACCCGCACCACCACTGCATCCACTAACACCCCCACCTACAGCACTACCCGCACCCCCACCCTCACTGCATCCAGCAATCCCCACCTACACCACCACCCGCACCCCCACCCCCACTGCATCCCCACCTACACCACTACCCGCACCCCCACCCCCACTGCATCCCCACCTACACCACCATCCCCACCCCACCCTCACTGCATCAACCAACCTACACCTCCCACCTACACCACCACCCGCACCCCCACTGCATCCACACCTACACCACCACCCCACCCCACACCCGCACCCCCACTGCATCCACACCTACACCACCACCCCACCCCACACCCGCACCCCCACTGCATGCAGCACCTCCACCCCCACCCCCATCCCACTGCATGCAGCAGCTCCTCTTCCTGTGCTGCTAAGCCAGCTGCAGACAGGGGCTCCTGTGCCACATCATCCATCATGAGGAGCAGGCCCATGCCAGGAGACGAGAGGTGGAGGCAGATGGGCCTCTGAGAGGAGGAGAGAGAGTGATGGAGAGAGAGAGACAGAGAGATGGAGAGAGAGAGACAGAGAGATGGAGAGAGCGTGGACAGAGAGGAAGAGAGAGAGAGAAAGAGAGGGATGGAGAGAGAGAGATGGAGAGAGCGTGGACAGAGAGGGAGAGAGGAAGAGAAGGGGATGGGGTGTGGGATTAAATGACAGAAGGAGAGATGGATTGAGAGGGTAACAGAGAGAGGAGAGGGAGTCAGTTTGGGAAATTGACTGAAAAAAGACTAGGTGAAAAAAAAGATGGAAAAAAGACATGGAGTGTGTGAGAGGGAGAGAGAGGGAGATTATGATGGACTGAAAGAGAAAGTAAATATAGACTGAGAGGCAGCTAGACAGACACAGAGTGAGAGAGAGCGAGAGAGAGAGAGAGAGATTCCTGGCGACATGGAGAATGAAAGAGGAAGGGTGTGGCGCTTAAACAAACACGTCGTCTAGATAATGTACACTTGGCACATTGCAGCCAGACACACAGAGTCAGTCGGCCTCTGGATACACAAAACACTGCAGCTGTATATTACCCAAACTGGCTTTATATGACTGTCAGGATGCCTCAGCCAAAACACTTTGAAGTTTGTAGGTCAGGATGCTAATCCTTCAAAATGCAGAGAACAGTCAGAAAGGTCATTCCTGCTGAATGTGGACAATTTCCTGGAACAATGCTATTCTTCCTCTATTCCATTCAATTCTAATATTCTGCTTTCTTCGACTGACAGTTTCTAAATATAGCTGGCCTTTAAGTGAAACAACGCGGTGATTATGTCCCTAAATACGACTTTCTACAACAGCTATCGACTGAGTATCCCAGTTTAATCTGTGTCGTAGCTGAACAGTGCGACCAGCTGTCCATACCTCAGGTAGCACTCCACATGAGTTGCTTCCAGCATGAGAGCGTTGGGGGGGCGGGGGGGTGTGGGTGGGGCTTAGCGTGAGGAGTCAGGCACGCTCAAAGCCCAGGTTGCAGCTTGAGTGATGACACCAGGCCATACCCCCACCTCACCCCAACCCTTGTCCGGCCCTCCACCCCTCTCACACACACACACACTCACACACACACACACACACTCACACACACACACACACACACACATATATACACACACACACACACACGTGCACACACACACACATATTCACACACACACATACACACACACACACACACACACACACACACACACACACACACACATACTCCCCACTCCAAAACACCTAAGCCGCACACATCTGCTTCCAATCTGGGACATGAAAAAGCCAGCAGCACCGGCCCTGGGGAGCGGCCCCTGGAAACTGGAGGAGACAAACTCAAACCGCCTCTCGGGTTACCAAAGGCTCCGCCGGCCCCAATCAGCCCCCGCGCCCCTGACGCGTAGGTGGGAGGGGTCCTACCGGGCCCTGATTGGAGTGGCAGCCGTCTACCGGGTCTACTGTTACAGGAACCACTTCAAACTGCTCATTACATCATGCTGCATGCTTGCAACAGGGCCCGGAATCCAATCTGGCAGGGTTACAAGTGCTCACTTTTAAGCACCAGAAAGTTACAAGAATCTGTTTAATGCTGCCTCCACCTGAATCTGTTTAATGCTGCTTCCACTGTCCAGACCCAGTAACTGGCCAACACTTGGTCATGCATTTTGAATGAACTGCTCGTTATCTGCTCAAAGACATTGTGAACAGGAAATGCACTGAGAACACAATGGATCTGTTTTGACTTTGTGAACGTCTGGGAAAAGCTGTAATATCTGACGCATTTGCACACTAAAGCTTTATTGGATTTTACGGTAGACAAACAGCTTGCTAAAACTACCACTCCAAAATGATTTAAAGCCTTAGTCCTGTGCAAGGCCCAAAGTAAAGTATGTTAAAGCTATGTGCTGAAGGATGAATTACCTTAAACAGATTTCACACAGTGAGACACAAAACTGCGGTTCATTAGGTATATACATTTCTAAAACTCATTCTATTAATTTTCATTGAACTCATGTCATTAATTTATTCAGTTTCCTGACATCAGTGTCCAGAGGATCACTGGGTTTAGTCTGTCACTATATTATTCCAAAATTCAGTGTAGCAGCCCATGGGCTATGCTGATGTACGATCTGATCTTTCCCAGTCGGCGAGAGGGCTTCAAGCTCAGTGGGAGCAGAATCCCAGAACCGAGCGCTACGCATTGCGAACTCTCCTCACGGCTTCCCCCCGCCGCGTGTTTATCCCTCGTGTAACGCTATTTATTTTGGAGTAATTCAGACCGTTTGCGGAAGAATAACATTGTACCAAAGCGCGAGCTAAGAGGGGTCGCGGGGAGAAAAGAAAGAGAGAGGGGAGGAAGAGGGGGGGGGGGGGATCCAAGGATTGAAGCATGACTGCGATTTGTTTTAACTGGCTGTGGAAACAAGCATTGTGGGCTCTCGCCCTGGCCAGCAGTAAATCTGGTCTGAGCCAGGCACACTCTGCCGGTTGCTCTCCTCTTCTCTTCCTCTTCTCTCGTCTCGTCTCGTCTCCTCTTCTCTTCTCTTCCTCTTCTCTTCCTCTTCTCTCGTCTCCTCTCGTCTCCTCTCCTCTCCTCTTTTCTGTTCCCCTTTGCTCTCCTCTCTCCTCCTCTCCTCTCCCCTCCTCTCCTCTCCTCTCCTCTGCTTTTCTCAGTAAGACTTCCTCCTGCTTACACTTCCCAGGGGTGCCTTCTGCTGAGGAAATGGAGCTTTTCTTCTCTTTATTTGACATCCTCGTCGTAAACCCCCTCCCTATCCTCCCACACCCCTCCCAAACAGACAGACAGACAGACAGGCAGGCAGGCAGATGGACATGCAGGCAGGCAGGCAGGCAGGCAGGCAGAGAGACAGACAGGCAGACAAAGAGACAGACACACAGACAGACACACAGTGTGACACACAGACAGACAGACAGAGAGACAGACAGACACAGAGACAGAAAGACAGAAAGACAGACAGACAGACAGACAGACACAGACAGACAGGCAGTAGATGGAGGACAAGAACGGAGCACAGAGACACATTAGGGGAAATGGCTTCCTCTCTTCCTCTCTTCCTCTCCGCTCTACCAACAATGGCGCTGGGAAGTAATGTAATTCAACACAGGGGTCACTGCCTGTATCTGTGGCGACGAGCTGAGAAGCCGCACGACCCCTGTTCCTCCCGTGTCAAGCATGTGTTTGGTGTGTGTGTTTTCTGTGTGTGTGTTTGTCTGTGTGCTTGTGTGCGTGAGGTTGGGAAATATATCACTCAGCAGATGAGAGATTCTGCAACTGAAAGACAATCCCCACAACCTATTTTGAAGCATTTAAACGAAAGCGAAAGAGAAATTCTAAATATGACGCAAAAAAAAGCAAACGCTGGTGTGAGGGAAGCTGTGTGTGTGTTCACACATGCAGGTCAAGGTCCCGGCCATGTGCACTGCCTCCTGTGTCCTCTGCGTGATTCATTGGGTTTAACACACACACACACACACACACCCATACACAAATCACACACTCATACATGCACACAAACACTAACTCACTCCCTTCCTCCTAATCTCTGTCTGCTTCTTCCCTCTCTCTCTTGCATGCACACACACACACACACACACACACACACACACACACACACACACACACACACACACACACACACACACACACACACACACATACAAATACACACACACACACACCCATACACACACTCATACATGCACACAAACACTAACCCACTCCCTTCCTCCCAATCTCTGTCTGCTTCTTCCCTCTCTCTCTTGCATGCACACACACACACACACACACACACATACAAATACACACACACACACCCATACACAAATCACGCACTCATACATGCACACAAACACTAACTCACTCCCTTCCTCCAACTCTCTGTCTGCTTCTTCCCTCTCTCTCTTGCATGCACACACACACACGCACACACACACACACACACACACACACACATACAAATACACACACACACACACACACACACACACATACACACACACATCCTCAGATTGCTCTCTTTCTCCCTCTCTAAGCATCCACCACTCCCTGCAGGGGCCGCGGTGCTGTTTTTTCAGGGGCCACAGTGGTGAACTGCAGGGGCCACAGTGGTGTGTTCCAGAGGCCACAGTGACGCACTGCAGGGGCCACAGTGGCGTGTTCCAGGGGCCACAGTGATGCACTGCAGGGGCCGTGGTGGTGTGTTCCAGGGGCCACAGTGGTGTTTTTTCAGGGGCCACAGTTGTGTTGCCATACTCATGCTGGCAGGAGGACTGCCGATGGAAATTAGCCTTTTCTTTTGGCTACAGTTGGTTGCCTTTACATTTTATTTTTAAAATATTCATTAATGTACATTGTCCCTCGAAAAACACATAAAGGCAAAGAAGAATACAAAACAGTGTTCCAGGGGCCACAGTAGTGTGTTCCAGGGCCCAGGGTAGTGTTTTTTCAGGGGCCACAGTAGTGTGTTCCAGGGCCCAGGGTAGTGTTTTTTCAGGGGCCACAGTAGTGTGTTCCAGGGCCCAGGGTAGTGTTTTTTCAGGGGCCACAGTAGTGTGTTCCAGGGGCCACAGTAGTGTGTTCCAGGGCCCAGGGTAGTGTTTTTTCAGGGGCCACAGTAGTGTGTTCCAGGGCCCAGGGTAGTGTTTTTTCAGGGGCCACAGTAGTGTGTTCCAGGGCCCGGGGTGTCCTCCAGGGGCTGGGGTGTTGAGGCCGAGGGCTTTAAAGAAGCACAAGATGTCTTCACTTCCCACTAACAGGCACCCAGCAGAGCTGGAAGTGACCTCTCTCCCTCTCCTTCCCTCTCTCTCTTTCTCTCTCTCTCTCCCTCCCTCCCTCCCTCTCTCTCTCTCTCTCTCTCTCCCCATCCCTCTCTCTGTCTCTCTCTCTCTGAACTACTACCCCTCCTCATTCGTTTTGTTGAAGCCCCAGCACTAAAATGGTTTCCTTTGGGAGAATCTCTTTCTTTCTTTCTTTCTTTCTTTCTTTCTCTCTCTCTCTTTCTCTCTCTCTCTTGCTCTCTCTCTCTCTCTCTCTCTAGTGATGGCTCACACATCCACACAGCTGTGAACTGCTCTGTGAGGGATTCAGTTTTGTTTAACCCCAGAAACATTTCTGTCATGCACACAGCACACACACACCCACATGCTCATATACACACAGTATACCCAAACACACACACATGCTTGTATGCACAGAAAAAGCACACACAGACACACACACACTCTCATATACACACAGTACACCCCCCCCCCCACACACACACACAAATGCATACACACACAAGGACATTTATGATGCTGACACACACACAAATACACACGCACACGCACACACACAAACACGTACACACCCACACTTATGATGATGATTTTACAGGATCGATGTGGCATGGTGATGCAATCTCAGTTCTTTTTTTGCAGTGACAGGAAGAGATCCAATCTCTCTTTAACACAGCCTAATGAAGCCATCACCCCCAGAAGAATGCAATTATACGCGCCAAACATCCTAGTACAGTACACCACCCTGACTCACACACACACACAAACACGCGCACACACACACACACACAAAGATACACAAGTTTCAGCTCAAGATAAGACTATCTGCCGTATCAACGTGCACATAGAGCTAGTAGCTATTTCATTGCAAGCATTCCCAATCATTGACCAAAGCTGTGTTCACCCATATAGTTTTGCATAATAAAGATAGTCTGGCAGTGGGCACACCCATGTGTGTGTGTGTGTGTGTGTGTGTGTGGGTGGTGTTGGGGGTGTGTGGATGTGGGGGCTGAAAGCGGGGGGGGGTGAGATGAGGACACGTACACACACAGAGGTCAAAGAGGAAGCTCAGACAAATTCAAAACAGTTTGTCGTTCAGTGTGTAACACGTCGGTGAAGCCTGTGGATTTATACATGGAAATGGGGTGTTTTGCGGTGCTTTATAACACAACAAACTTTAGCTGCTAGAATAGCACTACAGACCAACGTGGAGCTTGGCTAGGCACATTTATTTGTGAAGCATATGCAGAATATTTCAAATTTGTTAAGTTGGCAGTTTCCATTTTGATTGAGCACTACAGTATAAATATCCCACAGCTTCACAGCATCAACATGCAACATTAGAGCTAAAAATCCAATAGAAACACAATGAGAGCTGAAAATACATGCTACAGTCACCACCCCACTCATCTATTTCAAATACACATCCCCAAACACTGGGCAACCTTATCTGCTGTTGTATGTAAGATAGCTGAATGGATGAGATGTCTGTATTTCTTTCTCAGGCCAGTGATAAAAGATTAAGCTGTTTAGCTGAACCCCCCCTCCCCTCCCCTCCCCTCCCCTCGCCCCCCCATCCCCGCGTCTCTTCTGTGAAGAGGGGCACGGCCATCCACGACTGCAGAATGAATTGAGTGACACGGTGCCTGTCCATAGCCGGGGCGAGTAATGAAAACAAATGGTGGGTCTGGCTGCTCCCCGTGGGGCTGAGGAGGAACTTAGTCATCAGGCTAATTTTATTCCAGTCTGGCCCAGAGACTCCATTTCCTCGGGGTGTTTTTACAAACGCCGGCCTCGGACGCCGCACATGATGGATACCGCTGCCTGATGGCCGGATGGCAGATGCTAGCCGTGTAACACTAGCTCCAAAATCTGACCATCCCGCTCCACCCCACCCCACCCCACACCACCCCACTGCACCGCACCCTCCCCACTACTACTGATGTAGTAACCCCACCCCACCTCACCCACTACACCAGTGTGGTGTAGTACCCCCACCCCACCCCACCACACCCCACCCTCCCCACCCTCCCCACTACTACTGGTGTAGTAACCCCGCCCCCCCCCACTGCACCCCACCCTCCCCAATACACCAGTGTGGTGTAGTACCCCCACCCCACCCCACTGCACCCCACCCTCCCCACTACTACTGATGTAGTAACCCCACCCCACCTCACCCACTACACCAGTGTGGTGTAGTACCCCCACCCCACCCCACCACACCCCACCCTCCCCACCCTCCCCACTACTACTGGTGTAGTAACCCCGCCCCCCCCCACTGCACCCCACCCTCCCCAATACACCAGTGTGGTGTAGTACCCCCACCCCACCCCACTGCACCCCACCCTCCCCACTACTACTGATGTAGTAACCCCACCCCACCTCACCCACTACACCAGTGTGGTGTAGTACCCCCACCCCACCCCACCACACCCCACCCTCCCCACCCTCCCCACTACTACTGGTGTAGTAACCCCGCCCCCCCCCACTGCACCCCACCCTCCCCAATACACCAGTGTGGTGTAGTACCCCCCCACCCCACCCTCCCCAATACACCAGTGTGTTGTAGTACACCCCCCCCCCCCCCGCACCCCACTCTCCCCTCTCTACAGTACCCCCCCACCCCACCGCACCCCACTCTCCCCACTACACCAGTGTGCTGTAGTACCCCCCCCCCCCACCCCACCCCACCCCACCCCACCCTCCCCACTACACCAGTGTGCTGTAGTACCCCCTTCCCGCAACACTTGAGTCCCGCCAAGGCTGTGGTTCGTCCGATTCTGGGGCAAAGTATCACTCAGGCACGTATTGAGTAAATGCTACTCACAGAAAATGAATCCTATGTGCCCATGTCTAACCGGAGAGGGCCATAAAGTCTGACTTTGCCAAAGAGGTTGGGTATTGACTCAGAACAATAAAATATTGTATTGACAAAATGAATATTGATGTATTGAGCTCTTGCTGAGAGCTTGCATATATTATGAACAGCTAGAGAATTGGCACCGGTCATATTTTGGCCAGTCTGGTGTAATATTCATAATTAAATAAAAGATAATTCAATAGAGACCTAATTGCAAAGAGCATCCTGGATGTGTACTCCAATGCAGCCAATAAGCTGTGATGTATACGCTGAAAAACGCTTCATTGTATTTGCCTGAGGAGGATGGGCGTCACGGCCTGCTCTTCTCCATTCTGAGGTGATTATCATCGACTAATTTGCACTTAAGGTTAGGAGAGAACCGCAAACAGTTGGCCCATTCGATAAAATAGAAAGCTCTTGGATGAAAAATTCATACGAGTCCCATAAAAAATTCTTATTTTGCCCCAAGTTTGTCCAGATGGAGAGGCAGAGGAGAGGGAGGCTGGTGAGATGGGTGGGTGCCTGTCAGAAACGCTCTATCTGACTGCAGTGCCTCTCTGGCCCACGTCCCTGTGACAGGCGGGCCACACGCCAGCGAGACACACAGGGGACCGAGGCCACATGGCAAGCGTTGTCACAAGTGTCACCAACCTCGCTCTCGCTCGTCACGCCGTGATGGTTTATTCAGCGTTCTCCCTTTTAGCCGCGTCTCGCCCCAAAACACGGAACCCCCTTGCCCTCTTTCTTGTTGATTTGTTTGTACGCAGCTTCCTCCGCGCAGGCATGGGAACATTAAAACGCAATTAATACTGGGGAATGCGGGATGCGGCGCTGGCCTCCGAGGGGAATGGCGTTGGGCTCGGAGCGACTGCGAGCGGATGGCGCGAACACGGAAGAGGTGGCTTTTAGCGTAGCGCGCCCTTGTCCCTGCAGACGACTGACTGACAGCGCAGCGCCACCAAAACAATGGAGCTTTACAATCAGCATAATCAATGTGACTAGCACACGCATAATGTAGCCTACAGTTGTGTTGTGTGTTTGTGTGTGTCTGTATGTGCCTGTGTCTGTGTGTGTGTGTGTGTGTGTGTGTGTGTGTGTGTGTGTGTGTGTGAGAGAGAGAGAGAGAGAATGAAATAGAGTATGCTGTATATTTTTGTGTGGGATTGTGTGTGTGTGTGTGTGTGTGTGTGAGAGAGAGAGAGAGAGAGGGAGAGAAAGAGACAGAGAGACAATGAAATATAGTATGCTGTATATATTTGTGTGGGTTTGTGTGTGTGCGCGCGCGCGCGCGCGCGTGTGTGTGTGTGTGTGTGTGTGTGTGTGTGTGTGTGTGTGTGTGTGTGTGTGTGTGTGTGTGTGTGTGTGTGTGTGTGTGTGTGTGTGTGGGGGGAGGGGGGTGGATGTCAGAGGCAGGGAGGAGTGACTGCAGATCTTAGACTAATGCCAACTTGTGTCTCAGTTCTTACCATTTCCGGCCCTTTGAAAAAGCCCCCCCCCCCCCCCACACACACACTCTCTCTTTCTTTCTCTCTCTGTCTCTCTCTCTCTCTCTCTCTCTCTCTGCCCCCCCCCCCCCCGAC
>CM050209.1:31910000-31915000 GCA_027475355.1 Coilia nasus | reverse complement strand
TTGTAGTCAAAAGAAGAAAAGGGCAAGACACAGCAAATGCAGGCGTTTTGATCTCTATATTGTATATGTATATTATTAGCTTACAGTACATTTGTCCAAAAATGAATCGATGTAAGCTTGATATGTGATTGAAAAGAAAAAGCATAATGCTGCAAACAATAACATCCCTGTTGTCAGTAAAGCTGACAGCATTTCCAATCTGTATCAGATACCGTAGTACGTCTGTGTTTCCCTCCTCTGTGAAACAGCCAAGAAGACCAGGAACCACCTCCTGGTCATAAGAGCCATTCAGCTAGAGTTGTAAGCTTTCCTCTCTTCCTCTGTCCAATAAAGGAGAGACGCGAAGGGTTGTGATAGCCCAGTAAAGCTAATGCTGCTACCCACCCCACCTGAGAAGCATAAAGCCCAGTCTTCACATATAGCAGCTATCAAATATTTAGCAGGATATGTTAATCGTCCGCAAAGATTGTAGCATTAGAGCAGGGCGCTAATGCTCTGGCTACTGTAAGAGTGTGTGTGTGTGCATGCTTATTTGTGTGTGTGCGCTGTGTGTGTGTGTGTGTGTGTGTGTGTGTGCTGTGTGTGTGTGTGTGTGGTGTGTGTGTGTGTGTGTGTGTGTGTGGTGCGCGCATGCTTATGTGTGTGTGTGTGAGTGTGTTTGCGCACTGGTGCGTAGCCTTTGGTGATGTTGTCAAAGCTGAGTCCACTATGCTGATGTTTGGGTGCTAATGCACCAGCAGGCTTTAGTGTGTGTGTGTGTGTGTGTGTGTGTGTGTGTGTGTGTGTGTGTGTATGTGTACGTGCACCAGTAGGCTCTAATTTGTGTGTGCTTTAGTAGGCATTAATGTGTGTGTGAGCTCATGGGACTACAGTGGTCTGCTGCTGTGTTTCGAGAGGCTGTCCATGTTAATGTGAGTCCTCAGTAGCTGGTAAATACAGCCATTTTTATATTCCTTAGCTGTTTCTATAAGTGCATTACACAACAGCAAAAACATCGCTTTTCACCAATAAGCCTCTATAACTACTACTACTACCTCTTAATTATGTCATGCCACTACTGCTGTTATTATAATTATTATTAACAGAAATACTACTACTAATCATAATGCCAATAATAATGTAATAATGTTATTATTAATACTAAAGTGGTTGTTGTGATGTTTGAATGGTGTCTCATTAGTGTAGTTTTTGGCTCTTGGCGCTTGTGAAGTCCAGCAGGCTCTGGGCCCAGCCATCATTACGGGCCCCCGGCTCTGCCCGGCCCAGCCCAGCCCGGCCCGGCCCTTTGAGGATGGATGGCAAATGAAAGACAAGTTCAACGGCCAGCTTTTCCCCATTCTTCCTTTCAGCGCGAGGGGGCCGGGAGGGGGGGGGGGGCGGGGAAGTAGCAGCAGTGCACGGAGGGAAAAGAGAGAGAGAGAAGGAACACTGCCCCCCCACACCCCCACACCCTCTCTTTTTTCCTTTCTTTCCTCTCTTCCGGCCTCCAGCCACTTGTCTTGGAGAAAAAGCCAATTTTGGTGAAATTCGCTGGAGTGGTTGTTTTATCAACAAGCGCGGGCAGTCGCCTTTATCCCCCCTCCACAGGGCCGACGGGGGCAGGGGCGATTGGGGGGGGCGGGGGGCGATTGGGGGGCGGTGGACGATTGGGGGACGATTGGGGGGCGATTGGGGGGCGGGGGAGGAATGGCTGAAAACAAAACATGAGGGGAGGAAATGCTGGAGAGGAGAAGAGAGCGAGGGAGACAGAGCGCCATAGAAAAGAGGAGTGGAGAGACAGCTGTTGGGGAGGTTAGTTGGAGATTTCCAGCCATTAACTTCAGCCTTAAGCCCCAAAACCTGGCTTCTCCAAATCATCCCCTCCCCGACCCCCCCCCTGCACTTGAAGGTGAACAAGAGTGAGAGGGCTCGGGCCCAGACATGAAAAGAGGAGAGTGAGGGCTTGATCCCGGGTGCCAAATGTGCTGAAGTGCATGAAACAATGACACAGAGAGAGAGAAAAGAGAGAGAGAGAGAAAAGAGAGGAAGGACATGTAGAAAGGGAAGAAAGGGGGAGAGGGGAATGGGACAGAATGAGAGAGAGGGAGGGTGTGTGTGTATGTGACGGAGAGAGAGAGAGAGAGAGAGAGAGAGAGAGAGAGAGAGAGAGAGAGAGAGATGAGATAGACTTAGGTTCTGCATAGGAAATGCACCAGTGTGTTTGTGTGTGTATGTGCCTTAGTGTGCATTTCTCTGTGTGTGTATGTGTGTGTGTGTGTGTGTGTGTGTGTGTGTCTTTGCTGTGTTCGAGGAGTGTTAGGGATGTAGTGATGGTGTGGGGGAAAGGCGCCCTGTCATAGGGTAGTGGAGTGGACTGTAGAAGCTTTGTGTGTGTGTGTGTCTGTGTGTGTGTGTGTTACGCTGGCTGGGTGGGGGGTTAGTGGTGACAGAGGAGATGGTGGTGGAGTAGTGATGGAGGTGGAGGAGGGGGGTGGTGAATGCTCTCTCTCTCTCTCTCTCTCTCTCTCTCTCTCTCTCTCTCTCTCTCTCTGTCTCTCTCTCTGTCTCTCTCTCTGTCTGTCTCTCCCTTTTCAAAGGCAGGATAAACAAGGAAATGAGTCGGTAATCATTTCCAGAAATTGCCTTCCCTCTTCCTCCTGCTCTCCTGCAGCAGACTGCCAGCCTCCATTCATTACTGCAGCAGCAGCCGGCTGATTAAAGCCTTTCAGCCTCACAGGCCAGAGCACAAGCAGCCACTCGGCCAGACTCCCACACCCATGCAGCCCAGCACAGCCCAGCACAGCCCAGCACAGCACAGCACAGCACAGCACAGCACAGCACAGCACAGCACAGCACAGAGCAGCACAGCCCAGCATAGGTCATAGCACAGCACAGCACAGCACAGCACAGCACAGCACAGCACAGCCCAGCACAGCACAGCACAGCACAGCACAGCACAGCACAGCATAGAGCAGCACAGCACAGCATAGAGCAGCACAGCACAGCATAGGTCATAGCACAGCACAGCACAGCACAGCACAGCATAGAGCAGCACAGCACAGCATAGGTCATAGCATAGCACAGCACAGCACAGCACAGCACAGCCTAGCACAGCATAGGCCAGCACAGCACGGCCCAGCCCAGCCCAGCCCAGCCCAGCACAGCACAGCACAGCACAGCACAGCACAGCACAGCACAGCCCCACAGCACAGCCTAACACAGCGCAGCACAGCCTAACCTAGCCCAACACAGCACAGCACAGCACAGTCCCACAGTACAGCCTAACACAGCACAGCCTAACCTAGCCCAGCACAGCACAGCACAGCACAGCACAGCCCCACAGTACAGCCTAACCCAGCGCAGCACAGCCTAACCTAGCCCAACACAGCACAGCACAGCCCCACAGCACAGCCTAACACAGCACAGCACAGCATAGCACAGCCCAGCAGAGCACAGCACGGCACAGCACAGCTCCAGTCCTGTCTGCCTGTCTGCCTGTCTGCCTGTCTGTCTGTCTGTCTGTCTGTCTGAGGGGTGAACAGCAGGCCAGTCTGTATATGTGTGTGGAGGTGCTGGTCTATGTGCTCTGTGTGTGGTGTTTGCCTACCAGTTATTCGTGATTAGTAACATTACTATTAAAAGTCATAAATATGCAAAACGGGTAATTTGTGTATGTACTGTATGTAATGTGTGTTTATGTAGTAGTTCTTGTGCGAATACTACAGTTACTTCAGATATGTAGTTAAGGGGCTTTCTGCCTCTTGTGTGTTTCATCTCAGCCCTGGAAGGAGACGGTGTGGGATTCTCTGCATGACTTCACAGGTGATGAGTTTAAGAGGATGTTGTTGGAGTTCAGCTCATTTGCTCGCCTTGATTTTCTGTTTTATTTTTGCTCTTGGTTAGAGCGTCAGCATTACAAACACCAGATCTGCTCTGGTGTTTCAATTCTTTTGGTTTGGAAAGTACAGACGTTCGTGCATGTTGTTGATTTGTGCCTTGATATATTTCCTGGCAGAGATTTAGGGTTTTGTAATTAAATGTGTTTGAATAACATGAAAAGTTAATAATTTTTGCTGTTTGAAACACGAAGCAGATGGACAACTGGCATGCTATATATCCATGTAAATGAGAATTTTGTCTCTGTGTTTTTGAAGCATAATCCACAATGTTATGATGTGACTGTGATGTGTGACATCCAGCTATGTATCACTCAGACATCCCATAATATGAGGATTTATAACAATATGTCTGCAGTATACAGGCATCCCATAATATGAGGATCCATAGCAATATCTATGTATCCCATAATATAAGGATATACAATATGAATGCAACACCCAGACATCCCATAATATGAGGATACTGTCTGCTCTGTCTGTACTGTCCTAGCCAGGATGGTCTCTATTGCTTGGCTGTAAAGGCAGGGGGTGGGGTTGGCTCTATTGCTGACAGTGTATGTGTTTTTTCTGCCCTTATTAATTATAAGATCAGTTCAAGTTCAGTTCATGTGTGTGCGCGTGTGTGCAACATGTTTTAGATGTGTGTGTGTGTGTGTGTGTGTGTGGAAGGGGGGGCATAGCAGCGGCATAGCAGGGGCATAGTAAGCTGAGTCTTTGATTGGATCCCTGATCCCAAAAAGCCCTCTGAGTGACTGCTTTATCAGGATGCCTGTGGGGCCACGAGGAGCAGCAACTCCAGCAGGTCACGAGGATTTAGTAGGAAAACATGTCACAGGCCAGCGCTGAGCTTCCAACACAGGTGAACACAGAGCAAAGGTAATGTCATTACTGTTGAGAGTTTATGTTTCTACTGTGGCAATATTTACACAAATTTGGAATTGCATTAACATATATTTTACAAAATGCTTGGCAAATATATACCAGATGATTATCGGCTGTGGCGGTTTGTGCCGTTGTGCAGGTTGTGTCGTTGCCATGCCTCCGTTGCCACAGCACCCAGCGCTGGTTTTGCTGGCTCGGGCAACTTTTGCGGTTACATTTGTGGAAACACAGATGGTGAGA
>CM050209.1:31867500-31905000 GCA_027475355.1 Coilia nasus | reverse complement strand
TGTGTGTGTGTCTGTTTGTGCGTGCATTCGTGTGTGTGTGTGTGTGCGCGTGCGTGCGTGTGTGTGTGTTTGTGTGTGTGTGTGTGTGTGAGATAAGACAGAGGGTGTAGGTGTAGACAGTCTGTGAGTGTGTGTTTTTTTTTTTTAACCCATCCACCACCCCCACCCCCACCCCCCCATAATGGAGGACTTTTTTTCTCTCTCTCTCTCTTTTAACTGAAATCTTTTACTTTTTTACTTCTTCCTCTTGCATCAGCATAACATATATCAAAAGTGGTCTTTACATAGACTGCTAGGAATAATACAGAACATAAAATAATAAAATGAATAAATAATCATAGTGACAACACAAAAGGAAAGAAGAAATAATGTAATACAATAGTTCTGGAGATCAAATCAGGAATTCCAGGATTTAACCTTTTAGGCTTGTTTGTTATTTTGGAAAATATCAGTATTTTGCCTACCCTTGTCTTCCACTGTTTCACCAATGTTCCCCTTCTATAAGTTGTATCCATCTTTTCCCATACATTTCATTTTTAACTCTATTTGTCATCCCACATTCAGTTTTGCAATATAGTTTAACATAATTCATGAACCTTTTGATATTCACTCTGTTCTTACATTTTGACCCAAAAATAAACATTTTCCCAAGAAGTAGGATTATATTTTAAATGCCTTCAGCCTCTGCCAGGTTACCAAATAGCACCGTAAACATGTCTGTATGTAGTTGGATACCATGTACAGACAACCAGTTCTCAACCTCAAACCAGAAAACCCCAGTGGTTGCACAATACCAAAACAAATGTTCTACTGTCTCCTCTTCTTCTTGACAGAATCGACAGTTTGGCGATGGTTCTAATTCCCAAACATATAACATTTTTTTTTGTTTCCAAATATTTATAATACAATTTATATTGGAAATATCATATTTTATTGTCAAGTGTTGCTTTGTATAATGTTTTGAATACATATATCCATGGAATTGGAGTGTCCAACTGGCGTTCCCAGTAGTTCATATATTTATATGGAATATCTATGAGTTTATTGTTCACCATATTGAAGTTATACATTTCTTTATTTATTTTTATTTTCATGGTCCACTTACCCACTTTCATATAGGGCCTGCATACAGATTGTGATTCAGGGATACTTTTTATTTTCCTTTTCCAAATTCGAGGTATCGATCCTACAAGCTGGTTATATTGATGCAATGTACCTATATCACCATATTTTTCTTTTATTTTTACGTACGTCAATATTTCACCTTTCTCCACAATATCGTTGAAAAAAACTATTCCTTTTGTAAACATATGTTCAAAAAAAATTGTGCTACCTTTCAGCATTACATTAGAGTTGAGCCATAAGATTTGTTGTAGTATTTCTTCATTTTGTTCTGGTGGGTGAAACTGAAAGTGAAGCCAGCTTTGCAGCGCATCAGTCAGGAAAGCAGAGAGTTGAGAAAAAATATCCTTCATTATGAAAAATTGTGATGAGTGCACTTGAATAAAGGGGAATAAGTTCTTCTTAAACAATGGGTGAATCTTTCTCAACAATCTACTAGAGAACCATTCTTGGTTGAAGTAGAATTTTGGAATAAGAGATGCTTTTAGAGATAGGTTCATAGCTTTCAAGTTCAACAGTTTCGTACCTCCTATATTGTAAACATTATATAGGTATGTGCGTTTAATTTTATCGTTCTTTCCATTCCATATAAATTTAAAAATCTGTCGTTCATATTCCTTATAAAACGTTTCTGGAGGTGTTGGAAGGGAAAACATCAAATATGTAAACTGTGACATGACCAGTGTATTTACTAGTGTTGTTTTACCAAAGATAGTCAGTTTATTTCCCTGCCAAGGTTGTAATATTTTGCTGAGCCGTTTTAATTTAATATTAAAGTTCAAAATAGATATGTCTTTAACATTCTCTGGTATGTGGATACCTAATACATCAATGGGCCCATCAGTCCATTTTACAGGCATTTGACAGGGAAGAGTGAAGTTTGTATGTTTGAGTGAACCTAATCTCATGATGTGACATTTTTCATAATTGGGTTTCAACCCAGATATTTTAGTAAAATGGTCCAAATCATCTATAAGATTTTGCAAGGATATTGCGTCTGGTTTGATCATAAAGGTTGTGTCATCTGCATACATTAATATTTTTGAGTATATACCATTTAGTCCCAATCCTCTAATAAGTTTGTTAGACCGTATTCTTTCTGCCAATATTTCAATAGCCAAGATAAACAAATATGGAGAAAGGGGGCAACCTTGTTTCACTCCTCTCTCCAACTTAATTGGTTTTGAAAGGTGTCCATTATTGATAACTTTACTGGAAGCGCCCTTGTACATTAGTTTCACCCATGTTATAAAAGACTCTCCAAAGCCAAAATATTGTAAGCATCTATTGATAAACGTCCAATAAATTTTATCAAAAGCTTTCTCAAAGTCAGCAACAAAAATAAGACCTTTCTTTTCCTCTGTGTCGTAGTGTTCTATTGTCTCCAGTAAGTACCGAATACTGTTAGATATATTTCTACCTTCTAGGAACCCTGTTTGATCTCGATGTATCAATGATGGTAGCACCTTTTTAATCCTTATTGCTATACACTTAGCTAAAATCTTTGAGTCATAGCACTGAAGTGTCAGCGGTCTCCAATTCTTTAGATGAACAGGATCCTTACATTTTCCACAGAAATCCTGCTTTAATAATAAAGAGATTGCACTTTCTCTTTGAGTACTTGTGAGAATACCTTCCTCATATGAGAAGTTTAGACAATCGAGAAGAGGATTTTTAAGGTATTCATAAAATATCTGGTACACTTCAATTGGAAGGCCGTCCAGGCCAGGGGTTTTTCCTTTTTTAAAGGACATGATAGATGTATAAAGTTCGCCTTCAGTTATTAGTCCTTCACATGTTTTTTTCTGGATCTCAGTTAACCTTGCATGATTAATGGGGAAGAATACATTTTCTTTATCCTCTTCATGATCTTCCTCTGAATACATTTGTGTGTAATATTTTTCTATTTCGTTCATAACTTCATCAGGTGTAGTTAATATTTTCCCATCCTCTATTTTTAATCTTTTGAACTATTTCTTTGCTGTAGGGTTAAGAAAAACTTGTTACATCTCTCGCCCATTTCCATCCACTGTGCTTTGTGTTTATTATATGAAATGTTTGATCTTTCCTGAATTAGCTGTTCAAATTCTTTTTGTTTTTGCTCAAGTTTATCCAGAGTATCTTGAGTAGCGTCTTCCTTCTCCACATAGTTTGTCAAGATTTCAATTTCTGTTTTTAATTTCTGTTCCATTAAGTTAAGGAGGTTTTTCCTATTAGATGCCATACTGATTGTGTGTCCTCTAAAGGCACATTTAAAGGCCTCCCAAACTATATATGGGTTAGCTGTACCTATATTATAGGAAAAAATGTTCTTAATAAATTCAGTTGTTTTCTCAACAAATATCTGATCTTCTAGCAATTTTTGATTAAATTTCCAATACCCCTTACCTCTGGGAAATTCTGCCATTTCGAGATGTAGGGAAATTAGTTGGTGATCAGATCTTAATTTATCTTCAATCATGACATGTTTAACCAGCGAAAAGGAAATAAGAAAATAATCTATTCGGCTAGCCTGATTCTGCCTTCTCCATGTGTATCTTTGTAATTTGGGATTTTTTAATCTCCATATGTCCACCAAATCATTCTCATCCATTGTTGTTCTAAGTTCTTTAAGTGCTCGTGGATGGTAATTAGCTACATTTGATCCTCTACGATCCATTTCATTGTTCTGGACTATATTGTAATCCCCAACCATTATGTAGCAGTCACTTACAGACTTAATATCAGATATATTCTTATTAATATCTTCAAAAAGGGACGGTTCATCGCCATTTGGCCCATAAAGGTTAATCAAACACAGGTTTTTATCTTCAATGTTAATCTGTAAAATAATCCACCTTCCCCGTGGGGATGTACTTTGACATTCTCTATCTTCATATCATAATACTTATTAAGTAATATCATCACTCCGCATGTGTTTTTAAGGCCATGGGAAAACCAAATTGAACCACCCCACTCTTCTCTCCAGAGCTCTTCATCAGCAGGAACTGAGTGTGTTTCTTGCAAGCAAATTATAGTATATTTTTTCTCTTTTGAGCCATGTAAATATTTGTATTCTTTTAGACCTGTTTGCTAAACCATTAACATTATAACTTGCTATTTGAATGTCAGTTCCCATTTTGTGTAGATATTATTTGAATATCACATATTTTGGCTAGACTTTTCACAGGTGGCCTAGATCGAATCATTCAACATTCGAGTTCAGTCACCGCCTGCTTTCCATGGCTGTGTCAAGCCATTTCCACTCACGTTATACTGACCAAAGTGTCCGGCAGATCCAAACAATTGGCAAGGAAACGGTGAAGACAGTTAATACTGGAAAATAAATGAAATCCCGAGCTCCTCAGCATTGGAAATTTTAAAACATGGGCTAAGCTCACCAATGCAAGTTGAGGTTAAGCCACCCAGTCTGATCATCAGTTAACAGCAAAGATGCGGCAACCAAAATATTCTTTCATCGTTTGACGGTGTTTCCACATCCACAGTATTTTAAATAAATTCTTCTGGCCTACACGATGTGTGGTTTCAATCGCAATTTTAGCTAATTGATTTTCTGCCATCTTCAGATCTTTTTCCATAAAGGACTTGACCGTATTTTCGGTTGCCGCATATGTTTCGTTTTCTTCTTCTTTCAGGCCCGTGATAATAATATTGTGCTTCATACTCCTACATTGCATCTCAAGCATATCTTCCTTCAGAGCCCTATTTTCATGTGTCAGCCTATCTACCTTCACTTGTAATACATTCACGTTGGACTTCACAGTCGCGTTTTCCTGTTTTAAGTCTTCAATTAGCTTGTTTGTAAACTCCACAGAAGTTTTCAGTTCGTGGATGTCTTTGCTCATGTCTTGAAGCAGATCCAATTTTTTAAGTTGCTCAAGTTGTTCGTGTATGGTGTTCAACAAGAGGCGGTCAGCTGGACTTAACTCCGCCATTTCTGGTTCGCTTGCACTTGATAATTCCGCGCGTGCTCTCTTGTTTTCGGATTCTTTTCTTGTTGACATGTCGTTGTAATATTTATCAATAAGACTTTCCAGCTCCTCTAACTCCGCCAGTATGATATAGTTGCAATTTAAGCCATTCACAGTTTCATGGACAGCGTCTCGTACCACTCAGTCAACACTCATGCCGCACTCCTCAACACTCATGCCGTGAGTGTGTGTTTGTTCAAAGGAAGATATAGAAGCAGTCTGGGTCTCTCTCTCTCTCTCTCTCTCTCTCTCTCTCTCTCTCCGAAGATATACAAGCAGTCTGGGTCTCTCTCTCTCTCTCTCCGAAGATATACAAGCAGTCTGGGTCTCTCTCTCTATCTGAAGATATACAAGCAGTCTGGGTCTCTCTCTCTATCCGAAGATATACAAGCAGTCTGGGTCTCTCTCTCTCTCTCTCCGAAGATATACAAGCAGTCTGGGTCTCTTTCTCTCTATCCGAAGATATACAAGCAGTCTGGGTCTTTCTCTCTCAAGAGGTCTGGAAGAGAGCCGTTCCCCCAGAGGAGACAGGCAGAGAGGCTGGGTGGGCAGAGCAAGTGACAAACACAATCATGCTTATGAAGAAATGCCATCCAAACCCAATTATGCTACTCTGCCATCCAAACCCAATTATGCTGCTCTGCCATCCAAACCCAATTATGCTCTGCCACCCTGCCTCACTCAAAGGAACAGAACAGGACCAGACGAGGGCAGCCTGTTCTGTTCTGGTAAGATCTTCAATTGGAAATTTGAAGTCAGAGTGACACAGACACACACTGCGTCCAAGTCAGAGTGACACACACACACACACACACAAAGCCCCTGTACAAGTGTCTACCCTTGTTGTGCTCAACACACAAACTTCTTTTCTTGGAGGCCTGCGTGTGTGTGTGTGTGTGTGTGTGTGTGTGTGTGTGTGTGTGTGTGTGTGTGTGTGTGTGTGTGTGTGTGTGTGTGTGTGTGTGTGTGTGCATGTGTGTGCGCGTGTGTGTGTGTTTAGAGACTACAGGGAGGTGCTGACTCATGTGTGATGGTAGTGCCAACGTCATGTCAGGCTGTGGCAAAGGCAGCCTGTCCTCTCTCCCAGCGCAGACTCCAAAGGACCCAGACTCCAAAGGACCCAGACTGCAAAGGACCTCAGCTTGTCCTCTCTCCCATTGCAGACTCCAAAGGACCCAGACTCCAAAGGACCCAGACTCCAAAGGACCTCAGGCTGTCCTCTCTCCCAGTCCATTCCAAAGGACCTCAGCTTGTCCTCTCTCTGAGTCCACTGCAAAGGACCTCAGCCTGTCCTGTCTCACAGCGCAGACTCAAAAGGACCTCAGCTTGTCCTCTCTCCGAGTCCACTGCAAAGGACCTCAGCCTGTCCTGTCTCACAGCGCAGACTCAAAAGGACCTCAGCTTGTCCTCTCTCCGAGTCCACTGCAAAGGACCTTAGCCTGTCCTGTCTCACAGCGCAGACTCAAAAGGATCTCAGCCTGTCCTCTCTCTCCCAGCGCAGACTCCAAAGGACCTCAGCCTGTCCTCTTTCCCATTGCAGACTCCAAAGGACCTCAGCCTGCAAAGGACCTCAGCTTGTCCTCTCTCTCCCAGCGCAGACTCCAAAGGACCCAGACTCCAAAGGACCTCAGCCTGTCCTATCTTCCAGTGCAGACTGCAAAGGACCTCAGCCTGTCCTCTTTCCCATTGCAGACTCCAAAGGACCTCAGCCTGTCTAAATAGCTCATCTCTTCCCCACCCTCTAATCCACTCCAGGGCATATCCAAAATATTCCCTCGTGGTAACAATTTCTATGAAGCTTGTATTCATAAGACTCTATAAACACACTCATAAGGGCTTATGATGCATTCATAAAATATATAAAGTGTTCAGAACTATTTGTACATACTGATGGCTGTACTCCTATGTAATGCCATGTCATAAACCCAATTTCAACTTCAAGTGACACAGTTCATGTTCACAGTTGGTTATAAATCTTCACCCGTCTATGAGTGTAGTGATAAATATGTATAAATACTAGTTTCAACAATTTCTAAGCATTATAACCCTTTATGAATGTGTCTATGGAGTGGGGGTAAAATGAAAGGACTGATGGAGATAAAACAAGGAGGAAAGCGAGAAAGGAAAGAGAGGAAGAGAGAAAGAGAGGAAGAGAGAAAGGAAAGAGAGGAAGAGAGAAAGAGAGAAAGGAAAGAGAGGAAGAGAGGAAGAGAGAAAGAGAGAAAGTTCTGCTGTGATAAAACAGCAGTGTGTTCAGAGTCCCCCACTATGACTGGGAAGCTCTGGTCTCTGGTCAGGCCCTGCATGGCCACGTGTATGTGTGTGTATGTGTGTGTGATATTTCAAGAGAGAAGGTGTAGGCGTAGACTGTGTGTGTGTGTGTCTGTTTGTGCGTGCATTCGTGTGTGTGTGTGTGTGCGCGTGCGTGCGTGTGTGTGTGTTTGTGTGTGTGTGTGTGTGTGAGATAAGACAGAGGGTGTAGGTGTAGACAGTCTGTGAGTGTGTGTTTTTTTTTTTTAACCCATCCACCACCCCCACCCCCACCCCCCCATAATGGAGGACTTTTTTTCTCTCTCTCTCTCTTTTAACTGAAATCTTTTACTTTTTTACTTCTTCCTCTTGCATCAGCATAACATATATCAAAAGTGGTCTTTACATAGACTGCTAGGAATAATACAGAACATAAAATAATAAAATGAATAAATAATCATAGTGACAACACAAAAGGAAAGAAGAAATAATGTAATACAATAGTTCTGGAGATCAAATCAGGAATTCCAGGATTTAACCTTTTAGGCTTGTTTGTTATTTTGGAAAATATCAGTATTTTGCCTACCCTTGTCTTCCACTGTTTCACCAATGTTCCCCTTCTATAAGTTGTATCCATCTTTTCCCATACATTTCATTTTTAACTCTATTTGTCATCCCACATTCAGTTTTGCAATATAGTTTAACATAATTCATGAACCTTTTGATATTCACTCTGTTCTTACATTTTGACCCAAAAATAAACATTTTCCCAAGAAGTAGGATTATATTTTAAATGCCTTCAGCCTCTGCCAGGTTACCAAATAGCACCGTAAACATGTCTGTATGTAGTTGGATACCATGTACAGACAACCAGTTCTCAACCTCAAACCAGAAAACCCCAGTGGTTGCACAATACCAAAACAAATGTTCTACTGTCTCCTCTTCTTCTTGACAGAATCGACAGTTTGGCGATGGTTCTAATTCCCAAACATATAACATTTTTTTTTGTTTCCAAATATTTATAATACAATTTATATTGGAAATATCATATTTTATTGTCAAGTGTTGCTTTGTATAATGTTTTGAATACATATATCCATGGAATTGGAGTGTCCAACTGGCGTTCCCAGTAGTTCATATATTTATATGGAATATCTATGAGTTTATTGTTCACCATATTGAAGTTATACATTTCTTTATTTATTTTTATTTTCATGGTCCACTTACCCACTTTCATATAGGGCCTGCATACAGATTGTGATTCAGGGATACTTTTTATTTTCCTTTTCCAAATTCGAGGTATCGATCCTACAAGCTGGTTATATTGATGCAATGTACCTATATCACCATATTTTTCTTTTATTTTTACGTACGTCAATATTTCACCTTTCTCCACAATATCGTTGAAAAAAACTATTCCTTTTGTAAACATATGTTCAAAAAAAATTGTGCTACCTTTCAGCATTACATTAGAGTTGAGCCATAAGATTTGTTGTAGTATTTCTTCATTTTGTTCTGGTGGGTGAAACTGAAAGTGAAGCCAGCTTTGCAGCGCATCAGTCAGGAAAGCAGAGAGTTGAGAAAAAATATCCTTCATTATGAAAAATTGTGATGAGTGCACTTGAATAAAGGGGAATAAGTTCTTCTTAAACAATGGGTGAATCTTTCTCAACAATCTACTAGAGAACCATTCTTGGTTGAAGTAGAATTTTGGAATAAGAGATGCTTTTAGAGATAGGTTCATAGCTTTCAAGTTCAACAGTTTCGTACCTCCTATATTGTAAACATTATATAGGTATGTGCGTTTAATTTTATCGTTCTTTCCATTCCATATAAATTTAAAAATCTGTCGTTCATATTCCTTATAAAACGTTTCTGGAGGTGTTGGAAGGGAAAACATCAAATATGTAAACTGTGACATGACCAGTGTATTTACTAGTGTTGTTTTACCAAAGATAGTCAGTTTATTTCCCTGCCAAGGTTGTAATATTTTGCTGAGCCGTTTTAATTTAATATTAAAGTTCAAAATAGATATGTCTTTAACATTCTCTGGTATGTGGATACCTAATACATCAATGGGCCCATCAGTCCATTTTACAGGCATTTGACAGGGAAGAGTGAAGTTTGTATGTTTGAGTGAACCTAATCTCATGATGTGACATTTTTCATAATTGGGTTTCAACCCAGATATTTTAGTAAAATGGTCCAAATCATCTATAAGATTTTGCAAGGATATTGCGTCTGGTTTGATCATAAAGGTTGTGTCATCTGCATACATTAATATTTTTGAGTATATACCATTTAGTCCCAATCCTCTAATAAGTTTGTTAGACCGTATTCTTTCTGCCAATATTTCAATAGCCAAGATAAACAAATATGGAGAAAGGGGGCAACCTTGTTTCACTCCTCTCTCCAACTTAATTGGTTTTGAAAGGTGTCCATTATTGATAACTTTACTGGAAGCGCCCTTGTACATTAGTTTCACCCATGTTATAAAAGACTCTCCAAAGCCAAAATATTGTAAGCATCTATTGATAAACGTCCAATAAATTTTATCAAAAGCTTTCTCAAAGTCAGCAACAAAAATAAGACCTTTCTTTTCCTCTGTGTCGTAGTGTTCTATTGTCTCCAGTAAGTACCGAATACTGTTAGATATATTTCTACCTTCTAGGAACCCTGTTTGATCTCGATGTATCAATGATGGTAGCACCTTTTTAATCCTTATTGCTATACACTTAGCTAAAATCTTTGAGTCATAGCACTGAAGTGTCAGCGGTCTCCAATTCTTTAGATGAACAGGATCCTTACATTTTCCACAGAAATCCTGCTTTAATAATAAAGAGATTGCACTTTCTCTTTGAGTACTTGTGAGAATACCTTCCTCATATGAGAAGTTTAGACAATCGAGAAGAGGATTTTTAAGGTATTCATAAAATATCTGGTACACTTCAATTGGAAGGCCGTCCAGGCCAGGGGTTTTTCCTTTTTTAAAGGACATGATAGATGTATAAAGTTCGCCTTCAGTTATTAGTCCTTCACATGTTTTTTTCTGGATCTCAGTTAACCTTGCATGATTAATGGGGAAGAATACATTTTCTTTATCCTCTTCATGATCTTCCTCTGAATACATTTGTGTGTAATATTTTTCTATTTCGTTCATAACTTCATCAGGTGTAGTTAATATTTTCCCATCCTCTATTTTTAATCTTTTGAACTATTTCTTTGCTGTAGGGTTAAGAAAAACTTGTTACATCTCTCGCCCATTTCCATCCACTGTGCTTTGTGTTTATTATATGAAATGTTTGATCTTTCCTGAATTAGCTGTTCAAATTCTTTTTGTTTTTGCTCAAGTTTATCCAGAGTATCTTGAGTAGCGTCTTCCTTCTCCACATAGTTTGTCAAGATTTCAATTTCTGTTTTTAATTTCTGTTCCATTAAGTTAAGGAGGTTTTTCCTATTAGATGCCATACTGATTGTGTGTCCTCTAAAGGCACATTTAAAGGCCTCCCAAACTATATATGGGTTAGCTGTACCTATATTATAGGAAAAAATGTTCTTAATAAATTCAGTTGTTTTCTCAACAAATATCTGATCTTCTAGCAATTTTTGATTAAATTTCCAATACCCCTTACCTCTGGGAAATTCTGCCATTTCGAGATGTAGGGAAATTAGTTGGTGATCAGATCTTAATTTATCTTCAATCATGACATGTTTAACCAGCGAAAAGGAAATAAGAAAATAATCTATTCGGCTAGCCTGATTCTGCCTTCTCCATGTGTATCTTTGTAATTTGGGATTTTTTAATCTCCATATGTCCACCAAATCATTCTCATCCATTGTTGTTCTAAGTTCTTTAAGTGCTCGTGGATGGTAATTAGCTACATTTGATCCTCTACGATCCATTTCATTGTTCTGGACTATATTGTAATCCCCAACCATTATGTAGCAGTCACTTACAGACTTAATATCAGATATATTCTTATTAATATCTTCAAAAAGGGACGGTTCATCGCCATTTGGCCCATAAAGGTTAATCAAACACAGGTTTTTATCTTCAATGTTAATCTGTAAAATAATCCACCTTCCCCGTGGGGATGTACTTTGACATTCTCTATCTTCATATCATAATACTTATTAAGTAATATCATCACTCCGCATGTGTTTTTAAGGCCATGGGAAAACCAAATTGAACCACCCCACTCTTCTCTCCAGAGCTCTTCATCAGCAGGAACTGAGTGTGTTTCTTGCAAGCAAATTATAGTATATTTTTTCTCTTTTGAGCCATGTAAATATTTGTATTCTTTTAGACCTGTTTGCTAAACCATTAACATTATAACTTGCTATTTGAATGTCAGTTCCCATTTTGTGTAGATATTATTTGAATATCACATATTTTGGCTAGACTTTTCACAGGTGGCCTAGATCGAATCATTCAACATTCGAGTTCAGTCACCGCCTGCTTTCCATGGCTGTGTCAAGCCATTTCCACTCACGTTATACTGACCAAAGTGTCCGGCAGATCCAAACAATTGGCAAGGAAACGGTGAAGACAGTTAATACTGGAAAATAAATGAAATCCCGAGCTCCTCAGCATTGGAAATTTTAAAACATGGGCTAAGCTCACCAATGCAAGTTGAGGTTAAGCCACCCAGTCTGATCATCAGTTAACAGCAAAGATGCGGCAACCAAAATATTCTTTCATCGTTTGACGGTGTTTCCACATCCACAGTATTTTAAATAAATTCTTCTGGCCTACACGATGTGTGGTTTCAATCGCAATTTTAGCTAATTGATTTTCTGCCATCTTCAGATCTTTTTCCATAAAGGACTTGACCGTATTTTCGGTTGCCGCATATGTTTCGTTTTCTTCTTCTTTCAGGCCCGTGATAATAATATTGTGCTTCATACTCCTACATTGCATCTCAAGCATATCTTCCTTCAGAGCCCTATTTTCATGTGTCAGCCTATCTACCTTCACTTGTAATACATTCACGTTGGACTTCACAGTCGCGTTTTCCTGTTTTAAGTCTTCAATTAGCTTGTTTGTAAACTCCACAGAAGTTTTCAGTTCGTGGATGTCTTTGCTCATGTCTTGAAGCAGATCCAATTTTTTAAGTTGCTCAAGTTGTTCGTGTATGGTGTTCAACAAGAGGCGGTCAGCTGGACTTAACTCCGCCATTTCTGGTTCGCTTGCACTTGATAATTCCGCGCGTGCTCTCTTGTTTTCGGATTCTTTTCTTGTTGACATGTCGTTGTAATATTTATCAATAAGACTTTCCAGCTCCTCTAACTCCGCCAGTATGATATAGTTGCAATTTAAGCCATTCACAGTTTCATGGACAGCGTCTCGTACCACTCAGTCAACACTCATGCCGCACTCCTCAACACTCATGCCGTGAGTGTGTGTTTATGTGTGTGTGATATTTCAAGAGAGATGGTGTAGGTGTAGACAGTGTGTGTGTGTGTGTGTGTGTGTGTGTGTGTGTGTATGTGTGTGTGTGGTACAGGGTGGTGTCGATGTTATATATTTATTTATTTTTATCTCCTATTTTCTCTCCTCTGTGCGAGTGAGGAAGTGTTAGTGTTTTATGGGGTTCATATGACGTGTGTGTGTGTGTGTGTGTGTCCGTGTCTGTATGTGGGACACTACAGGCCCTCTTTAAGAGCGTGTGTGTGTGTGTATGTGTGTGTATGAGGGACATGACAGACCCTCTTTAAGAGCGTGTGTGTGTGTGTGTGTGTGTGTGTGTATGTGTGTGTATGAGGGACACTACAGGCCCTCTTTAAGAGTGTGTGTGTGTCTGTGTGTGTGTGTATGTGGGACACGACAGGCCCTCTTTAAGAGTATGTGTGTGTGTGTGTGTGTGTGTGTGTGTGTGTGTGTGTGTGTGTGTGTGTGTGTGTATGAGGGACACTACAGGGCCTCTTTAAGAGTGTGTGTGTGTGTGTGTGTGTGTGTGTGTGTGTGTGTGTGTGTGTGTATGAGGGACACAACAAACCCTCTTAAAGAGTGTGTGTATGTGTGTTTGAGGGACACTACAGGTCCTCTTTAAGATTGTGTGTGTGTGTATGAGGGACACTACAGGGCCTCTTTAAGAGTGTGTGTGTGTGTGTGTGTGTGTGTGTGTGTGTGTGTATGTGTGTGTATGAGGGACATGACAGACCCTCTTTAAGAGCGTGTGTGTATGTGTGTGTGTATGAGGGACACTACAGGCCCTCTTTAAGAGCGTGTGTGTGTGTGTGTGTATGAGGGACACTACAGGTCCTCTTTAAAAGTGTGTGTGTGTGTGTGTGTGTGTATGAGGGACACTACAGGCCCTCTTTAAGAGTGTGTGTGTGTGTGTGTGTGTGTGTGTGTGTGTGTGTGTGTGTGTGTGTGTATGAGGGACACTACAGGCCCTCTTTAAGAGCGTGTGTGTGTGTGTGTGTGTGTGTGTGTTTGAGGGACACTACAGGCCCTCTTTAAGAGCATGTGTGTGTGTGTGTGTGTGTGTTTGAGGGACACTACAGGCCCTCTTTAAGAGTGTGTGTGTGTGTGTGTGTGTGTGTGTGTGTGTGTGTGAGGGACACTACAGGCCCTCTTTAAGAGCGTGTGTGTGTGTGTCTGTGTGTGTGTGTGTTTGAGGGACACTACAGGCCCTCTTTAAGAGCATGTGTGTGTGTGTGTGTGTGTGTTTGAGGGACACTACAGGCCCTCTTTAAGAGTGTGTGTGTGTGTGTGTGTGTGTGTGTGTGTGTGTGTGTGTGTGTGTGAGGGACACTACAGGCCCTCTTTAAGAGCGTGTGTGTGTGTGTGTGTGTGTGTGTGTGTGTGTGTTTGAGGGACACTACAGGCCCTCTTTAAGAGTGTGTGTGTGTGTGTGTGTGTGTGTGTGTTTGAGGGACACTACAGGCTGTCTTTAAGAGCGTGTAGACGGGCTAGTAAAGCACTGCATCTGCCGGCGTGTGCATTAGGCTCCTCTGTGATCTCGGCCATATTTACGGGCCTGTCTGCACACACACACATGCATGCATGAGCACACACACACACACACACACACATACATGCACAGTCCGAGTGGCCGTGTATGCATTAGGCTGCTCTGTGATGTGGGCCATATTTACGGGCCTGTCTACACACACACACATGCATGCATGAGCACACACACACACACACACACACACACACACACACACACACACACACACACACACACACACACACACACACAAATACACACACACACACACACACACATACATGCACAGTCCGAGTGGCCGTGTATGCATTAGGCTGCTCTGTGATGTGGGCCATATTTACGGGCCTGTCTGCAGTCACATGGCTTCATCGCCGTGCTCAGCATGGCCCCCTGTGGATGCCTTTACAAGCCGCCCACTACAGGGGTCAGGGGATACACTTCTAGGCTCCAACTTGTGTGTGTGTGTGTGTGTGTGTATGTGTGTGTGTGTGTGTGTGTCTGCGTGGGTCAGAGGATACACTCCTAGCCTCAGCGAGTGGGTGTGTGTGTGTGTCTGTCTGCGTGGGTCAGGGGATACACTCCTAGCCCCAGCGTGTGTGTGTGTGTGTGTGTGTGTGTGTCTGCGTGGGTCAGAGGATACACTCCTAGGCCCCAGTCTGCTTGGCACGGTGAGTGTGTGTGTGTGTGTGTGTGTCGGTCAGGAGATACACTTCTAGGGACTGGCCTGCTTGTCGCGGCGAGTGTGTGTGGCTGTGTGTGTGTGTATGTGCGTGGGTCAGGGGATACACTCTGAGGCCCCAGCGACTGTGTGTGTATGTGTGTGGGTCAGGAGATACACTCCTAGGCCTTGGCCTGCTTGTAATGGCATGTGTGTGTGTGTGTGTGTGTGTGTGTGTGTGTGTGTGTGTGTGTTCAGACTAGGGGCCTGTGAGGTTTATGCGCATGCACACTCCCATAAGTACCATAAAACATGGCCGTGGTCAGCGCTACGTGAAAACGGCTGCGTGTGTGAGGGAGGTAGTGGGCATGTGTGTGTGTGTGTGTGTGTGTGTGTGTAAGGGAGGTAGTGGGCATGTGTGTGTGTGTGTGTGTGTGTGTAAGGGAGGTAGTGGGCATGTGTGTGTGTGTGTGTGTGTGTGTGTGTGAGGGAGGTAGTGGGCATGTGTGTGTGTGTGTGTGTGTGTGTGTGTGTGTGTAAGGGAGTTAGTAGGGAAGTGTGTGTGTGTGTGTGTGTGTGTGTGTGTGTGTGTGTGTAAGGGAGTTAGTGGGGAAGAGTGTGTGTGTGTGTGTGTGTGTGTGTGTGTGTGTGTGTATATGTGTAAGGGAGTTAGTGGTGAAGTGTGTGTGTAAGGGAGTTAGTAGGGAAGTGTGTGTGTGTGTGTGTGTCTGTGTGTGTGTGTGTGTGTGTGTGTAAGGGAGTTAGTGGGGAAGAGTGGGGGTGTGTGTGTGTGTGTGTGTAGTTGTGTGTGGTTGTGTGTGTAAGGGAGTTAGTGGGGAAGAGTGTGTGTGTGTGTGTGGTTGTGTGTGTAAGGGAGTTAGTGGGGATGCATGTGTGTGAGAGCCTAGTGTATCTGCTACTGTTACTTCCAAACGTTTCCACTGTAAGCTGTTCTGATTAGACAGCGTTTTCCTGGCTCTAACAGGCAGCAGCTAGGATCTGTCCCAATTACCAATATTGTTTTGGCATGCTTATGTCCCACGCAAATTGAAGCCAATAAATTTGATTACGCTCATTGCTAAATAAAGATTTGTGGTGTCTTCTGCCAACATGTCAAATTAGCTTCATTCACGACAGAGCCATTTAAGGCCCATCGCTACATGTGTTACTTCTCCTCTCCCACAGGATCCAGGCTGCAGCCCTTCTGTTAGGCCACAGCGCTCATTGGCAGTGTGGGGCTCTGAAAGAACATCCTCTACGTAGGATACATTGTTTAACGCCTACACACACACACACACACACACACACACACACACACACACACACACACACACACACACACACTATGCTACCACCATCCTTCAATCAGTCTGTCTGTCACTCTTTCTTTCTCCATTTTTCCTCTGTTTCTTTCTCCCTTCATCTGACATGCTGTTCAACTGCCCTCATCCTCTGCACAGCACTCTCCCTCTCCTCTTCTCTCCCTCTCTCTACCGCTCTCTCTCTCTCTTTCCCAGTATTTCTCTCCCTCTCCTCTTCTCCCCCTCTCTCTACCTCTCTCTCTCTCAGTATTTCTTTCCCTCCATCTCTCCCCCTCCCCCTCTCCTCTTCTCCCCCTCTCTCTACCTCTCTCTCTCTCAGTATTTCTTTCCCTTCATCTCTCCCCCTCCCCCTCTCCTCTTCTCCCCCTCTCTCTACCTCTCTCTACCTCTCTCTCTCAGTATTTCTTTCCCTTCATCTCTCCCTCTCCTCTTCTCTCCCTCTCTCTACCGCTCTCTCTCTCTTTCCCAGTATTTCTCTCTCTTCATCTCTCCCCCTCTCCTTTTCTCCCCCTCTCTCTACCTCTTTCTCTCTCAGTATTTCTTTCCCTCCATCTCTCCCCCTCCCCCTCTCCTCTTCTCTCCCTCTCTCTACCTCTTTCTCTCTCTCTGCCTCTCAGTATTTCTTTCCCTCCATCTCTCCCCTTCTCCCTATCTCTCAGCCTCTCTCCCACTATCTCTCCCTCTCTCGGTCTACCTCTCCCAGTTTCTCTCTCCCTCCATCTCTTCCCCTCTCCCTCTTTCTCCCTCTATCTCTCCCTCTCTCTTTCTACCTCTCTCTCCAAGCCTCTATCTCTCTCTATCTTCCTCTATCCCTCCCTCCCTCTTTCTTCTCTCTCTGTCTCTATCTCCCTCTGTCTTTCTCACTCTCTCTCCCAGCCCCTCTCCCTCTATCTCTCCCTCTCTCCCTCCATCTCTCCCTCTCTCCTTCTCTCTCTCCCTCCATCTCTCCCTCTCTCCCTCCATCTCTCCCTCTCTCCTTCTCTCTCTCCCTCTCTCCTTTTCTCTCTCCCTCTCTCCCTCCATCTCTCCCTCTCTCCCTCCCTCTCTCCCTCTCTCCTTCTCTCTCTTCCTCTCTCCTTCTCTCTCTCCCTCTCTCCCTCTATCTCTCCCTCTCTCCCTCCATCTCTCTCTCTCTCCTTCTCTCTCTCCCTCTCTCCTTCTCTCTCTCCCTCTCTCCCTCCATCTCTCCCTCTCTCCCTCCATCTCTCCCTCTCTCCCACCATCTCTCCCTCTCTCCCTCCATCTCTCCCTCTCTCCTTCTCTCTCTCCCTCTCTCCTTTTCTCTCTCCCTCTCTCCCTCCATCTCTCCCTCTCTCCCTCCCTCTCTCCCTCTCTCCTTCTCTCTCTCCCTCTCTCCCTCCATCTCTCCCTCTCTCCCTCCATCTCTCCCTCTCTCCTTCTCTCTCTCCCTCTCTCCCTCCATCTCTCCCTCTCTCCCTCCATCTCTCCCTCTCTCCTTCTCTCTCTCCCTCTCTCCTTCTCTCTCTCCCTCTCTCCCTCCATCTCTCCCTCTCTCCCTCCATCTCTCCCTCTCTCCCTCTATCTCTCCCTCTCTCCCTCCATCTCTCCCTCTCTCCCTCCATCTCTCCCTCTCTCCTTCTCTCTCTCCCTCTCTCCCTCTATCTCTCCCTCTCTCCCTCCATCTCTCCCTCTCTCCCTCTATCTCTCCCTCTCTCCTTCTATCTCTCCCTCTCTCCCTCTATCTCTCCCTCTCTCCCTCCATCTCTCCCTCTCTCCCTCTATCTCTCAGCTCTGGCCCCTGGTCTACATGTGGTGTGACTGAGGGTTTTAGTGAGCACTAAAAATACACTGTTAAAGACACTTTTAAAAGTTCCCTAAAAGCATTTTTCCTCTCGGGGGCTGGCACGTCTTGAAGTGCGATCGGGTTTCATGTGTGACATGAGAACACCTGGGGGGTGGCAAGGCTGTGGAGGGTGTGTGTGTGTGTGTGTGTGTGAGAATTAGACTGTCAGCGCAGCTCCCACACATCCTAGAGAGTGTGAGAGAGAGCGAGAAGGAGAGACAGAGAGAGGGAAAGAGGGAGAGAGAGGGAGACTGAAAAAGAGTGAAAGAGAGAGAGAGAGAGAATGTGTGAGAGAAGAAAAGAGCGGGAGAGAGAGTCAGATTTATTGGTTTAATTAAACTCTGAGGTGTCTGCTCACCACAGGGTGTTGTGAGGATGACCACTGTCTGCCGTGCAGACCCCCGATTCCTCTCTGGTGAGATGATATATCGCACGTCCCCCCATTTTACACCCTTAAACAGCACCGCGTGCCTCTTATCACGGCCTGTAATATGATGCGATAGCCATCTCTTTGACAGGAGCGCTGTAAAAAACTCACAGGTTATGACTGCTCTGTCAGGGCAGGAGCGAGATAAGCCAAAGTGCTTGCGAGGAAAGCCGCCATCTGTTGAAAGCTGAACGATCGTTATTTAACGGGGACATGAAATACAGGTGCGGAGGTCTGGACTCACACCTCAGCCTGTGTGCTCCGGCTCATCCTCCTGCTGGAGGTCACGTTGCGGACAGATTGGGCATCGCCCTTGGCGCTTCGAGCGCTGGACGACGGCCGTGCTGGTGGTGACAGTCTCGCTGACCTCGCGGGTTATTGAATCGCAGGGCCTGGTCTTTGCCTTAGGTCGCTACGGGGGGCCGGCGGGGTCAAGACCGAGGGGATGAGCTCAAAGGGAGGAGGCCCACTCTTCTCTTCTCTTCCCCTCTTTTCTCTCTCTCTCCCTCTCCCGCGTACATCTCGTAAAGATGATTTTTATTTGTGCTTTCGGCCTTTTATAGAGTGTTTTGTGTGTGCTGGGAAGGACTTGGAAGTGGTCAGGGAGAGAAAGGAAAAACATGTTGTACACCTAAGCACTCTACCCCCTGCGTTAGCCTCTTAAAGGATGGAGACGAGAGACGAGAGGCCGGGGACTGCAGGGGTCAGGCACAGAGAGGGGTTCAGAGGTCGGCTGCAGAAGAGGGAGAAGAGAGCCATTTGAGGCTTTAAAGGGTGCCTTTATAAACTGCTGGCATGAAAGTAATTAGCCAAGCATGAGCCCAGAGCCTTTAAAGGAAAAATCTGTTTGGAAGAATAAACGGTGCCAGTAGACATTAACTGACCAAAAGGCAGTTAGCTGTGAACAACACAGCACAAAAACTAGCATAAAAACAAACCAATAAACAAAAAAACACATTATTAATTATTGTTTGGGGTTTGGGAATACACTGTCCTTTTTTTCAAATCCATAAACCTGTCAAACTTCTTCAGTTAACAGATAACCACAAATAGATCTCCGATGCAGCACTTTTCAAATAACCCCAAGCAAAGAATTTCCCAAAACTTGGACCATTTAGGAATCCTACAGTCTGGTGCCAGGCTAATGCCTCCCAGAGCCTTAAAAGTCCCTGTCACTCAAGCTGGCCTCCTCCACATCTGAATAGTAGCGCCTGGCGGGCTATTCATAACAGACCCTCTCATCCCACTGTACCAACAGACGGCTCGTTTGATATCAATCAATCAATGTCACCACAAATAAAATCATCACTGGCCCCCGCCCTCCATACCCCCCCCCCCCCCCCCCCCAAAACACACACACACACACCCATACAGACGTACGCACATATAAACACACACACATGCACACACACACGTATGTACACATAAACAAACACACATACACACACCCTGGTTAATTTTGCTCTTCTCTATGCGGGCGGGCTGTGTAAGCTGGCGGACTCGGGGTCGCTCTGCTAGATGAGATCCATCTGGGTGTGGGATGATTAATATGATTCTAACGGAGCGCTAATCTGGGGGTGAGGAGATTGTGGACGGGGATGGGGGATGGGGGGGGTGGGGGAGGGTGCAGGTGTGTCTGTTCTCTTCCCCATCATAAATATATCGCCATACTGCACTGAGGCTGTGTGGGAAAGCTCTGTGTGTGTGTGTGTGTGTGTGTGTGTCTGTGTGTGTGTGTGTGCGTGCGTCGTGTGTGTTTTCGTACTTGGAGGAGAACTCTTTAAACTGTCCGTTAAGCTTTTATAGCAGTCATGCAGGTTTGAGCTCATCCAGATTGTGAGCTGATTTTACCCCTGCTTCTCTCCCGTGACTCCAGCTGTTCCCTCCTCACACTGCAACACTGAAGGTGCCAATGCTTGGCCTTCTATAAAGATAAACAACAACAACAATAACAATAATAACAACTATATTTACTATTTTTAAATAACAATAGAAATAACTGCAGCTCAAGCTGTGCAAGTGCTTAGTGTATTTTGCGTAGCCTTTACGAGCTCTGTGAGGTCACTTAGGTCAGTCCAGGAGGGAATTATTCTCACGTCTTCTTCATAACCCTCGACTAACCCTCACAACTACTCCGTCAAATCCTCAGGTCTTTGCTTTAAACAGGAAGAGATTACAGCCAAGATTATGTTTTATATAAGAACCTAATGTCACCTCTCCTGCAGCGGTAATCTCTCCAGGCGACTCCTTGCGCTAATCTGCAGCAATCCCAAGAGGAGCCCAGGGTAGCAGAAGACACCGAGTCCGTCTAATCCCTCATCACCAAGATCCCGCCCTGGTGAAACACACACACACACACACACACACACACACAACCATGACCCCTGCCTGGGTGTCCCAAATACACACACACACACATCCTTACACACACACACATCCTTACACACACACACCATGCCACCATGACCCCACTCTGGTGTGCCATATAGCACTGGGTACATGACCCTTATTTGGTCCACACTCTACCTTGCATACACACAACACATACACATAGACACACACACATACACACCACACACACACAGTTCTTCCCTAATCTTTCTGTATCCTCACACTAACATGCAGTGGCCACCTCTCTCTCCACCACCTAATCCTGAGGTTTGACAGCACATTCAGTAACAACACCAGCCATCCCCCAGCACACACACACACCACGCTCCCCAGCTCCGGATACAGTGATGCAGTGGCTTTGACATCTGTATCTCCGAGAGTGGGCACATTTCGTAACTGGGCCCCGTGGCAGGAAAAATGAAATGTGTGGGACCGGCTGAATGAATATGGCAGGGCCATCTACTGTTTCCACGGCGATCCAGTGGCTGAACAGCAAGGGTGAGAGCTCGGACTCCCGTATGAATCAATTTCCGTCTCAACTATCAATCCATACCGGGGGTCCCAACCCTGGGGCCTGTCCCGCCTCGCCGTTGTTTCCGTTGTTCACGCTCGCTCGCTCCTTTGCCGCTTCGCCCGGCTGCTGTGAATAACGCCAGCGAAGGCTCGATGCTGAGGAGAAACAGGCCGCTCGGATGTCCGCCGCACCTCTCCGCTCTCAGGAGGGTAACCACATCCACAGCGCTGCCGTCACACGCTGCCGATAACGCAGAAAGGAGATATTCTCACTGTAGCGAGCAGGTGTCTAGGTTACTGTAGCTAGAAGTATGGATGGGGTGTCATTCAGAAAGCAATTGTTGCAATTCAACTCCACTCCAACCCCCCATCTTTGTATCGGTGTTGACTGAAATACCTCAGGTGAAAATAGAGAATGGCATTAGCCGCGGGCCTAGCGAGCACAAAAAGCCGTGAGCGAAAAGCGATATGCAATACTGTACGCCAAATATCTGATAACTGACTTGGGCCGTGAACAAAATAATAAGAGAAGAGAATTTATTTATTAATTTACAATTCCTGTTCCCACAAAATGACTGGCCTTTTTGCAGTGCTCTGACTGAGTTAAGGTCACTGTTCACAATAATAACAGACAACTACAACTTTATCCTCTTAAAATGCCAGATTCCGTACGTCTGTTGTAAGTAATGGTGCAACAATAGACTTTATTATTCACTGTGAACACATATTTCATCTTTATGTTATTTCATGTTGTTCTAACAACATGGCCATGTACTATCTGAGCTATTGTACCCCAAGATTGCATTTATACGACCAAATAATCTTAAATCTAGTGTTGTGCAACCGACCCAAATTTACCTGACTTAAAAATGAAGCCACGCATAGCTTGCTGTAATGTGGCTATTCACAAAACAGCTCGATCAAATCAAGCCATCGTCTTAACGTTTCTCTCGTTTCTTTCTCTCTTACTCTGGAGATACTTAGGCTCCATTCACAGGCGGAAGAATGACATGGTTTTTCCTGTGATTACCCCACAATGCAGCGCTTTAGATGGATGCTTGTCTCCGGTGGGGAGGACCAATAAAGGATTACGTTTCACTTCGCCCGCGCACAGTCCACAGTCCGCCATCGCTGCCGACGAGACTCGGGCAAACTGCGCGTCCCGAGTGCTTCCCCTGCAATTTTGGCCCCATATATGTAATCAGGAAAAGCTAATTCATGCCTAATTGACCCTGCCCAGCGCGCCCCCAAAATACACTACGGCTATTCTCAGGCATGGGCCTATCTGTGGGCGCACTTATGACGGATATCGATCTGCGCTGTCTTGCGGAGGTTTTGTTTTTCTGGCCGCGGCCGATCGTCGTATCCCCGGACGGGACGCAGGACAGAAACAAACGGCGTGCGGAGCGAAGCGGAGTGGAGCAGGCCTGCGCTCAAGAAACCCGAGAGGCGGCGATGGCGCCCGATGCGAAGCGAACGCAGAGGCGAGCTGGCCCGAGCAGCAACTGTAATTACGACCTGCGCTGCGCTTCAAGAAACGGAGGGAGTAGGGTGGAGGGAGGTGGGGGAGAGCAGAGGAATGGGAGAGAAGGGGAGAGGGGAGGATAGGTGGGGAGAGGGGAGGGAGGGGTGGGCTGGGAAGAGGAGAGGTGAGGAGGAGAGGAGAGGAAGGGAGGGGTGGGTGGTGCTATATGGATGGAGCATGAGGAGCTTGGGTGTGGGAGCGGTGGGGGGGGGTGGCGTGGGGGTGGCGTGGGGTTGTGATGGGGCGGATCGCCGGGACTTTCTCTGCCTCTTACGCGTCGGGAAGCTCCGGTGTGAGTGCCAAAGAGGGTCAGTGCTTAATAATGAAGAGGTCGAGCCCCGCTGTAACGGATACATGCACCTGCTTTGTGCGTCAGTCAATTACCTAATTAGACTATACATAGTGATGTTATACCTGGCCCACAAAAACGCCACCGGCGTCCCCCCCCCCTCTCGCTCCTCCCTCCACCCCCAACGCAAACGGACGGATGGATGGGCTTATCCAGCCGGGGGCTCACAACAGGTAGCTGTGTCAGAAAAAAAGAGAGAGAAAGAGAGAGTGAGAGGGGGAGAGAACGAAAGAGGGAGAGGGAGAGAGATACATGAAGCGGATGTGAGCCAGCTCACATGGGATCCAGTGCCCTTCTCGAGCACCCTGGGGAAATCTGCACGCCTGCTCCGGCCCGGGTACGACAAATTGGGGCCGGGCAGCGTTCCCACAATGCCCTGGGTGGGGTGGGGGATTGATGAGGGTGGTGAGGGTAGGGTGATTGGGGGGGGGCGGGGGGCAATGGGATCCCCCCGTGGAATCAGATCAGGGGGTCTCGATTCTCCATCCTGTCCCTGCTGCAAGAATACGGGTCAGCCGGTGAGGGCACTCATACTGACAGACAGACAGACAGACACCCCTGTGCCCCCCCCCCCCCCCCCCACCCTTCCCCCCGGTCCGAGGGTGGTGGGGTGGGGGGTAGTCGTCAGTGGGCCGCTAACGAGGCTCTAGTTACGGCCATCCCTCCGCTGACCTGAGCTGAGATCAGTGTCCCCGATTGTGGCTTTAAACTGGAGGGAGTGACACATACAGTATACATATGTGTGTGCATATATATATATAGAGAGAGAGAGAGAGTGTGTGTGTGGGGGTGTGTGTGTGTGTGTGTGTATGTGTGTGTTTGTGTGTGTTTGTCATGTGAAGCAAGTGCGGGAGGCCCAGGCAGGGCTGGTCTCAGGCCTGTCTGCACGTCACCAGCAGAGGCCCACAATAGCATCCATCAGAACCCCCGTGGGAGCAGCCTGTGATCCAGCACCGCGGTCCAAGCCACTGGAACGGGTTGGGGGGGGTGGGGGGTGGTGTGTGGGGGGGGGGGGTTGTGGAAGCGGGGTGGGGGGTGGGGGTGGTGTGGGGGGGGGGGGGGGGTGGAAGCGGGGTGGGGGGGTGGGGTGGGATGGACATTCAAGCCAGTCAGAGACAGTGGAGTGCTGATTAAGCATAGAAGAGAGAGAGAGAGGGAGAGAGAGAGAGAGAGAGAGGAAGACTGATGGGTCTTTGAACGGAGGAAAAGCAGTCTCTCAGCTCAGGTTTTGGTGTCGCCACTGTACGTATGCATAGCATAGCTCCTTCAGGCCTCCTGGGCCGCCTCCTCCTCCTCCTAGTCCTCTTGCGCCTCCCTTCTTCTCCTCCTCCCCGTCCCTTCTCCTCCTCCTCCTCCTCTTAAATCCTCCTCCTTCTTCTCTTCTACCTCCTCCTACTCCTCCTGCACCTCCCTTCTCCTCCTCCTGCACCTCCCTTCTCCTCCTCCTGCACCTCCCTTCTCCTCCTCCTGCACCTCCCTTCTCCTCCTCCTCCCCGTCCCTTCTCCTCCTCCTCCTCCTCCTCTTAATTCCTCCTCCTCCTTATCTTCTACCACCTCCTGCGCCTCCCTCCTTCTCCTCCTACTCCTCCTCCTGCCCCTCCCTTCTCCTCCTCCTTCCAGTCCCTTCTCCTCCTCCTCTCAATCGCCTTCTCCTCCTTCTGCGCCTCTCTTCTACCTCCTCCTACTCCTCCTGCACCTCCCTTCTCCTCCTCTCAACTCCTCTTCTTCTTCCTCCTCCCCCTCCTCCTCCTCTCCAACCCCACTGTCAATCTTATAATGAGAACAACAGTCAGCAAACCCTCGCTCACCACCCTCACCACCACCAATGCTCACCACCCCCAACCACCCCCAACCCCGTTCACTGGACCGCTGCAGGGGTCTGACATCGTGACCCAAGCCCTCATACTTGACATGTTTTACTACATGACAAAATCAATGGCGGCTTATTAATAACAACACACACATAAATCAGAGGACAAGAAAACGAAAACAAGAAAAACATGTATGTATGAATGGTGGGAAAAAATATCAATCTTACCGTGTATGTGCCTAAAAATCAATTTTCACACATTAGATGTATGGTGTTATGGAGGAGTGAACAGGAAGTTGGAGATCTTGACCAGTGCCTGTGGAAGCCAGAGGGAAAAGTAGGAA
This sequence comes from Coilia nasus, assembly GCA_027475355.1. Classification (NCBI taxonomy): domain Eukaryota; kingdom Metazoa; phylum Chordata; class Actinopteri; order Clupeiformes; family Engraulidae; genus Coilia; species Coilia nasus. The sequence continues at coordinate 31,879,555 of CM050209.1, read as the reverse complement.
AAGGTAAAACACTGAAAGCTAAAGCAGGGAAAGCTAAAACACTGAAAGCTAAAGCAGGGAAAGCTAAAACACTGAAAGCTAAAGCAGGGAAAGCTAAAACACTGAAACCTAAAACACCGAAAGCTAAAGCAGGAAAGCTAAAGCAGGGAAAGCTAAAACACTGAAAGCTAAAGCAGGGAAAGCTAAAACACTGAAAGCTAAAGCAGGAAAAGCTAAAACACTGAAAGCTAAAGCAGGGAAAGCTAAAACACTGAAACCTAAAACACCGAAAGCTAAAGCAGGGAAAGCTAAAGCAGGGAAACTAAAACACTGAAAGCTAAAGCAGGGAAAGCTAAAACACTGAAAGCTAAAGCAGGAAAAGCTAAAACACTGAAAGCTAAAGCAGGGAAAGCTAAAGCAGGGAAAGCTAAAACACTGAAAGCTAAAGCAGGGAAAGCTAAAGCAGGGAAAGCTAAAACACTGAAAGCTAAAGCAGGGAAAGCTAAAACACTGAAAGCTAAAACACTGAAAGCTAAAACACTGAAAGCTAAAACACTGAAAGCTAAAGCAGGGAAAGCTAAAACACTGAAAGCTAAAACACTGAAAGCTAAAGCAGGGAAAGCTAAAGCACTGAAAGCTAAAGCAGGGAAAGCTAAAAGACTGAAAGCTAAAAGATTGGAAGCTAAAAGCACTGAAAGCTAAAAGACTGGAAGCTAAAAAACTGAAAGCTAAAGCAGGTCACCAGTGAAAACAGCCTTCTTGGATCCTGCCTGCCAGTCAGAAACACAATCCCATTGTGAACATCAGGAATCACTCAATCCTTTCTTTCTTTCTTTCTTTCTTTCTTTCTTTCTTTCTTTCTTTCTTTCTTTCTTTCTTTCTTTCTTTCTCTCTCTCTCTCTCTTTCTCTTTCTCTTTCTCTCTCTCTCTCTGTGAGGCTGATTCTTGTCATCACAAATGAACATGCACTGTGGATGTGTGACATGCTAGTCAGCTCCGCTAGTCAGCTCCAGTTTATGTGTCATGTCAGTTTTTCATCGAAGACAATGCTTGTGATAGTGTGTGTGTGTGTGGTGTGCATGTGTGTGTGTATGTGTGTGTGTCTATGTCTAAACACAAACAAAAACATACAGTATACATATGTGTGTGCATATACTATATACACAGAGTGTGTGTTGGTGTGTGTGTGGGTGTATGAATGTGTGTACGTGTCTGTGTGTGTGTCCTGTGTGTGTTAGCGGGGATACAGTGACGAGCAGCATGGAGACAGAGGCAGACAGCTTCATACGGTGGAGAGGGTACAGGAGGGTGCGGGGCCTAGCGTGCGGGGCCTAGTGTGCAGGCCAGCCAGGACTGCAGACTCGGGGAGTGGAGAGTGGAGTGGAGTGGAGTGGAGTGCTTGCAGGAGAGTTTTTCTCAGCTGCTAATAAACTTAATGCAGTAATCGCGGGGAAAGCTATTAATGACAGCGCACTCCGCCTGACATCTCAGACACCCTAATGTCGGCCCAGCGTCTCCCCAGCCAGGGCTCGATCCATCACCGCCCGCCATAACCCAATTAGGCCCTGACACTTACTTTTATCTGCACCCGCGCACGCACGCGCCACTCCCATACAGGGGGAAGAGGGTACACAGTGTCGGCTCTCTCCTCCATCTCTCCCTCTATCTCCTTCTCTCCATCTCTCTCCTTCTGTCTGCCTGTCTTTCTCTCTCTCTCTCTCTCTCTCTGTCTCTGCCCCTCTCTTGTTTCCTTTCTTTCTCTCTCTCTCTGTCTCTCAGCCTCTCTTGTTTCCTTTCTTTCTCTCTCTATCTCTCTCTCCCTCTCTCCCTCCCTCGTTCCTCTCTGCTGTTTCTTTCCTGCTCTCTGTGTTGTGATTGGATGGTAGCGCACAGACAGAGGCTGGTCAGCTGGTTGCCATGTGGCCTGGCCAGTCTCTGATGGAGGACGGGCCCTGGCTGAGCTCACGCAGTCACGGGGGGAAGGCTGCCCAGTGCGCCCATCACCAGGATCATGCGTGAACACAATTATGTACTTAGTGGACAGCAAGGCATTCCTAAATAAAGCATGTACTTAAAGCATGTACTTCAACTAACAAAATGTTAGTACTTCACTAAAAAATGAAATAATGGCGTATGTCTATTGTAATGACATCTCAATGGCAATGTAGAGTTGTTTTTAGTGCCATACTTATTATTTCATAGTCAGATTAATGGTGTTACTGTAATGCTCACCATCCTAATGCATTATTATTTTATTTTGTAAGTCCACAACATGCGAACTTCCTCATCCACTCTCAGTTCTGTCATTGGTCTGAAAGTGGCTGCTTACAGTACTTACCAGCAAGCTGCTGTAAGATCATGGGTGATGATGAGAGCAGCTCTGAAAGTGTTGTACTGCAAGCTCTTGAATGGGCAAGAGTAGACCCAGTTACGGGCCAGAGTGGCGGTTAACATGCAAAACAACTTAAAGCAGATGAAAGCGGGACTAATGGAGTTGAACTTGTTTTTTCCCTTAAATGGGCCTGTGGTGTAGCTGACAAAAACACTCTTCCATAATTAAGGCTTGATGGTACTATGACACGCCATGTCCCCATTGTCTACAATCAAGCCCCGCTTTGCTAAAGGCCTTTGTGGGAACATGACTCTCTTTGCATTTTTCATGAGCAGTGTGTGTGTGTGTGTGTGTGTGTGTGTGTGTGTGTGTGTGTGTGTGTTCAAGAGGCTTTAATTGTGTCTGTGTGTCCAAGAGGCTGTAATTGTGTGTGTGTGTGTGTGTGTGTGTGTGTGTGTGTGTGTGTGTGTGTTACTGTGACGATGAGCTTCTGAAGCCTAAAGAAAGTGGACTGACTCATAGTACTTGCATGTCCAATATTTATGACGTCTTCCTACATATTCAGAAACAATACTTGTCTTCTCAATAACATTTCTGAAGAAATGAGTCCAGTAACTTGTGCTGTAAAGCCCTCTGGCCTACTGTGGTTCTCTGGCCTACTGTGGTTCTCTGCCGTACTGTGGTCTGTAAGCCACCTCCAGTCCCCATCTTCCACCCCCTGGTGATGGCTTCCAAAGCACGCCTCTGCCCAAACGACTCCCCGTCTCGTGTTGTCCTGTCCCTAACGACGCTGTCAATCAAACCTTCTACGAGTGCTTTTGCCTCCCATCTAAATCAGGTGGATTGACTGTGTGTGTGTGTGCGTGTGTGTGTGTGTGTGTGTGTGTGTGTGTGTGTGTGTGTATGTGTGCGTGTGTGTGTGTGCGTGTGTGTGTGTGTGTGTGTGTGTATGTGTGCGTGTGTGTGTGTGCGTGCGTGTGTGTGTGTGTGTTTCTCTTTTCCCTTTCCTTCTTTTTCCCCCATCAGCCACTCCCAGCTGCAAATTAACTTTAATGTCTCCGCTCGATAGTGCCCAAGAAGCGCGAGTTGAACGTCAATGTCCACTCGTTTGGCCTCCCAAACTTTCTGCTGACCCCTGTGTAATTAGCCCAGCCCGCCCAGCTGGACAGTGCCTCCATTAGAATCAGCAGCCTTTTAATTACCACAGCCTTTTACTGAAGGCAATACATTTTTAAGGCGCTGAAGATTTATATAAAACAAACACACACGTACATTCACACACATACGGAGACAACTGTTTAATTCATCATTGTGCAAGGTTTACTTTTTCATTCAGCTTTATGTGATGGCTTTATGTAATGACTTAGTCTTCTCCCCACCCAACCCCTCCACACCCATTCTTCCTGAAAGATATGTTTTGCTTTTACGGTCTTCCTTTATCACCTAAAACATTTCCACCAATGGCTGCCCGGAGAACAGCAGCAAGAACGAACAGTCGCCGTCCGCAAAGCTGGCTGCCATTAACCAGGCATCCGGTCATTTCATCTGCCCTGTCAAGGACTAACTGCAGGAAGCATTAACTGGACAAGATATCAATACTATGAGTGAAAGGCAGCATTGATCCCGAATGATATTGTCTGCCATTATCTGACACAAAGGTTGAAAAGCATTTGGGACATTGAAAGAACGCTCGAACATCGAAGGGGACGGTACGGGATCTGTCAATCTGCGGATGAATTTGCGGCCTTATCAATCATGAAGCCAGGTCCCCCTGCCCTCCCATAATGTGAAATCTCTGGATATGACATGCGAGTCCAACTTCTTTAAGTGAATCGATGTGGGCCGACGCGTCTCTGATTACCAATCAGCGGCTCCCCGCCGGCCCATCTGTTGCTGTGGCGCGCTCTGCTCTCAGGCCCGATTAGACCGCCCCTGCGTCTCTCATCGAGGGAGCCCGTCTGACGGGAAGGTCAGCGTCGCAGGCAAGCTGAGGAAATTAAAAAATCTCCGAAATATCTGACAAAGGCCCTTAATGAAAAAGCGCTTTGGTATGGGACTCAGGGAGGTGGGGGTTGCTGGAGGGTGTGGAGGGGGGTGCTGGGAAGAAGGGCTTAAGCTCCTGGATGTTACTGAACACCGAATCCACCTGAACTTCTGACCAGCCTGAATGAAATGACTGTGGAGGACGGGGGGGGGGGGGGGGGGGGGGGGGGGGGAGTTGGGGGGCCCGGAAAGGGGCAGATAGGGGGAGGGAGGGATAGAGGGAGGGAGGGAGGGGGGGATAGAGGGATGGAGGGGGGGGATAGAGGGAGGGAGGGAGGGATGGAGGGATAGAGGGATGGAGGGATAGAGGGATGAGGGCAGGATGGAGGGAGGGATAAAGGGAGGAAGGGAGAGATGGAGGGAGGGAGGGATGGAGGGGGCGATAGAGGGATAGAGGGAGGGAGGGAGGGAGGGACAGCCGGACGGATGGGGCTGGGGCTGGGGCTGGGGCTGGGGCTTGTCTGGCTGGATGAGTGGTGGGGATTACTCTTATTTACGTATCATGGCGGGGGGGAGGAGGGGGCGTGGGGGAGGAGGAGGGGGGAGGAGGGGGCCGAGAAAAGGAGAGGGGAGGAGGGGAAGGAGAGGGAGGGAAGGAGGGGGGAGGGGAAGGAGAGGGAAAAGAGTAAAGAAAAGGGAAGGAGATTTGCGCTGGTCCTCCCCTGCACAGGGGCAATCTGGTTACAGGGATCAGGCCTGGAGCAGCCCTTTCCTACGGGACTCAACCAGTGTCATCTGACCTTCTGCCTCCCCTCGCTCTCCCTCTCTCTCTCCCCCCTTTCTCTCTTTCTCTCCCTCTGTCTTTCTCCCCCCCTTTCTCTCTCCCCTCTCCCTCTCTCCCTCTCTGTCTCTCTCTCCCTCTCTCTCTCTCTCTCTCTCTCTCTCCCTCTCTTTCTCTCCCTCTCTCTCTTTCTCTTTCTGTCTCTCTTTCCATTCCTCTCCCTCTCTCTTCCTTTGACTCTTTCTCTCTCTATGTCTCTTTTTCTCTCTTTCTCTCTCTCTTCCTCTCTACTCCTCTGCCTCTCTTTTTTTCTCTGTAGCATTTTCTCTTCTCTTCTTATCTGAATCGTAATGGCCCCACTTTCCCGTATTGTTATCGCATTTTGTCTGTACATTCTTTCTTTTATTTGTGTACTCTTTCTTTCTTTCTTTCTTTCTTTCTTTCTTTCTTTCTTTCTTTCTTTCTTTCTTTCTTTCTTTCTTTCTTTCTTTCTTTCTTTCTTTCTTTCTGTCTTTCTTTCTTTTCCGGTTTACATGGTTATGTATTATACATGTTTCCATGCCCTGATCCCTATACCATGTGTCCCCTTTTATTCTTCGTGCTTATTTTCATTTTTAAATAATGTATCATTCTTTAACCCTCCCTCTCTCTTTCCCCCTATTCGCTCTCTCTCGCTGTCTCTCTCTCTCTCCCTCTCTCTCTCCCTCCCTCTCTCTCTCTCTGCTTGCGTCCTGTCAAACACTGCTCCATGTGTTTAGGGAGCGCCGGAGCATCGGGTGTCACCCCGCGCTGGACCCGCAAGGCCACGAGCTCGCAGCGGAAGCCTTGGCCGTCGGCTGCTCAAGTACTGTAAGTGCCTGGGAGTCGTCTTACAAGAAACACTTATTGCATTTAGTATTGAGCATGATGTTATGAAAAATTCATGCAGGAGCTGTGTTGTTTGCTTTTGTGTGTGAACACCCGTGCATGTGTGTGTGTGTGTGTGTGTGTGTGTGTGTGTGTGTGTGTGTGTGTGTGAGGGAGTGTATGCATGTGTGTGTGGGAGTGTATGCGTGTGTGTGTGTGTGTGAGGGAGTGTATGCATGTGTGTGTGGGAGTGTATGCATGTGTGTGTATGTGTGAGGGAGTGTATGCGTGTGTGGGAGTGTATGCATGTGTGTGTGTGTGTGTGTGTGTGTGTGTGTGTGTGAGAGAGTGTGTGAGGGGCTGTGTGCATATGTGTGTGTGTATCTGTACGTTATAGAGAAGTTATAGAGAGACAGTGAGGAGTGTGTTATATTGTGTGTTTATATGTTAACACAGATACTTCTTACTTCTTCCTGATGTAGTGGCTGCAGCAATGTCCAGTGAGTGTGCAGAAAGATGGCTGGACACTGAGTGATGATGCATTAGCCCGCCTTGCCCTTCTTCTTCAGGCTGATGCCCACATCACGGCCACCAGTGAATCGATGGCCAGTCTCTGCCCGCTGGCCTGCCCGCCCGCCTGCAGCGCTGTTTGTCCGTCCGGCAGCAGAATCGTTACGGCTCGGCCGCCTGCCTGCAGCGCTGTTTGTCCGTCCGGCAGCAGAATCGTTACGGCTCGGCCGCCTGCCTGCAGCGCTGTTTGTCTGTCCGGCAGCAGAATCGTTACAGCTCGGCCGCCTACCTCCAGCGCTGTTTGTCTGTCCGGCAGCAGAATCGTTACAGCTCCACTGCAGCTCTGCAGCAGTCTTACTTTACTGCAGCTCGCGTTCCTATTCCCCCCTGGTCTCTGATTCGCGGGCGTATCGACTCCTTTATTGGCAAAGCAATACCGTAAAAACATACAGCCGAAAAGTTGACCAATACAGGCCGTGTCGGGGAGCAGAATGGGGAGAGGAAGTGGAGCCAGAAATACATTATGTCCTGTGTGAAATACATGCCACAATATTTATGTCCTGTGTGAGGCCAGGGCTGCGTCTGCTGTTTGCTGCTGCTGCGTGTGTAAGGCAATAAGCAAGGCAAGGCCTGCTCGCTTTGCTTTGCGGTCACTTCATTTTGCTATTCAAAGATGAAGATCAGCTTTCCACTTTACCACTGGGGGCGTGTGTGTGTGTGTGTGTGTGTGTGTGTGTGTGTGTGTGTGTGTGTGTATGTGTGTATGTGTGAGTGTGTTCATGTGTGAGGTTGAATGTGTGTGTGTGTGTGTGAGTACATGCATGTATGTGCATGTGTGTGTGTGTTACTTAACTGCACAAAGAATGTCTGACTACTTTGTGCATTTCAGGAAAGTATTTCCTGGATTATTTTGGTGAGGTTAGAATGAATAATCATATCGGATTAATCTGAAAGGAGTCCCACTGATCTAGTTATGCTTAAACTGGATTGCACAGTGGGTCAGTGGTCTTTTTGATTCTCCAAATCCACACATATGTTTTCATGCCATGGTGAACTTTTAATAAGGTCACCAAAAAGTGTTTGTCCAATAAATCATTCCAATTCACCCTATTCTCCATGGTTACAGGGGGGGCGCCATTGTTGTTATTTTGTGTTAGAACTTCCGGTTATACCGCTGATTTATTGACGCTCATTACTATCACGGGTCTAAACAAGTGAGGTATAATGAGTAGTATTATATGTGCAGTCCGTGGTTGCTACAATAACTGGAAAAAGAGGCGATTGTCTCTTCAACAGGAGTGTTTTACTCACAAAAAAAAGCGATTTGACTGCTGTGGGCCAGCTTTTAATCTCTACCCCCCTCCTTCAACTGAAGAAGGCCGGCGTCAGTGGCTGAGAGCACTGAATTTAAAAAATCCTCCGAAAAAGCCGTATGTGTGCTCTTTCCATTTTGTCGACGGGAAACCAACAACCGAACACCCGTTTCCAGAGAAATGGCTTGGTTACGAAGCTCCGGTGAAGCGCCCGAGAAGGGTGCTTGTGAGACTGTCAGGTAAGTTCAGATAAAGTTTACTTGCGCTGATGTCGCGAGCTTGTAGCTACATTTGTCGTAACACTCGAGTTACTGACTGCTTTAAGACACTGTTTAATACGTTTTAAGACGATGTGTCATTAAATAGTATGCTTTCAGAATGACAGTAGTTAAGTCATTAACATAAATAAGTCATAGATTTAAATTACTTTCTTTCGTTATAGAGGCATCAACGAGCGATGCAGCAGAGGCTGACAGTAACATTATCGGACAGTGCGACGCAGGAACACAGTGGGAAGATCCTTCTGTGTCAGACCACAGCTATGCATCAAACTGGCCTTTACCTCACCACCAACCCCTGCTGTGTGACAGGGCAACCCAGTGTTCCGAGTTTCCAGTTTATGTACAGCTGTTAAGAAACGACCACCTGAGCCTGCTGTACACCGGACTGCCGCTGGATGCCTTTACCTCCTTGGGTGATGATCTGACGGAAGATTTTAATAATGGCTTTCACCTACATCCCCGGGATCAGCTTTTGATGACACTGATGAAACTTCGCCTAAACCTACTGCAAGATGACATCGCAGAGAGGTTTCATGTGTCACAGCCCTGTGTAAGTAAGGTTATTTCTTGCTGGCTTGATCTTATGGAGGAGAGGTTACGCCCTTATATCCCATGGCTACCCAGGGAGACGATTAAAGCAACGATGCCACAATGTTTCAGGGAGCATTTTCCATCACTAACCTGCATCATTGACTGCTCTGAAGTCCCCCTTCAGAAGCCCCACAACCTTGACTCCAGGGGGGAGTCTTACAGCCACTACTATGGACAAAACACTATCAAGTTCTTAATAGCAGTGGCTCCCTGTGGACTCATCATGTTCATCTCGCCTGGATATGGAGGAAGGTGCAGCGATAAATTCATCACTACAAATTCTGGATTTTTGGAATACCTGCGTCCAGGGGATCAGGTCATGGCTGACAGGGGTTTTGTTATACAAGATCTCCTCCTTGAGAGAAGGGTGAAGCTCGTCATACCCGCATTTACAAAAAAAAGCATGCAGCTCTCAGAGGAAGACACCACCAACACAAGACGCATTGCCAATGTGCGTGTACACGTTGAAAGAGTCCTTCGCCGACTGAAAAACTACAGAGTTATATCTCAGACAGTCCCAATTAGTCTTGCCCCCAAGTACGACAAAATCCTCAGAGTTTGTGCAGCCCTGTGTAACCTTCGTGGTGACATTATTCATGACGGTGAAGAATAGTTTTTTAACCCACTTTTAATCCGTTCAGTATTGTTCAGTGTTAAGTTACAGTATGTTTGTAAAACCTAGTTCTAAGTGTTCTTTGTATACCAATGTCATTAAACTCTACCCAATCCCCTCATCTATTGGCACTCCACCCAAACCACATATGTATATATTGTAAATTCTGTATATTCTCTGTATATCATGCATGCGTGTTATAGTTCATCTGGTGCATATCTTGTTCATATTGTTCATACATATATTTATTCATTTATATATTTATAGCACACCTGTATACTTGTTCATAGCACATCATATGTTCTAGAAACTCTACTGTATACTTGTTTATAATACATCTGTTTATATCCCTCACACAGATTAACAACAAAGTACCCCCACCTGTTCATACGGTCCCATTATTTGTACATAATATTATGACATTACACTTAGCTGACGCTCTTATCCAGAGCGACTTACAGATATTTACAGGGTTTCAGTTACAGTCCCTGGAGCAGTGTAGGGTTAGATGCCTTGCTCAAGGGCATCTCAACCATGGGTAGGGCGGGATTTGAACCAGCAACCTTCCGATTGCAAGACCAACTCCCTAACCACTAGGCCACATTACAATTACTTGTATTTATGCATGTGTAATAAAAGTAAAGTTGAATCTGATCTAATCTGTACAAACAGATGTCATGACCTGGTGTAGAAAGCCACAACTGACACACATTTGAAGCATTTAAATGAAATGATTTATTTAATAAACTGATTTTTGTTGCCAAACTTGTGTTAATGGTCATCTTGGTGATTGTAAGAAATGGAAAAACAAAGCATTTGTTACTACTGACCTACCTATATATTTTCCAAAAAGATAAAAACTACATAAAAACACGAACTGTATACACATTCATTCTGTTTACTTGCACAAGTGCATATACCTATCACACATCAACAGGCGACCTTCCTGGTACTCGTCAGCTAAGTAGGGAAGCATATGTTTAAAATAAAAGGACCTGAGTCTGGCAATGGTGTTGACACAAAATGTCTCATCATAAGGGACATCAAACAAAATTTGCTTGGAGGCAGACCAGACCAAAAGTTTGCATCCCCTCAGTCGTGTACAGAACAGGCCAAGCTGTACTTGGGTGTAAAACCCACGTGGACCATTTGGCTGCAGCTGGGGCAAACCATCCACCATCTTCATATCACATCTGCTTAAAGCATCCTCCAGGTCTTCATTTTCCTTCAGCAAAGGGCACTTCACCTCCAGTAACTCCCCTGTGTTCAGAAAGCCATCAGGGCTTGCTGACAGCCAGGGCTCTGAGGGGCACAAAACAGTGCCACTCCGGGCAACAGTGAAGCCACACTCCTCCAACCACTGAACAGCTAACACCTCACCTGCTACCCCATGCCTAGTTGCCTCATTGCCATGAAATCTAGGGTGGATATGGTGCTGCAAAAAACTAAGAGGGTTAGCTCTTACCGGGACTTTCTTCGCCGTGCTCGCTGTAATTCTTACTTTGCGGGAGTCATGCCAGAGGTGAGAGGCTGTCTGCTCCCGAGTCAGCTGCTCCAAGGTCTTCGCTGTTTCGGGTGAAAAGGCAACAAAAGTCTCGTAAAAATAGCCACATCTCTGACAAGAGCTGGTGCCATCGTGGACAGCATGGACTTCAGCAGAGGCTTGGGGTGGCTCTTGGGAAACTGTGGCGTTGACACACTTAAAGAGCAGGCTTGACTGTGGAAGCTTAAGGTGTTTTAAGCCATTTCTCAGCTCATCATGAGTGTGAAAAATTGGAGTGGGGGGCAGAGGTAGCAGGTTAGGCCTTACTTCAGGTGTCTGGTAGGCATCTGTTGGTTTGTGGTGCGAGAACGCTATATCCACCAGCAGCTTTGGGGCAAGATTCCGCTGTGTCCCGGTGTTCCAGATGCGCTGCTCATCGGTGCTTGCCACTCCTGTGAGCCCATTAGACACCGCATTCTCCACCTAAAACCAAACATGGTTTAAATCAGTAACAACTACTTGACTCACATGCATAAATTCAAATATATTTTAATTAATTGACAAACATAACTAGTTAAAAATAGTTAACACTGAAAATAAGATATGCACAAAGATTGCAAACAAATACTTTAAAACTGTTCGTAGGGTGGGGTAATGAATAAAAAAACTAATCAAACCAACAAGCGTAGCCCTTAATTGACAATGATCAAGCACATCACCACTAATCATTGTTTATTATCAGTGTTATTAGCCCTAATAGTGATAAAAAACAATATCGGTCAATATGGAAAAATACATGTGATCATTTTTTTCCATATCCCCCAGCCCTAACTGGTCAACTGGTCACATTCATAACCTACCTTTCTTCCAGCAAAAGTGATTAGACTGAACATTACAGGGTTGCCAAAATCCATGCATTCAGTATGTCAGTGACTCCATTTAATTTCACTTAAGTTATTGTATCTGTTAGTATATGAAAATGTCACACAATACCACATAGCATGAACACTGACAACCCCTGCTGTTCCCTCCATTGGGAGTGATCAGCTTACCTACCAATAGCATGGTGTTGTTGCAGGAAGAGACACAGACATCCTCCTTATTTCACATTCAGTGTTGTGTGACAATACATAGACTCGCCATGGTTCTTGATAGGTGATATAACAACTGCAGACTTACCTGAACTTCTTTCACTTACCTTATTCCAAGACATCATCACGAGATTTGACAATATAGGCTACTTACAAATGACCACCATTAACCTCGAGCTGTGTATAGCCAAAAACAAAATATGTTAACATTTTCAGATACACAAAATTCACGTTGTAACACTTCCTGTAAGA
>CM050209.1:31845000-31862500 GCA_027475355.1 Coilia nasus | reverse complement strand
AGGCTGAGCTATAGTAATGTACATGGGGATATAGGCTGATAGGAGTAATGAACATGGTGATATAGGCTGAGCTATAGTAATGTACATGGTGATATAGGCTGAGCTATAGTAATGTACATGGGGATATAGGCTGAGCTATAGTAATGTACATGGGGATATAGGCTGAGCTATAGTAATGAACATGGTGATATAGGCTGAGCTATAGTAATGAACATGGTGATATAGGCTGAGCTATAGTAATGTACAATGGGATATAGGCTGAGCTATAGTAATGTACAATGGGATATAGGCTGAGCTATAGTAATGTACATGGGGATATAGGCTGAGCTATAGTAATGTACATGGGGATATAGGCTGATAGGAGTAATGTACATGGGGATATAGGCTGCGCTATAGTAATGTACATGGGGATATAGGCTGAGCTATAGTAATGTACATGGGGATATAGGCTGAGCTATAGTAATGTACATGGGGATATAGGCTGAGCTATAGTAATGAACATGGGGATATAGGCTGATAGGAGTAATGTACATGGGGATATAGGCTGATAGGAGTAATGTACATGGGGATATAGGCTGATAGCAGCTGCAGGGAGAGTGACCAGAGCACAGCTGTGTGTGGATCCACTGCGATCACTCGATAGGCCACCAGCAAGAATGCACCCGGAAAATATTGTGTTCTTTACACACATGACCACTCACACACACACACACACACACACACACACACACACACACACACACACACACACACACACACACACACACACACTCACAGACACACACACACACACTCACGGACACATGCATACTTAGACACATGCACACACAGACACAGCAAACACTGAGTCTCTTGAATGACACACACACACTCTGACACACACACGGACGTACGCGCGCACACACACACAGGTCAACAAACACACTTAACTGGTGAGATAAGCTCCACTCCCACTTTATGGTGCGCACACATACACCCACGCGCACACACACGCACACACGCACACACACTCCCACTTTATGGTGTGATGTTTCTTCTGAACCTCTTATCTTCTCCAATCAGGATCATTTCAAGATGACCCAAGGCTCCAGTCTCTCTCTCTCCACTCTTCTCTCTCTCTCTTTCGCTCTCTCTCTCTCTCTCCACTCTACTTTCTCTCTCTTTCGCTCTCCACTCTTCTCTCTCTCTCTTTTGCTCTCTCTCTCTCCACTCTACTCTCTCTCTTTCGCTCTCTCCACTCTTGTCTCTCTTTCGCTTTCTCTCTTTCTCCACTCTACTCTCTCTGTCTTTTGCTCTCCACTCTTCTCTTTCTCTCTTTTGCTCTCTCTCTCTCTCTCTCTCTCTCTCTCTCTGTCTCTGTGTCTATCTCTCTCTCTCTCTCTCTCTCTCCACTTGTGCCATAAACTTTAATGGGCCCCTCTCAGCCATCCCTGCTTACTTCCGCAGTGACGGAGCCGGAGCCGGCTTGACCTGCACCTCTCTCCCTCTCCTCTCTTTATCTCTGTGTCTCTCTCTCTCTCTCTCTCTCCCACTCGTCTCTGTGTCCCCCTCTCCTCTCTTTATCTCTGTGTCTCTCTCTCTCTCTCCCACTCGTCTCTGTGTCCCCCTCTCCTCTCTTTATCTCTGTGTCTCTCTCTCTCTCTCCCACTCGTCTCTGTGTGTCTCTCTCTCTCTTCCTCTCCTCTCTCTGTCTATGTGTCTCTCTCTCCACTCTCTCTCCCACTCGTCTCTGTGTCTCTCTCTCTCTGTGTGTCTCTCTCTCTCTTCCTCTCCTCTCTCTGTCTATGTGTCTCTCTCTCTCTGTCTCTGCCTCTCTCTCCCTCTCCTCTCTCTGTCTCTCTGTCTCTCTTCTCTTTGTCTCTGTGTCTCTCTCTCTCTCTCCCTCTCCTCTCTCTGTCTCTATGTGTGTGTGTCTCTCTCTCTCTCCCTCTCCTCTGTCTGTCTCTCTCTCTCTCCTCTCTCTGTCTTTGTGTCTCTCTCTCTCTCCCTCTCCTCTCTCTGTCTCTCTGTGTGTGTGTCTGTCTCTCTCCCACTCCTCTCTCTCTCTCCCTCTCCTCTCTCTGTCTCTCTCTCTCTCTCCCACTCCTCTCTCTGTCTGTTTGTCTCTCTCTCTCTCCCACTCCTCTCTGTCTGTTTGTCTCTCTCTCTCTCCCACTCCTCTCTGTCTCTCCCTCCCTCTCTCTCCCTCCTCTCTCTCCCTCACTCTCTCCCTCTCTCTCCCTCCCTCTCTCTCCCCACCTCTCTCTCCCCACCTCTCTCTCCCTCCCTCTCCCTCCCTCTCTCTCTCCCTTAGGCCTCTGCCTGGGAGCAGGCGCTCTGTCTGCCCCGGCGTCTGCGTCTGAGCTCCAGGCCACAAACATGGACAGCGCTCTCTGCTCTACAGTCCACATAACCTTTTAATGTGTGTGTGTGTGTGTGTGTGTGTATCTGCATGTGTGTGTGTGTCTGCATGTGTGAGAGAGACAGACGGAGAGAGAGAGAGAGAGAGAGAGAAAAGGAAGAGGATGGAGGAGGAAAGGTGTAATAAAAAGAGGGTAGGAGCAGTGGCCCAAACTGATAAACATCTCTTCCTGGGAATACCTGGATCACATGCAAGGCAGCTCAAGCTGTCTATGTACAGTTAAGATGTCAGGTTTGTTAAAGGGACCATGGCACTTTGCACTGCTAGCACATCTAACGTCTTTGTCATTCAATATATGTGAATGGACTTTCCCCCAGTTAGGCCCTCGTCAAACTAAGTGCAGAATAATCCATCCGAGTCATTCAAATATTGTTATAATAACATTTTTTCTGTGTCTTACTGTAATAATATGGACCAAATGCAATAAGAAGGGTTTATATAGGGTTAAGATGTCATGTCTGCACAAAGGGGTAAAGGACTTTATAGTGTAAGCATACAAAATGCCTTTGTCATTCTCTCTTCCTAACGGAGCCTTCCTCTCCACGCCATTTGAAATGTCTAAAAAATGTTCCAATTGTGTGTTTTGTTTTCTGTCAATAATATTAATCAAAGGAATTAACATCTGTGTGACACAATGAATAGTAATTGTATGTGAATAAAATATGAAATATGTCAGGCTACAACTGCGATGAATGCCTGACAGAGCGTTAGCATTAGCGTTAGCGTTGACTTGGTAACAAATGGCCCTCGGTGATCTCTGCTGTGTGTCACTTAACCCGGTGACCTTCACTGCTGTGTTCCTGTTGTTCAGCCTCCTCGTTGCGCACAGTGTGAATCCCTACATTCTCATGTTTTTAATGGCGTCCCTGGAGGCAGACACTGGGGAAGATGGCCTTTCTTCTCGCTCCACTGAGGTAAGATGTCACGGCTAGAAAAGGCGCCTTTATTTCGCCCCCCTCTGCATCGCCAGGAGAGCCACTGAGATGCTGTTACATTATGCACTCGTCTTCACACAGACAATGGCTTGCGGACAACAGCGCTGAGAACACACTGAAGAACCACGCAGGAGTAATACCGCGTGCAAGGCTTCTTGGTGGCTGCAAGGTTTCTTGCCTTAATGAGGCAGGTACATTATTTTACACACTGTATTGTGATGGACAGAGTTTATGTGTAAATGGATAATCCTTTGAGAATTTTATGGTGTCTATATAATTTTGGTTTTATATATAATTATTTTCATGTTTATGCATATGTATATGTGTATGTAATAACTGATGCATTTTTGTTGTCTTTGTTCTGGTGTAAGTCTAGGCAGTGGTGCATATGCATTTTTTTGTTCTTAAAACTTTTTGAGATACTCTTTAATAAATGTAAAAAATCTTTAAGCAGACCATGCAATTATTAGCCTGGGTGTGCCCATACTGCCTATGACTCTGCATTTTCATTTCGCGAGCAAGTCAGTCTGGCCAAGCTGCCTATCTACACCGTTTCTGCTCCGGCAGGAATATGGGGCCAATGAAAATCGAGCATTTCAAAATGGTAATGACGCGGTAGTTTGGCAACCGGAAATCTATCTCAGTCACTGTCAACATGGCGAACGTGGAGCAAACGCAAGATTTCAATGCAGCTGTAGCTGCTGTTTTGGACGAATTTAAAGGGAAGTTCTCTCTGAAAATACAGCAAAGGGCAGCCCTTGAAGCATTTGTTGCGGGAAAGGACGTTTTCGCAATGCTACCGACCAGCTTCGGTAAAAGTTTAATTTAGCAGTTAGCCCCACTGGTAGCCAAGTCGATTGGGCTTTGCGAGAACGCTGTTGTTGTGGTCATTTCGCCTTTGATCGCACTGATTCATTTTTCGAATATCAATATTAAATGGCCAACACCAGCCACTCTCATGTTCACCTCACAAGTCCGACAAAAATCATTTAACGCCATTTCTATATGACTACAGGCTACTACTACTTTTTGTTTGGATCAAGCAGTTTCTTACGCTGGGGTATACGTCAGAGGGCAGAGGGGTGTGATTGATTGAAGCTTCGTCCAGTAGCAAACAGAGGCATTTGAAAGAGGCGGGTTAAGCCCGCCTTCTGAGAAATGGGTTTACAACACAGCTTGGCCAGACCAATGCTCGCAGAGCATTGACAAGTCGCGATAGCCAGGCTATGCAATTATAGCCTGGTAAACCCCCCCTCGTACTTAATTTTTATTTTGTACAGAGGGTCTGGACCGGAATCTCTTGAGGGTCATTTAGTCGGCCCCAGCAAGACCGATCCAATCCGACTATAGTGAACAGAGGGTGTGTTCGTTAGCCGTGACGTTGACCTTGTGTGCTACATTTGAATTGTAGTGCGTAGGTAGGCTGATTGCATACGTGACGACCAGGCGTTAGCGATTGGGTAAAGGCAGAGGCTTGTTTTAAAGTCCACACCTCCAGGAAAAAATCGTTTCTGACGGTGTCTGGTCCAGATCCTCTGTACAAAATAAAATGAAGTACGAGGGGCTGGTTTAACACTCTAATGCAATTACATCCTACTACTCATAATTTATTGTATATGTACATGGCCTTCAGACTATGACATAAAAAATGGGATATAATACACCAGTAATTTCACTGCACTGGTTAACTCCATACAGGCAGAAACATAAGGAAGATTCATGATGTTATTCTTTTACACACAAGGGAAAGATGGATCTCTTAATCTCCCAGAACTGAATAAGAAAATCCCCCACCACTAAAGCCATTGCTCCCCCACCACTAAAGCCATTGCTCCCCCACCACTAAAGCCATTGCTCCCCCACCACTAAAGCCATTGCTCCCCCACCACTAAAGCCATTGCTCCCCCACCACTAAAGCCATGAGCTCCCGAGCGAGGCAGCGACGAACGGCCTGCCACCCACCACAGATGTCACGTTCAGCAGCTGCTGGAGCATGTTAATGTATCTGCCTTACCCCTTTCCCATGGTGACGCGGGAGTGAAAGCCTCTCTGTGTCTGCGTGGCGTGGCCCCTGCGCTTGGCTTTAGCCCAGTGGGCTCTTGTGACTCACATGTGCTCTTGCACAGTAGCTGCACACTGAGCCGTTGTGACTGACAGGCGCTCTTGCACAGTAGCTGCAAACTGAGCTCTTGTGACTGACATGCGCTCTTGCACAGTAGCTGCACACTGAGCCGTTGTGACTGACAGATGCTCTTGCACAGTAGCTGCACACTGAGCCGTTGTGACTGACAGGCGCTCTTACACAGTAGCTGCAAACTGAGCTCATGTGACTGACAGGCGCTCTTGCACAGTAGCTGCAAACTGAGGTCATGTGACTGACAGGCGCTCTTGTACACACAGTAGCTGCAAACTGAGCTCATGTGACTGACAGGCGCTCTTGCACAGTAGCTGCAAACTGAGGTCATGTGACTGACAGGCGCTCTTGCACAGTAGCTGCAAACTGAGCTCTTGTGACTGACAGGCGCTCTTGTACACACAGTAGCTGCAAACTGAGCTCATGTGACTGACAGGCGCTCTTGCACAGTAGCTGCAAACTGAGCTCATGTGACTGACAGGCGCTGTTGTACACACAGTAGCTGCAAACTGAGCTGCTGCCGCCACCCGTGCTGCATCTCTCTCCGCGCCACTGAGACGCATGTCAGGGCCCGGCAACAAAACACAAAAACAAAAAAAACAGAAAGCAGGAGTGAGTGTGATGGCTCCGGTCAGATCGGAGCATTTGGAATCGAAGGCCTTGCCCTGCGAATCTGGCCCAGTCCGAGTGCACTGGTGCCTGCTGAATAATTAACTCTGCTTAATTTCTACTGGCCTATTTGTTTACCCCGGCCTCATGCATTATTGAGCAGACTCCTGGACTCTTGCTCCACTTCCCACTCCCGCTCGGGCCGAGCGCCCCTGGGCACGGGGCGGGTAAGTGCGTGCAGTAAGTGGGGGCCCCGACCTCCGGAGGGAGGGAGAGGCTCGGATGCTTATGGGCAGCACTTCTCCTTCACAGCTCCTCAGCGGAGGGGCATTCCAGAGGTGAGGAGTGGAGTATCGGTGAGTGGCTCGGATGGCAGCTCCATTTTATTGCAGTTATTTATTTATTTATTTGCCCATGCGTTTCAAGAACAATCTGTAAATAGCGCTACACTTTACTGGCACAGGCTGGGCGGGAACACTCGCACTTGCACTCACCCTCTCACTCTCACTCTCACTCTCACACTCACAGGGTGCAAATACATGACCACATTTGTACAGAGAGCTTTCCGGTCAACTGTACATGCCCCACTCAACAGAGTTCACTTTGGCACCCAGGCTGTTTGTTTGGCTCTTTTTCTTTCTTTCTTTCTTTCTTTCTTTCTTTCTTTCTTTCTTTCTTTCTTTCTTTCTTTCTTTCTTTCTTTCTTTCTTTCTTTCTTTCCTTGTTTCCTTCTTTCTGTCTTTGTTTCTTTCATGTATTCTTTCCTTCTAGCGATGTCCCAATGTGATGGGTCTCGGGATTCTTTTTGAGCGAGTGTGGCGATAAAGAGCGCTGGAAGCGTGCCTGCATGTGCAGTGCCTGCTGGTTTCATGGCTGACGTTGGCAGGGAGAATCTGGGCATCTCCCCGGAGTCGTGTGGCCGCATGCTGTTTTTCTGACAGAGAGCCTCTGTTGTATCTCAGGTCTGAGCCCTGGCACCCCAGCTGCCAGCCCCAGTGTGGCATGACGTGACTGGGTGGCGTGATGGAGGAGGAGCGTGTGGCCTGGGCACCGGGTGGCAGGCTGGCGTCCATGGCACTAGACACTAGACAAGAACGCCACATCGTCCGCCCATCAATCTCCCTCCTTCCCCCGACGCCTGTCTCTCAGCCACTGTGCTGCCGTCGTCTCACCACAAGGGTGCGAAGGAGACGACACAAGACCAGACGAGACGAGACGAGAGGAGATGAGAGCGGATGAGACAGATGTGAGGGCCTGTCACATCGCCTCTGCTCTCTGTGCCCCAGATGTGATGCCGCTGCTGCCACCACCTCACACCCCCATGCCCACCCCCATGCCCACCACCACCTCCATCACAGCCACCATCACCAGCACCACCAGCAGCCCGCCTCTAATTAAGCAGCGCCCAGCCAGCCCATTTAACCCACAACTGGTATGTGCGAAAGCCAGGGCAGGGTGCATTGGGGTGGGGTGCGGTGGGGTGGGGTGCCACAAGCTTTCTCTGGGCTCCACAGCACACGGGTGGGGTGGGGTGCCACAAGCCTTCTCTGGGCTCCACACCACAGGGCTCCCAAGGGCCCGCGGCCTCCACATGTCACTGTAATCAGACGCCCCTGATCGGGACGAGCCCATGTCATCACCTCTTAGCTCCTCTCTCTCCAGCCCCATGCACCTCGTTAAATGATCATTTGATCAGCTGTGGGAACCGCTGGATGGTTTATCACCTCTGCTGTGTACAGTACCTCAAGGATGTGGCACGGCCGTTGCATCAGGTGTGAAATCCACGGGCACTCTCTCGTCTTATTTTTTTGTCCAAACAGCAATGCCTGAAAGTGCTTCAAAACGCAGGTGCCAAATGCCACCCTATTTTTGTCCCAGTGTGACACGTCGGGTTTGTGTGGCAAAGCACCATGTGCTCAAAAGCAGGTCAAGTTCTTGAGTGTTTCCTGACCACGCGCGTGTTCCGGCCCTGCATGTGAACACATTCTGGTGACATGTTTTTCTCCTCTTTATCTGTGAAAAATAAAAAACGCCCAGCACTCCCTTCACACCACACAGGGGAGGGTGTAAGAGCATGGACCCCCCTTGGGCATAGCTGCAGTAATAATTCACTGCTAAATGTCAAATGAACAGCATAACGGCGTAAACATGAGGCCTCTTGGCTGGGAGCTTTTTCCGCATTTCACGCCCTGATTGTGACAAGACTTTGCGACAGGCAGGCTCTGTCTCACACTCTCTATCTCCCCCTCTCTTTTCTCTCTCTCTCTCTCTCTCTCTCTCTCTCTCTCTCTCTTTGTTCTTGCTGTCCTTAGCCCATCTCCAGAGAGGCTGTATTAAGAGTGCTGGTCAGTGTGTTCAGAAAGAGAGATGGGACTTGGTGGTGATGGTGGTGGTAATGGTGGAGTGCTAGTTGGTTTTGGGGGGGGGGGGTGAGACATGTCTCACTGGGGAAGCTAGCACTACAAGAAACTACATTTTCCAACTAGCACTCTGAATTAAACTAGCTCATTTGTTTCCCTATTTCAGTTATAAACTTATAACTGAAATACTGAAAAGTTCAGCAGTTCCCTCAACGCAACATGTTAAATAAGTCATTTTGTTTCTCACATCTTGGGGTTAATCTTTACATGGGTGCCTTCGTGATATTAACAAAAAGTGCTTTTATCAAAGCAATGAATATGCTCAGTTTGGTTCTCAGTTACTGTAACTAAGGTACAGCACGACATGGTAATTACATAACATTAAAATGATAAATTGCTATTCATATTGCTATTCATCCTGTGTTTTTTCTTTCCTATTTGCCTCTAAGGTTGCCCTAGGCGTTTCAGCAGCAGTGCATGCAACAGTGCCAACTTTCAGACATTCTTTTTATAGATATCTACATTTGTGTGCCATCATCGCTGTCTCTCTACGGTTGTTGTTGTTGTGAAGCAGCAGCAGCAGTTGTTTTTCTTCTTGTTCTTCTTTTGACTGTAAAAAGCGAGTAAAAAGCAGAGGACATCTGCGCACTAATAGCTTTTCTGAATGTGTGCTGAGTGCCTGGGTCTCTGGGGTGGCCGTCACCGCCGTCACCGGCTGATGCGCTCTGAGAGGATGCCATGTCTGCCGGGGGAAGAGGCCCATACACGCGCTCCTCCGAGACCTGAGAGAGATGGTGGGAGAGAGGGAGAAAGAGAGACGGAGACATGGGGACAAGGGAGAGAAGGGGAGAGATAGGGAGACAGTTAGAGAGGGAGGGGTAAGAGAGAGAGAGCAACAGACTGAAAGAGTGAGATTGTGAGAGACAGATTGAAAGAGAGAGATTGAAGACAGCCCCTATCGCTCTTTCCATTGCCTAATCACTTTTGCGTGCCTCCTCATTCCGGGCCATTCTCCAAGACTGGCACATTCTTTTGCACCATGTCCCCTCGCCATCATTTATTTACCATCTGTCCTCACCCCTATATGCAGGCCCCAACCCCCACCCCTCACTCGCCCACTCCTCACACCCCCAACCCTCCCTCCAGACGCCACTCTGATGCACTCCCCTCCAACACACACATGCACGTATTTACCCTCACTGCATTTCTGGCATATGGAGGCCACAAATGTTTAGGTTGCAGCAGCGCAGTAGAAAGTAGAGTTATGTTTTCTAAAATACTCACGATTTAATGGCCTGTGTGCCAGGACGATATGGAGTTCAAACAACACCCTTCTTCATGTCCCTTATCATTACATTCCCACTGACGAGTCACTGGCTACTGTACCTGTCATAACGTCAGGAGTGGACAGGTGGACGACTCGAACCTGCAGACGCAAATGTAGGTCAACACCATGGCAGTGTCAAGGGCCAGGGAGGTGGGGGGGTGGCACTCGTGACATGTTGGCACGAGGGCAGATTGGGCCTTAAGCTGGGGTGGGGTTGGCATCTGCCCTCCATCTTTCAGTCTCCGCCACCAACTCCAGCGTCACATGCCACTAATGGGTGGGGAGCGGGGGGAGTGTTGGGGTTGTGTGTGTGCGTGGGGGGGGTCCTGCCAGTCCTCATACCCCCATCCCGTGAGACGACAGAGGCGTCACATGCCACTAATGGGTGGGGAGCGGGGGGAGTGTTGGGGTTGTGTGTGTGGGGGGGTTCCTGCCAGTCCTCATACCCCCATCCCGTGAGACGACAGAGGCTGTCAAAAAAGTGGACGGCTCTTAGAAAGGCTCAGTGCATCATCTTGCCTTCAATGTCGCAATGTGCATTGACAGCTCGTTAAGGGTGTGTTGTCAATGTGTGTTTGTGTGTGCGTGTGTGTGTGTGTTTCCTGGCTGCGGCGTTGCAGTGTGCACCAATGGCTCGTTAGGGGCGTGTTATGAATGTGTGTGTGTGTGTGTGTGTATGTGTGTTATGAATGTGTCTTGGCTCAGCCACCCGAAGCACAGGCCTGATGGGACGCACGGCTGCTGTTCCAGAGCATTCCATTAGCATTAGCGAGGGAATGGTGCTAACTGCTTGTAGCATCACATACTGTAATGCTTTGGGCATTGCCCTTTCAGCGGGCACAGTCTCCAATACACCTCCCCACAGACTCCCATCTGAAACAGATATGTCATGACAAATAGGATTTGTGCAAGCAGAATGACACACATATAGCAATAAAGACATCTCGTGTAAAAAAAAAAAAAAACAAATAAATACAAAAGTCAGATTTGGCCTGAAAAGCTTGCTTCAAGGAATTCGTGGTGTTTTTCCTGGCCTCCTCACTAAGCTAGGATGTCAGGGTTTTGGCAGACAGGGAAAGTTTTCATTTGATACAATTTTTACTGGCCCAGAACGATGGCTAAGATATACAAAATGTGCTTTTGGGTAACATCTTTAACAAGATTAAAAGCCGCAGATTGATCTGCGGATTTGATACGAGGAACACTTTTATGCTATAAAAAGCAGAGACTAAAATACACGGATTGTGCAAGGGAGGACATCCCTGAAAGAGGCAGCAGATATCCATCTGTACTGTAGTCAGACGAAGTGAGTAACACAAATATAAATCTGCATAGTGTATTATTGTCTATGAATATGTATGATGCCAACAAATCTACACCTATTTCGGACTGTACAACAATAATTTAGTGTGTCCGTAAAGTAGGGTGACCAGATTTCCAGAGTCTAAAACCGGGACACTATGTGTGACGTCATGCGCGTGCACATTCTCTTAGGCATTGTCGTGTAGTAGTCTAGTCTGCTATCGAAGAAAACCGTTAAAACACGGCCGCTGTATACTGCAAGATACATTGTAACATTGACTGCGAAGATTTCGCAGAGCGCACCTACCATTGTCACTCACACACACACACACACACACACATTGACTCTGAATTACTGGAAACTTCATTAGGCTTTAATTTAACAGTTTTGTATATGCTATCACTGTAATTTGGGCAGCTTGATGTGGTGTTGGGTGAAAACCGGGACATTTTTGCGTCCCGACTGGCTTTTGTCGGGACTCGGGACACGCGACTAAAAATCGGGACTGTCCCGGTCAAACCGGGACGTCTGGTCACCCTACCGTAAAGCAAGGTAGCAAGCTAACGAACTAGCTCACTAAAGTGAAGGGTAGTATCTATGACAACAGCAAACATCGGACTCACCTTAAATTTAATACATTGTTGTAACCCTATAACTTTATATTACTCTGTCCACCTAAGCTAATATCAGTAATAATATCTAGGTGGGTGTTACTGAGTAAAGTGACAGCTCTGAATTTAAAACATTGTTAGCCTATTCACTAGCGTTAGTTTGCTAGCGTTGGTTTGCTAACAACTAAATAGTAAGTTGTAGCTACTTGACCTGAAATAAAGCTAATTTTCTCAAAATACTAACAGTGACAACTTACACCATTAAGCTTGAAATGATCACAAATAGTTGTGGATTATGAGACATGATTCCAAAATACCCTCGACAACTCCAAAAAGACATAATGACCAATTTAATGGTTATAAGCTTGACTCTGGTCTGCATAAAGGGGATGCCCCCCTCCCCTTGTGAAAATACAACGTGGAAATAAACAGATGTTGGCAACTCTCCCTCCCTCAACACTCTCTAGTTATACTGTAGTCTTCTGAAGTGAGTAACGGCATAAACGGGGTTCAGTGTGGAGGCGAATGATTGGCAAAGTTGAGGCCAGCCTGTCCTCATGTCTCTGTGGCAGTCACTTCGCAAACTCAGAGTGCCGCTTTGGGGAGGAAGGGTAGGCTACTGCCAGCAAAGGCCAAACCAGGCAGCTTAAACAGCACGAGTGTGAGGCACAGAGGCAATAAGTGTCAGCTGAGAGGAAAAGAGAGAGAGACCGACAGAGAGAAAGAGAGGGATGGGGAGGACAGAGAGACAGGACAGAGAAACAGGGAGAGAGACAGAGAGAGAGGGAGAGAGAGAGAGGGCAGAGAAACACGGAAAGAGACAGAGAAAGAGATAGAGAGAGGGTTTGGGGAGGACAGAGAGAGAGGACAGAAAAACAGGGAGAGAGACAGAGAGAGAGACATTGAGAGAGCGAAAGAGTGCAAGAAGGAGGGAGAGGCGAGAGCGAGAGAAGATGAGGTGTCTCAGCTGAGAGGAAAAGAGAGAGAGAGAGTGAGAGAGCACGAGAGCGAGAGAGACAGAGATGGAGAGAGAGAAAGAGTGCAAGAAGGAGGGAGAGGCGAGAGCGAGAGAAGATGAGGTGTCAGCGGTTCTGGGTGTGGGCGTCTCAGCACTTTCACTGCGGTCTGCGCTCATCGCTCGGGCAGATCTGGGCCGCTGTCACCCGCTTCCCCCAGGCCCGCCTCTGATTGGCCGCTGTCACCCCCCCCAGACTGGTCTGTGATTGGCTGCTGACACCCGCTGCCCCCCAGGCCGGCCTCTGATTGGGTGCTGCTGAGGAGTCAACGGCAACGGCTGGTGTTGTCGCCACCAGAGGAGCATCTCACCCAAAGCCACCCGTGTGTGTGTGTGTGTGTATGTGTGTGTGCAACCCGCAACCCGCTCCAACCTTCAACCCCCACCCCCCCTTTCCTGATGCCACCCCATCACGGATGGTGTATAGTTCCCCAGGGCTCATTGGGCTTGAGTGGAGGGGTAGGGGTGTGTGTTTGTGTGTGGGAAGGGGTGGGGGGGGGGCTATGATGTGTCCATCTCAAGTAAAACGAAACGCTTGGTCTCTTAAATCCCAGCGTAGTTGTCATGGAAACTCAGCTGTCCTGCAGTTTGTCGGGGCTAATTCTTCCTGATGGGTGGAGCCGACAGGAGCTGGGTGGGAGGGGGCAGAGGAGATGGTTTATCTCAGGCCTCAGAGGTGCCAACGAAGGTCAAAGAAAATACACCAACGGAGGCTGAGGACTTCCTGAAAAAATTGAGTGGGGTTTATGTTTTTCTGAAGGGTTCTCTCATGTGTCCAAATGTGCAGAGCAGAGATATGTGGCCTTGTGGTGAATTAAACTACACTTGATATTTCTGTTCCGTTATTTAATTTTGTTGAAGGCCCCATTTAATGTCTACAGTAGCAGGATTCATTAAAACCCACCATTTTTTTTTCTACTGAAACTTCAGATATTGCTGCATAATAAAAAAAATCAGCTAAAATGGAAATGTCAGTGGTCTTGTCCGATTTTTATTTCACCACACCAGTGAAAAAAAGAATATTAACACGTCCGATTTAGTGCGTCAGTCTGTGTGTCGGGATAAAATGTCCTCCAGTAGATTTGTGGTATTTCCTCGTTATCTTGGCAGTTGTGTACAGCAGCTGCGCTCTACAGTATCAAGTCATGTTCCCCTCTCTCTCCCTCGTTCTCTTCATTAATATTTCAAAATATGTCAATGCCATCTTTCTCTCTGCACAGATTCCTCAGTGTGAGCCTGGCTGCTGGCCAGAGGCGCCGCGTGTAAACTCACAGCGATAAGCACATCTTGATTTCAGCCCTCTCAAAGCGGTGAGAGGGGGTGACAACTTGTGGACAGGTGTTTCCCATTCATTCCATGTTTCAGCAGGCATTTAGGAGGTAAGATAACACCCAGGCCACTGTTGAGAGAAACAGTGGCACTGTCCAAGTTGCATTTTCGTGTGTTTGTGTGTGTGTGACAGAGAAAGAGAGAACGAGAGAGAGAGTGTATTACTGGAGGGAGAGGGGTTCGTATCTGTGTTTTGGAGGGGTGTGTGTGTGTGTGTGTGTGTGTTGCAGAGAGAGAGAGGCAGAGAGTGGGGTGGTGTGGAGGTTAGATTTCAGCCCCGATAAGGGAAGGCATGGAGGAGGGCCAAACATATGTTTGCAGCAGCGGGGAACAAAAGCAGTGACACGTTAGCCTTTTCACGGAGATGACCTTTCCGCAGCGGCCGGCCCCTCTCCTCTTCTCTCCTCTTCTCCTGCCGCTGTCCCTTTGTCTGCCAGCTCGCCCCGGGCCCTCGCGCCCTCGCGCCCTCGCGCCCTCGCGCCCTCGCGCCCTCGCGCCTGCCTCCACCCCAGCGCTGCACTGGCCCCCGTCTCCCCAAATCTCCCCTGACTAAATGTCAGGATTACACATCGCTGTGCACAGAGGAGCACTTTAATTAGCATGAGTGTGTATGGCTGTGTGCGTTTGTTTGTATCATTGTGTGTATGTGTGTGTGTGTGTAAGGATGTGTGAGCATGATTGTGTGGAAAGAGAGAGAATAAGGGATGAAGGAATAGAAAGAAAAAGAGAATGTGACCACTTCTCACTCCCCCTCTCACTCGCGCTCCCTCGCTTCCTCTCCATATTCTTCTGGCAGATTTCACCACTCTGCATCCTCTCTCACTCGAGGCTATCACAAAGGCTGCCAAACTGGAGAGCAGGAGTAGAAGGCGGAGGAAGAGAGGAGGAAGAGATGGATGAGTAGGATGAGGAGGAGGGAGAGAGGGGGAGGAGGAGGAGATGGAGTGTGGAGACCAGGCAAAGAAGGGATGCAGAGGAGTGAGCAGAAAGGTGAGAGAAAGATGGCGATTTCCGCCGCGTGGCGATGGCGGATCTGTTAACGAGTAAAACAGCTGAGGCGTCTGTCCACTCACCACAGGGTCACTTTGGGAGCGCATAGGCCACGAGGGAGAGAAGATTCCTACACATGCCACCATTAATTATATCCCTGTGTGTACTCAGCATAGCCCAGTCTCACCAACCTCCTTATTATTAGCAAAAGCCCTGGGAGCCAGAGGGAGCGTGTTATTTTGTGACAAATGCTGTTAAATTAATTTCCTTACAGCCACTCCTTCACATATTGCCATCACTTGTTACTGTTACAGATATACAGTGAAATAACTACACAGTTACATGCGGTAGACACATTTGTAGGCACAAAGTAACTTAAAACTTTTACATTTTATTAGCAGACTCAGTAGTTTCAATACAACTTTAACAGTTCAGAAGTATTTTTGTGTATGACTTACATTGTGTAAAATAAATTATAACATATGACAATGCCTATAATATTTAGCTGGAGTGGCAAACCTGCTAGTTTTTCTGTCTTGCTTTTTCTGAATTCTCCTGAGTGGGCCAGTCTGTTACAGCTAGGCTACAGTCTCAAATGTGCGCTAGGCATTATGACCCTACATAAAATTTAAAAGCCGCTACAACCCTTAAGGTCTAGGTCTACAGCTACAACCCTTAAGGTCTAGGTCTACAGCTACAACCCTTAAGGTCTAAGTCTACAGCCCAAATGAGCGCTAGGCATTATGGGCCTACTGCCCCAGGACGCACAACTATGATGTTAATGCCAAGTAATAAACACCCCTCCCTTTTCTTGCATGTGTACATGGTTACAAACACACTTTCTCTCTCTGTCTCTCTCTCTCTCTCCCTCTCTCTCTCTTTCTCACACACACACACACACACACACAATTCTCCCTGCAGCCTCACCAACCCTCTTCATAGCATGTAGGGAGTGTCTGCAAGGGCTGAAGCAAGCACTTGGCACATTCCCCCGTTGCACACACACACACACACACACACACACACACGCTCATTTGCACCAGTAATCTCACACACAAAAGCACTCTTCGTGTAAAGATTTAAATATTGCGCATGATATGCATGAAACAGTAGAAGTCTAATAGAGGCATCACATCTAGCTGTGATATAAATGTTGCCCGCGACTGCGGCACGCTTCAGTTGATGCCCATGTATGTCTGCTCTCCGTCCTCTGTCAGTGTGTGTTTGCGTCACCCCCTCGTTCCCCTGATCCGCTGGCACTCTGGGAGCTGCCCTCCAGCTAAGGGCTGCAGCTCTGGCCCATGATTACAGCATTAATTAGACAGAAATCCCACCAACGCTGCAACCAAAGCGACAAAAACTCACGCGCCACCATGCCATGTTACGGAGCGATGCGGATCAGGGCGCCACCATGCCATGTTACGGACCGATGCTGATCAGGGAGGGTCTGCGTGGGCATGCTAATATCAGGCCCCTTTACACACACACCATTGCACACACACTCTCTCACACACACACACACACACACACACACACAAATGCACACACAGACACTTGAAGGTGAGAGCAGCGACCCACCCATGCGCCCACACACACACCCACACACACACACGCACACACACACACACACACACACACGAGTGTGCACACAGATGTGGAGAGGGCAACCCGGCCGGCAGTCCCCCCAGTCTCACGTGAGCGCTGCACTGGTTCTAGACTGGTTTCCTCACTGCGGGGGCTGTCTCTAATGAACACCCACAAACACACACATACACACACACACACACAAACACAGACACACACACACTCACACACACACTAACACGGAGGCTGTCTCTAATGAACACCCACAAACACACACATACACACACACACACACAAACACAGACACACACACACTAACACGGAGGCTGTCTCTAATGAACGCCCACAAACACACACACACACACACACACACACACTCACACAAACACTAACGCGGAGGCTGTCTCTAATGAACGCCCACAAGCACACACGCGCACACACACTCACACCCACACACACATGCATGCACACAACCACACACACACACGCACACACACTAACAGGGGGGTTGTGTGTAATGAACGCCCGCGTCGGCCCTAATTAGCCGCGGAGTGGGGCGCAGGGCATAACGAGCTGATGAATAATTAGAATTGGGAGGCAGCCAGGGTGGCAAATGTGGAGGCACAAGTGCTGAAAACAATTAACATTAAGTCCACAGTCACTCAAGTCTGTGAACTCGGCCAGGGGCGCTCACACTCTGCCTGTGTGAAAGGAAGGGGAAGAATAAAGGAGAGAGTGAGAGAGAGAGAGAGAGAGAGAGAGAGAGAGAGAGACAGACAGAGGAGGCGAAGAAAGGAAAAAAAAGGAAACAAACTCAAGCATTGGTGGTGGCCGGGTGGCCCTCCACACTCCTGCAGGGCAGATGCTGTTGAATGCATCCAGAAATTGTCAGACTGTGTATG
>CM050209.1:31830000-31840000 GCA_027475355.1 Coilia nasus | reverse complement strand
GACAGAAAAAAGGTCCTAGTGGTCTCTTCCTGTTTACAGTTTGCTTTCTGCCCCAACCCCGCTGCGGGAGTGACTGCTGCAGACATGGCCCCTGGCACAGGGCTCTTCGACAGCATGCCACTGGCACTGAGACTCATGGAAATGCTGTCTTGTTTGTGTTTTTCCATGTCTGTATGTGTATGTATGTGTGTGCGTGTGTTCATGTGTGTGTGTTCATGTGTGTGTGTGCATGTGTGTGTGCATGTGTCTGTGTGTGCATGTGTCTGTGTGTGCATGTGTTTGTGTGCGTGTGTGTGTATGTGGATCTGTTTGTGTGTGTATGTGTGTGTGTGTGTGACGAGGCTGCACCCCAGGCGATGGTGTGATGTCGCAGGCTGACTCTGACCCTGCGTTGTCAGACGTTGGACCCCGAGAGATCACCGACCGACAACCCCTCCACCCCCAACAACACACACACACACACGCACATGCACACATACCAACAACACAGACACAGTCAAAGACACACATATACGCACGCACACGGGCACACACACACACCCACACACGCACACGCACACACACACATACTGCCTATACCTCCTGACCTTGGCTCCCTGGCCTGCCCACGGGGGAAGTGGTGAGCGGAGTGGAGGTCGCGACCCCGGCTGGAGCGTAGCGGCAGCAGATGCTAACGCAGCCTGACGAGGCCTTTATTGGAAACATATTCTCCCGTCCCGCGCCACTTACCCACTCCTGCGAGCTGACCCCACGCGCTTCCAACTTCTGCAACCTTTTCCGTGATGAGCGGATTGTTCCGGGGAGGGAGCGAGGGAGGTGGGGGAGGGAGGGAGGGAGGGAGAGAAGTGAAGGCAGGGATCGCTGTTTACCCACCCCAGGCCCAGCCTGCAGGGAGGAAGAGAGGGAAGGAGAGAGGGAAGGAGAGAGGGAAGGAGAGAGGGAAGGAGAGATGCCCTGCACACTGCCTGTTGTGCCCTTCTCCGGCTCCTTCCCTCCCGTCACTACCACTCCACCGGTGCGGCACCCCCAGACTGTTGCTTTAAATGTGGTACAATGCTCGCAGCCATTTGACATTATCACCGAGATGACTGCTAAAACTATCCTAACATTTCCAAGAGGACTGCAGTATTTTCGAACAAGTAAATAAATAAATAAATCATGGAGCTGATGTGGCTCAAAGCAGCAGGAATTTTGTTTGTGGAGAGATTTGAATGCGTGTTAGCATGTTAGCGTGCTTTTGTGTAGTGGTTGCTGAGGTCTTGCTGGTTTTGGGTGCGGACGTGAGCGCTCTGGGGCTGCGCTGTGAGCGACCCGGACAGAGCGGCATTCTTGAGGGACGGACTACGCCGCTCCGCTGTGCTCCGCTGCGCTGAGGCTTCACAGCTGCTTACTGTAAATCAGCAGCCGTCAGCGCGCAGCAGTGGCAGATTTATACACCATCTGCCTGTGCTGCAGAGCTTTAGGGGTAAAATGTAATCTTTTTGAAGAAGACACTGGTGTGAGAAGAAGCCTCTCATGCTGACCAGCAGTAAATTAAAAACACTTTGAAGGAATAAAGTGGCCATATAAAGTAGCCACTAAAAAATAAGAAATAAATATATTATTATTTCACATCCATTTTTTTCCTTCATATAAACCTTTCTTGTGGCAATGGATATGGCCTCAGTAGAACTAAACATAAAGATATTAAACATTAAATGTTTACAGAATAATATATTTTTCCAATTACTTCAACACTGTGAAAGAGCATAACTAACCCAGATGATTGTTGTCCAATCACGACTCCTTTCCTATGCGTGTGATGGACAGGTGTAAGTGTGTAAGTGTTTCATCCTGCATAGGTGACGCCTTCTATCCTGTTTCCCCCACAAGCTCTAGGTCAACACTTTAATCGTCCGCTCCCAAAGACACGAGTCAAGTTAGCCCCAGACCCAAGGCTATGGCGACCGGAAGTGGAACAAAGAGGGCAGTGGTTTTGGGAGGGTGGTGGTGATGGTGGTGGTTTTGCAGGGTGGTGGTGGTGGTGATGGTGGAGGGGTGAATTGACGTGCAACAAGCAGGTTAAGTGACACGTAGTTCACACAGGGGTCAACTTCTCCACGTCACCCTTGCAGACCTCTCCAAAGTCTCCAGCAGAGTAGACGTGTTCAACTGCTTGCAGATGTGTCCTGGCCGATATTTCACTGACAAATAGCAGGCACGTGCTGCTTTTGATAAAGCCCCTGGTCACTTCCAATCCGTCTCTCCGAAGACTCTCGTGCACGGCTGCAGCACTATGTAAAACAGCACGCACAATCGCTCTCAAAAAGTCCTGATAAAGAAGAACACCCTATCTGGAGAGCCCATTGATTTCCCTTTATCTTTCTTCACTCTTTGAAAAGGTATGCTGGCTGTTTTTTTTTTCTTTCTTTTTTTCCTTCCACATGTGTCTCTCCAGGCTGCAGACGGCTAGTGTGTTAGTGGATCTGAACGAGGTTCTGGTCTGGTTCTGGTCCGCTAATGAATCCATGTGAGATCTCTACCAGAACAGAACCCCATCTGGTTCTGAACCCGACCCGACCCAACCCCTTGCTGCCGCCGCTGCTGAAGTAGGGCTCTTGCCGATTTTCTGACTTTAGGCTTCTCTGAGGAAATCCCCTAATAGTCCCCCCCCCCCCCCCATCCCAACCCCCCAAAAAATCCCAAATTCCTGAGAAAGTTATTCTGTGTAACCTCTCACATCAAACAGTGAGTGGCTTAGACGGATGGAAGACCTTTTTTTAGGAAATCAAACCATGCCAAGTAATTCACCTGCTGGGATTTTTCTCTTATCTCATTTCAAGGTCAAAGAAATTATAATATTTCATTGCTTATCATGATGCAACTTGTTAACATGGCGTGAGAACAGCAAAGCGCTCGTTATCATGGACTCTCACCACAAATGCCCCTCCTTCCTCCCACATGGTGTCCCAAGAAGGAGATCAACACTGCCTCACCTGAAATAGGTGTTGAGGTTCACCCCTAAACTGAGGAATATGAGCTGGAGATAAACACCGCCTCACCTGAAGGAGCCCAAAACTCAGGAACATGAGGAGGAGATCCACACTGCCTCAGCTGAAGGAGCTGTTGAGGTTCAGAAACTCACAAAACTCAGGAATATGAGCCGGAAACGTAAGAGACTGGAAAGTGGCTCGTCACGGTCGACTGCTTACCGACTGTCACTCTGGACTGACAGGGTACCGGCGTCCTCAGGCGCCGTTGCATTCCGCACCTCAGACATCTGGGGGGCAGGGGGGTTGTTGCAGGAAATGAAGGTCTCGCTTCCACCCGAAAATAACAACGCTTCGCTCGCTTTGTGTGAAGAGCGTTGGCCGACGAAAGGCTCGGCCAACCAGGTCGGTTTTCCTCGCCAGCGACACATGGTGAAGAACCCCTGCAGGCCTGCAGACGAAACGCGTGAAATTGAGTATTGATGATTTCTCCTCTCTGGCTTTCTTCCCTCTCAGTGCACTTAAGGCACTGAGGACAAGCCGCTCAGCAGCGAGACGGAGAGGGAGACGGAGATGGAGATGGGGTTAGGGCACAGGAGTGAGCAACAGCTCCTGTCCATCACCATGCGGCATGAGCCAGTGAGATGGAGATGGAGATGGGGTTAGGGCAGAAGAGTGAGCAACAGCTTCTGTCCATCACCATGCGGCATGAACCAGTGAGATGGAGATGGAGATGGAGATGGGGTTAGGGCGGAAGAGTGAGCAACAGCTCCTGTCCATCACCATGCGGCATGAACCAGTGAGATGGAGATGGAGATGGAGATGGGGTTAGGGCAGAAGAGTGAGCAACAGCTCCTGTCCATCACCATGCGGCATGAACCAGTGAGATGGAGATGGAGATGGGGTTAGGGCAGAAGAGTGAGTATGAACTCCTGTCCATCAACTTGCTGGGTGAACAAAAAAAAAATATCCGTCAATATTTTCTTTGACGGCGTTACCCCTACACACACACACACACACACACACACACACACACTCCCCCCCCCTTACCTCCTCGCCTCTCTTCTGAGGCTGCCGTTTGCATGAGTCTCCTGCGGGCCTATTGATTGACAGCTGGCTCCAGAGCCTCTCAGGCCTCTTAAAATACCAGGCCGCAGCTTCGGATTTCAGCCACAGGCCGGGGCCCCTCCATTGTCTGCCTCCCTGCGCCCGGCTCCAGAGGGCCCCCGCCCCGCCCGCCCCGCCTGCCCCGCCCGGCCGCCCGACGACAGCCTTTCAGCTCTTTGTGTCGGCCGAAGGAAGGCTCCCCTCCCTCCCGCTGCTCCCCCCTCCCGCTGCAGGCCTGCCAGAGGTGGGGCTGACAGCGTGTCAGGCTGTGCAGTGGCGGGAGAATAGGTGGTGACTAAGGACCTCCACGGCTTCTCATGCGTCTTCTCTTTCCTCCTGTGCCGTGTGCAGACAGCTCTGTTTGTCTGACGTGTCACTTCCTGTCATGTGCTGCTGCTGGGGGTGGCGGAGGTGGATTGGGTTAGGTGGGGCAGTGACTAATAATTTGCCACAACACACACACTTGATAGCTGTACTCTTTCAGGTGTGTGTGTATGTGTGTGTGTGTGTGTGTGTAGAATTGTGACTGTATACAGTTATAGTACACCTTGTTGCTTTCACATTTTAAGACTCGTTAACTCAATGGTTGGACTGCAGTTAATCCCCAAAGAGTATCTAAATGCAACTGTGTTGGCCCAAATGCATTCATTTATGTTCCATATGAGCGGACAACCACAAGTACGATAAATGATCTATTTAGCCAGAGGTACTATAAATCATCTACTTAATTTGGAGGCACCATGACGCACGTGTGAAGAAGGACGCAGAACTTGAAACGACGGCGCCACACATCCTCTTGTGCGCGAGCGGTCGTTGTCGTGTCCGGTGTGATTGCATTACCCTTGTCCTTGTGTTTACGAGCAGCCCACAGCACCGCAGCCATCCCTGACTCATCTACAGAAAGCCCCCGTAATGAAATTTAGGTCAATCACGGCCGGCGAGCCAGGGGGTAAGAGGTTAACATGAGCATGAGGTCAGTCATATAACCCGCCCCTGTCCAGAATGGAAAGGGAAAGCCCACTTTTGTCGTAGCAGTTGAGAGGTCACGCGGGTCAGAAGGTCAGTGTCAGAGGAACGGCTAAGGCCCCCTCTGGTGTTATATATTACGCGCCGAATGCGAGCCAGTCAAAATTAGTGTTTTTTCTCCCTCTCTTTTTTTTCCAGGGACGAAACGGGGTTCACGGGAGGGCAAGGGGACATTATTTGGCGCCCCTTAATTGAGGGAAGAGGAAGTCGGCCAGTGCCACCCCTCACCCCCAGGGTCACCAAGACGACACAACGGGCTGTAAGGGACACGAAGGCCAAGCGCACGTGCGGCTTTTGAGGGGAAGAAATCGGATTTATGTTTTCAATTTATGCCTCACATATTTGCAAAGATGACAAATGGTGGCCACAATGGAGAGGGCCCTGAGTGGATGGGAGATGTTGTCGTTAAAAGACCTAAGTGCTCTTTGCTCACTCCGCCATTACACTAAATGGCTGATTAAAAGCATGCAGTGGACAAGAAGGTCAGTTTTAAATGGAAATGTGCTTAGGAGAAACACAAAAGATGATGGAGACAGATGAGAGCTAACGCTAGCAGAATAAGCATAACAAGGGTCACAGATTAGCCTGCAAAAACCCTTTAAATTGTGTAGATATGCTGAACTGCCTTTGACACAGATGATTTACAGACACAAATGTAGAATTGTAAACATGAGACATCCAATACATTTGTGAAAAGTAAATACTCTTCCCTTAGCTTGTATTGCTACAGTGTGCATCCATTTAGTCTGTTTAATGAGTCAGGGTTGAGCAGAGAAGCCAGCCAACTGTGGGAATAAAATATCAAGCACTCAAGGAGCCCTCATTCTCAAAACCCCATACATACAAGACACACAGGAACTTTGACATGTGTGCAATGACCTGCAGCAGACAGACACAAATAAGAGAATAAAAGTAAATAAAAATACAGGCAATAATAAGAGAATAAAAGTAAATAAAAATAAATAATATTTAAAAATGGCAAACGCTTGAAGATGTGCGCTGGAAAGAATCTTCTAGCCCGCCGCACATTGTAACTAGGTGAGCTCCGTGATACCCCCTCCCCTCCACCCCACTCCACTCCCTGCCTCTTGTTTTTATCTTTACTACTCTGGCACCAACAGGCCTATCCACCTATCCGCCTACCTGCCTTCCTGCCTACCTGCCTACCTGAGCCCTGATGACCTGGCGGCTCCAGCGGAGGTGTGACCGCAGAAGACAGGTGCCATAAATCTGCTCACCTGGGTGCAGAGTCGCAGGCAGGCTGCCTCATTCAAGATCCCAAGCAAAGTTTAATGGCGGCCATAAAAAGGGCCTTTGTGAGTATTTCCCTCCTTAGCGCGGGACTCTGGTGAGAGATAGCTATCAATGTTGGTTATCAATCACACATTGGAACAGCCTTAGTGTCACCTGGCGTACACCTCCGTAGAATATTACCTCATCTCGCTATCGTTATCAGCGAGCGAGCTGGTACAAGTACAAGGAAGCCTGCCGTTCAGGTGTCATAATTACAGAAAAATAATGTCAGAACAGGAACACAGAGAGTGCCAACCTGAAAAACACTAAAAACACTAAAAACTACAAAACCTCAAGCTCTTCTTTCTTAGGAGTTAGATTTCATACTACCCATATAAATACTGGCCATTTCTGCTCTGTGTTTGCCATGGCTGGCTTAAGTGTCGAGTAATCCTCATTTGTTTGGTCAGAGACATTGATCTTAAGTGGTCAGACATCTGTAGAATGTGTGGAATGTCAATCATTGGAGTGTCTGATGTTGTGCTGTCAATCATTGCAGCGTCTGATGTTGTGTTGTCTGGAGTCTAGTGTCCAGCAGTTTTGTTGTCTGTCGATGAGGCAAGTAGTGTTGAAAAGCTTTGGCCTCTGGCTTTCAAACAAGATTTTTTTTTGTGTGTGTGGGAGGAAGAGGAGGTTGGACATGCTACATGTGTGTGTGTGTTTGTGTGCATGTGTGTATTTATGTATGTGTATGTGCGTATTTCTGTGGGTGTATGTAATTGTGTGTGTGTGTGTATTTATCTGTGTGCGTGTCTGTATTTATGTGTGTGTGTGTCTGTGTAAGTGTGTCTTTATTGTATGTGTGTGTGTTTATGTGTGTGTGTGTGTGTGTATTTATCTGTGTGCGTGTCTGTATTTATATGTGTGTCTGTATTTATGTGTGTGTGTGTGTGTGTGTGTGTGTGTGTGTGTGTGTGTGTTTATCTGTGTGCGTGTCTGTATTTATGTGTGTGAATGTGCATGTGTGTGTCCATGTGTGTATTTATGTGTGTGCGTGTGTGTGTGTGTGTTTATCTGTGTGCGTGTCTGTATTTATGTGTGTAAGTGTGCATGCGTGTGTGTGTGTGTGTTTATCTGCGTGCGTGTCTGTTTTTATGTGTGTGAGTGTGTGTGTGTGTGCAGAGGGCTGGGGTGGGGTAGGGGGGCAGTAAAGTGCGTCAGGCTAATTAGCTAGTCAACACTATGGCGCAGGCTTGATAAGCGTCAGACAGATGACAGGAGGTGTGCGGGCTGCATGGAGACAGCCTTATCTCCTGCCCGACAGGGAGGCAGCGGCCAGCTCCCGCTTCCTCACGCAACAAGCTCACTCTCCAAGGAGGGAGGGAGAGACACACGCAAGAGGGACAGAGGGAGGGAGGGAGAGAGAAGGGAGGCATAGGGAGGGAGGGAGAGGTGCATGGGGGAGAGAGAGAGAGAGAGAGAGAGAGAGGGAGGGAGAGGCGCACGCAAGACAGATAGATTAGAGAAAGAGAGAGAGGGAGAGAGAAAATGGGAGAGATAGAGATAGGGAGGGAGAGAGAGAGTGGGAGAGAGGAACAGAGAGAGGAGAGAGAGAGAGAGGGAGAGGGACAGTAGAGAGAGAGAGGAGAGAGAGGGAGAGGAGAGAGAAAGAGAGAGAGAGAGAGAGATAGGGAAGGAGGGAGGGTGAGAGGACAGCTGTTGGCTTTTGATCACCTGTGAGTCACCAAGGCTGTCCGCCCCCACATGTCCCTGCGTGAAGGGTGTCAGGGGCCGCGGTGCAGAGCCACACATGAGCACTCAGTGCCACCTTGTGTAGGACGAGCAGCTCCTGCCCTCACTCCTCACTGTGCCGTAAAGGTGCTTCTGTGTGTGTGTGTGTGTGTGTGTGTGTGTGTGTGTTTGCTGTTTGTGTATGTGTGAGTCTGGTGTGTGTGCATATATGTATGTGTGTGTGTGTGTGTTTGAGACTGTGTATGTGTGCATGTATGTATGTTTTTGTGTGTGTGTGTGTACATATATGTATTTGTGTGTGTGTGTGTGTGTTTGTGCATAGACCCAGCTGTGTAGAGGCACTGATGAATGTCAGCTATTGTGCACCTGTGCGTGGGAGACCTTTCCCCTCCACAGCCCCTTATGCATGCAATCTCCCTGATGCACAGTGACACAATGAGACGCATCTCCATAGCTTTTAAAGTTAATTACTCTTTTAGTGATGATAATTGGGGGCCGCGCAGGGCCCCGCCAGCCCGTCAGGAGCACCTCTGCCCTGTCCTCACCGCTCCACTCCATTACACGCTCAAGGAGAACACAAGAAGGCCGGAGGGAGGGAGGGAGGAAGACAGAGAGAGAGGAAGAGAGAGAGAGAGAGAGAGAGAGTGCATTACGCACGGAGGTGGACGCAAATGTCCCAGCAGACACAAACAAACGTAGAGAGAAATGACAAAGGGACAATGAGGAGAGGGGAGGAGAGGAGAGGAGAGGGGAGGAGAGGAGAGGAGAGGAGAGGAGAGGAGAGGGGAGGAGAGGAGAGGAGAGGAGAGGAGAGAGGAGAGGAGAGGAGAGGGGAGAGAGGAGAGGAGAGGAGAGGAGAGGAGAGGAGAGGGAGAGGGGAGGAGACGAGAGGAGAGGAGAGGAGAGGAGAGGGGAGGAGAGGAGAGGGGAGGGGAGGAGAGGGGAGGAGAGGAGAGGAGAGGAGAGGAGAGGAGAGGAGAGGAGAGGAGAGAGGAGGAGACGAGAGGAGAGGAGAGGAGAGGAGAGGAGAGGGGAGGAGAGGGGAGGAGAGGAGAGGAGAGGAGAGGAGAGAGGAGAGGAGAGGAGAGGGGAGGAGAGGAGAGGAGAGGAGAGAAGAGGAGATAGAGGAGAGGAGAGGAGAGGGGAGGGGAGGAGAGGAGAGGAAGGCAGATAGAGGGGCTTTGGAGACGGAGGGAGTGATTTATAGGGCACTGTGTTTGTTTGTGTGTACTCCTGGGTGGGGGATGTTGGGGGGTGGGGGGTGCTGTGACAGATCTACTGTAAGTGAGGGTGAACTGGTGGATGGCCATCTGTATCCCTCTGTATGCACCATTCCTACATCATGTGAGGAAAATGTACTGTACATTGTGTGTGCGTGTGCGCGTGTACGTGCGTGTGTGTGTGTCAGTGTGTGTGTTTGTGTCAGTGTGTGTCAGTGTGAAACTGAGTGTATGTGTAAGTCTATATGTGTATGTCTATGTGTGTATATCGTGTGTATATAGTGTATATCTTTGTATGTGGGAGGGTGAGCATGTTTCATGGGTAGCCTGTACTTCTGTGTGCATGCCATTCTCTGTAAAACTGAGTATATACTCTTACATAGGTATTGTGTATTGTAAAACTGAGTATATACTCTTACATAGGTATTGTGTATCTATACATAGTGATGTATATACTCTTACATAGGTATTGTGTATGTTGAGTATACTGAGTATATACTCTTACATAGGTATTGTGTATGTTGAGTATACTGAGTATATACTCTTACATAGGTATTGTGTATTGTAAAACTGAGTATATACTCTTACATGGGTATTGTGTATTGTAAAACTGAGTATACTCTTACATAGGTATTGTGTATGTTGAGTATACTGAGTATATACTCTTACATAGGCATTGTGTATTGTAAAACT
>CM050209.1:31815000-31822500 GCA_027475355.1 Coilia nasus | reverse complement strand
CAAAGTTGGTGTTTATAAGTGGGATTTTTACGTGTTAACTCTAATCAAGGGAGTAGGACCATACAATGAGAGGAAGGGCAGAGCAGTTGTGTCATTTTGCAAAAATGTCTTCACCTTCACCTTCTTTTGAATGGAGTTATATTTTCTGCATGTTGAAACCAGAGAATAGCTATTGTTGGGGTGGGGTGAGATGGGCTGGGGTGAGGTGAGGTGGGGGGTGTACAGTGTGTAACTGAGTGTAGCACGGAGGCCTTGGAGTAATCCATCTCGATGACGAATGTGTGTGTGTGTGCGTGTGTGTGTGATCCATCTTGATGACGAATGTGTGTGTGTGTGTGTGTGTGTATATTTGTGTGTGTGTCTGTGTGTGTGTGTGAGATCCATCTCGATGACAAATGCCTGTTCAACTGTCCGCTCCTCTCAGGCAGTGTGTGTGTGTGCTATTGTGTGAACTATTGTGTACACAAGGGACAGCATGCGCGCCGTGCCAAAAGCCTGGCGGATTGTTCCAGAAGCTCAGAAGTCAGCCGAGGGTTTTGTCATGCTCGCAGCAAATGGCCTTTATCTTCTTCACACGCTGGGCGAGGAAAAAAATTGTATTTTTAGCCGGCGTCGCCACCGCCACACCGCCGCGGTCACGCTGCTGTCTGTTCCGGCGATTCTTGGGAGCAATCTCCCACTCGGGGGGCCTCGCCATTGTATTTATAGACAAAAGGTGAAAATGGTGGCTGACCTTAACAGTTTTTTTTCTCTTCCCCACCTCCTCAAACCCCCCAGCCCCCTGCTTCTCTTTGTCACATTCTTCTGGGGCGAGAGGAAGGGCTTGCTTACCAGCAGGACGGAGTGAAAGTTGAGCTTGCTGAGGTGGCGGTAACAGCCCGACCCACTTGGGCGATGGTGTGGTTCCGTTTTGACACTTTCAGCCGGGTCAGGGCTGGGGGTAAGGGGGGGGGGGTCAGCGGGTTTGGGAAAGTGAAGAGGTGGGGGGGGGGGGGGGGGGGGCTGGGCGGGGGAGGAGAGGGGGGGGGGGCGTCCTGGTGTCGGACAGCTTGTCGGATCAGCGTGTCGGGAGGGACAATGAGCGGTTGGCGTGGCGATGCGAGGAGGTTCTGGCGCTATTATTAGCGACCCAGCAAGCGGCTCCCTCAGGCCTCGCGGCGGCCTGCCCAGTTCAAAAGACGCACATAATACCAGGAAGCAGCCACAGAGGAGACTCGCTCGCCCTCGCTCGCCCACTTGCCTGCTCCTGCTCCTGCTCCTGCTCCTGCTCCTGCTTCTGCTCCTGCTCCAGCCAAGACAGATTGTGTCTACGTGTGTGAGTGTGTGTGTGTGTGTGTGTGTGTGTGTGTGTGTCTGTGTGTCTGTGTGTGTGTGTGTGTGTACATGTGTGGGTGTGTATGTGTGTGAGTGTGTGTGTGTATGTGTGTGTGTGTGTGTGTGTGTGTGTGTGTGGGTGTGTTGGTGTGTATGTGTGTGTGTGTACGTGTGTGTGTGGGTGTGTGTGTGTGTGTGTGTGTGTGTACGTGTGTCTGTGTGTTTGTGGGGTAGGGGTGTGTGGGTGGTGTTGTGATTGAAAGCTACCACTTTAGCTGGTCGGCCTTGTTGAGAAGTTATTAAATGAATCATGTCTGACCTAAACACCTTAATGAGTTTTCCATGAGAGACCATTCATCTCACACTACAGGGCTAGCGTACGGCTCTTTTTTAAAGAGAGAGAGAGAGAGAAAGAGAGAGAGGGAGAATTGCCCAAATAGATTAGACATTCCACCTGAATCCCTCCTCAGTTCAGGTAGGAACTTGGCATCAGGATTGATTATATCCGTAAGTGCACCATGGGGAAGTTGAATGGATGGGTGTGTGTGTGTGTTCATGTGCGTGTGTGTGTGTTTATGTGTGTATGTGTATTTGTGAGTGTGTGTGTGTGTGTGTTCATGTGCGTGTGTGTGTGTTTATGTGTGTATGTGTATTTGTGAGTGTGTGTGTGTGTGTTTGTGTGTATATGTGTATGTGTGTTTGTGTGTATATGTGTATGTGTGTTTATGTGTGTGTGTGCGTGCTTATGTGTGTGTGTGTGTGTGTGTGTGTGTGTTTGTGTGTATATGTGTATGTGTGTTTGTGTGTATATGTGTATGTGTGTTTATGTGTGTGTGTGCGTGCTTATGTGTGTGTGTGTGTGTGTTTGTGTGTATATGTGTATGTGTTTTTATGTGTGTGTGTGTATGTGTGTTTATGTGTATATGTGTATGTGTGTTTTTGTGTGTGTGTGCGTGCTTATGTGTGTGTGTGTGTGTGTGTGTGTGTGTGTGTTTGTGTGTATATGTGTTTGTGTGTTTGTGTGTATATGTGTATGTGTGTTTATGTGTATATGTGTATGTGTGTTTATGTGTGTGTGTGCGTGCTTATGTGTGTGTGTGTGTGTGTGTGTGTGTGGGGGGCTGGGAGGGGGGGTCAATCACTCGTAGCCAGTGATTGTATTAAACCGAGAAGTGGAGACTTGGTGCTTGGTAAGATGGGGTCTGATGGGGTGTGCTCAGTCTGCCGATGGGGTTGCCGTGGTGATATAATCCACTCTGCTTAGGGAGGGGGGTTCTCCTTCTATGCTTATGCTGTGTCATCTCTGAAGGGGGGGCACACTCCGCCTGGCTATGCAGATGACTGCACTTGCTAACAGATTCTACTCATACCACAACTTGCTCTCCTCCAAACCCTCAATTAGCAAACAGAACAAAATATAAATCTTCTAAAATTCCCACAGATAATTTAGATAATGGAAAAAAGAGACTAAATTGACAAAACCATGAATAATGTGTGTGTGTATTGGCTTGGGATGGTTCATCTGAGTAAGAAAGAGAAGATTTGGCTGAGAGGTGGCATTGGTGGTGGTGGTGGTGTGTGTGTGTGTATTGGGGGGGGGTTCAAAGGTTGAAAAGAAGCCCCTCCTCTCCCCCCAGACCACCCCCCTCCCCCCGACCCCCACCATCGCTCAGTGGCTGTGTCATTTCCTCCAGTCTGTAGTGGAGCCGAGGGGCTGATTGGCCGAGGGGCTGAGGTGTGGGCCTGTGTGGAGGGGCTGAGTGGAGGGGCTGAGGGGCTGAGGTGTGGGCCTGTGTGGAGGGGCTGAGGTGTGGGCCTGTGTGGAGGGGCTGAGGGGCTGAGGTGTGGGCCTGTGTGGAGGGGCTGAGGGGCTGAGGTGTGGGCCTGTGTGGAGGGGCTGAGGGGCTGAGGTGTGGGCCTGTGTGGAGGGGCTGAGGTGTGGGCCTGTGTGGAGGGGCTGAGGTGTGGGCCTGTGTGGAGGGGCTGAGGGGCTGAGGTGTGGGCCTGTGTGGAGGGGCTGAGGT
Source organism: Coilia nasus (assembly GCA_027475355.1). Classification (NCBI taxonomy): domain Eukaryota; kingdom Metazoa; phylum Chordata; class Actinopteri; order Clupeiformes; family Engraulidae; genus Coilia; species Coilia nasus. Next base: position 31,819,162 of record CM050209.1, on the reverse strand, counting down.
GAGGGGCTGAGGGGCTGAGGTGTGGGCCTGTGTGGAGGGGCTGAGGTGTGGGCCTCTTTGGAGGGGCTGAGGTGAGGGGCTGAGGTGTGGGCCTGTTTGGAGGGGCTGAGGTGTGGGCCTGTTTGGAGGGGCTGAGGTGAGGGGCTGAGGGGCTGAGGTGTGGGCCTGTGTGGAGGGGCTGAGGTGTGGGCCTGTGTGGAGGGGCTGAGGTGAGGGGCTGAGGGGCTGAGGTGTGGGCCTGTGTGGAGGGGCTGAGTGGAGGGGCTGAGGGGCTGAGGTGTGGGCCTGAGGTTCTGAGGTGTGGGCCTGTGTGGAGGGGCTGAGGTGTGGGCTGTGTGGTGGGGGTAGCTGACTTTAATGGCATTACCTGTTGACGGCCGTTAAATAACAAACCGGCCCGTTCCAGGCAGGCAGCCGGCTTGAGCAGCGCAAGAGCTAGCCGCACTGCCGTCTCTAATCTAATTTATCACTATAAACATAAACATCTGTGTTTAGTTTGCTACAAATTTCAGACATATCTTTCATTACTTGGCCAGTTGGGTTGGGCTTGATTTCTCTCTCTCTCTCTCTCTCTCTCTCTCTCTCTCTCTCTCTCTCTCTCTCTCTCTCTCTCTCTCTCTCTCTCTCTCTCTCTCTCTCTTTCTCTCTATCTCTGCCTCTGTCTTTCTCTCTCTCTCTCTCTCTCTCCAAAGACCCAAAAAAAAGAGAAAAGAAGAAAAGGGCGAGTATCAGGAAATTGACCACTTGTCTTCCTATGCTAAATTGGGCTCTAAAATGGCAGCAAGAAATGTAATTTATGGTGCATTAAGATGGGTATTACTAAGACACTGGATGAAACAGGAGTAATATCACCTACAGGACTAATATCACCTTGTCATGTTTGTGTTTTAGAGATTTATGGTGGGTGTTCAGGAATAAACACACAAAGATAGGTTTGTTTTTCCTCAACATGATAATGTCAGCTCTTTTCATGCCTGTAAGCAGGCCCGCTGACAGTCTTGGCTGGGCCCGGGACAAGATAATCTGATGGGGCCCCCCACCCCATAATCCATAATGTAAGGAGGGACCAGTTCTGGGCCCCCCTTTCCCAGGGCCCGGGACAGGAGACTCGTTCGTCCCCCCCTGTCGGCGGGCCTGCTTGTAAGACTCTTGCTCACCTCACCTCTTTTCTCTGTGTGGTTCACCTTATTCATGTGCTATAACTCACCTCACCTCCTCTCTGTGTGGTTCACCTTATTCATGCGCTATAACTCACCTCACCTCCTCTCTGTGTGGTTCACCTTATTCATGCATTATAACTCACCTCACCTCCTCTCTGTGTGCTTCACCTTATTCATGCATTATAACTCACCTCACCTCTTCTCTCTGTGTAGATCACCTTATTCATGCACTATAACTCACCTCACCTCTTCTCTCTGTGTGCTTCACCTTATTCATGCGCTATAACTCACCTCACCTCTTCCCTCTGTGTGCTTCACCTTATTCATGCATTATAACTCACCTCACCTCTTCTCTCTGTGTGCTTCACCTTATTCATGCATTATAACTCACCTCACCTCTTCTCTCTGTATCATTCACCTTATTCATGCATTATAACTCACCTCACCCCTTCTCTCTGTGTGCTTCACCTTATTCATGCATTATAACTCACCTCACCTCTTCTCTCTGTATCATTCACCTTATTCATGCATTATAACTCACCTCACCCCTTCTCTCTGTAGCATTCGCCTTGTTCTTGCGCTATAATAACTCACCTCACCTCTTCTCTCTGTGTGCTTCGCCTTATTCATGCACTATAACTCACCTCACCTCTTCTCTCTGTGTGGTTCACTTTATTCATGTGCTATAATAGCTCACCTCCTGTGACTGTGTGGTTCACCTTATTAATGCGCTATGACTGTGGAGATTCACACTGAGTGTGAGTTATTAGCTCAGCAGGGCTAATGCTCAGTGATAGCTGCAGCATGCATGGCTTCATATCGGAGATAACAATTCCAGTCGGCTAAATGAGACCTGGGAAAAAAAATAAGCCAGCATTTCTCGGCAGTGACTCTGACGAATGTTCACGTCACTGATAACCGTATCAGCAGCCACTCAGCCTGGGGACATCCGTGTACCACTGGGGCTGTTTTCAGCATAGTGGCATGTGTTTTTTGCACACTCCAAATCAGTGTTTCTCAAAGTTTTTCAGGCCGAGGACCAACAGGGCTATGCAAATGCATGAACCAGTGCAGCATCACAGCCCTAACTAGGGAACGGCATGAAAATGATACACATGTTGTTTATATATGTCTAGCATAGGTAGCTTAAGAAATATAAAAATATATATATTTTAACACATCTGCTCGCAGACCACTTGGGATTTCTTGCACACCACCAGTGGCCGGCTCCCTCACCCAGCCACACTCAAAACCATCAGCCAACTCTCCTCTCTTCTCAGCTCAGCCCATCCCAGCCCAGCCCAGCCCTACGCAGGCCAGGGGGGTCCTACACAGAGTCTCTGGAGGAAATGGCAACAGATGGGGTTTCCAGGGAAGCATCCACTGTGGCCCATGTGCAGGACAGGTCACCAGCTCGGGGCCTGTGCTCACCACCAACCCATGGGCCACCTTTGGCTTAGCTCCAGGCCCCCCTCTGCCCCCCACCCCCCACCCCATACCCCCTACCCCCCACCCCCCCCCCCACCCCCCTTCAAGGCAGAGGTCAGGTCCCCTTGTCCCAGACTGATTACTGACACAATTACAAGCAGACTGGTCCAGCTTCGCCGGGGTCTTTGTGCCGCCCCCCCAAAATGGCGGGGGCGGTGCCCTGCTTTGTTGTCAGCTGACCTCTGGGACAATGGAGGGATCATCCAGCAAAATGCTACTAAGGAGGAGGTGAAGGGGGGGTCACAGCAGAGGGCAGCGCTGACGGGGATGAAGATATCAAACCTCAAACCAGGAGAATGAGAAAGAGAGGCAACGTCAGAGAGAAAGAGAGAGAGAGAGAAAGAGACCAAGAGAGAAAGAAAGAGACAGAGAGAGTAATAGAGAGAGAGAGAGAGAAAGGGAGTAAGAGAGAGAGAGAGAGAGAGAGAGAGAGAAAGAGACAGAGAGGGTAATAGAGAGAGAGAGAGAGAAAGGGAGTAAGAGAGAGAGAGAGAGAGAGAAAGAGATAGAGAGGGTACTAGAGTGAGAGAGACAAGGAGGAGTGGAAATAAAAAGTGTACTGAAGCAACAACTTTATCTGTTGATGTCCTTTCGAGGTGGGGTGGTGGTGGTGGTGGTGGAGGTGGGGTGGTGGTGGTGGTGGTGGGGGTGGTGGTGGTGGTGGTGGTGGTGTGGGGGGAGAGAAGAGAACTGTTTCACATCCTGTCCGGACAGTGATAGCATCGCTTTATCACCAACTGCGCCGGGCCATTAGCAATCAGCCTTGCATTAGCCACTATCAGCACTTATGAATATAGAGCCGGGATGTTGGTGAGGAGCATCATCTATCACGGGTGTTTGTGTGCGCGTGTGACAGAAGGTTAACAAAGACTGCCGCGCCAACAGCACACACACAGCCAGCGCTGCACCACAAAGTGGGAGAGGAGAGGCAAGACGCGCGCCGCCGCAGAGGCTAAAACTGTTTGCTCAGCCATAGTGTGTTATCTGTTATTAATAATGAAACAAGCCTTTTATACTGTCCCACCGTTACATAAACGCCAGTTCACACATGTAGAAAATCCAGACCATACAGTACACAACCCTCATGTTGCAAACACTAGACATTATAAAACCACAATTCAAAGTCCACACACAGTCTTAAAATTCATACACTGCTCTGTTCTGTGACATGAATTTGTAAACACACATATGCAGACACACAGACACATTCACACAAACAATGCACACACACAGGCACACTTAATTACATACACACAAGAAAATGTAGACACACACACACACACAAACACAGGCACACTTAAGTACATACACACAAGGAAATTTACACACACACACACACTGAGGGGGTCAGCTTAGCAGCCCTGTGAGCCCCTGATGGCCCTGTGTCTTTTGAAGCTGGAGGGGATTAGGGCTGAGGAGGAGAGGAGAGGAGAGGAGGAGAGGAGGAGGCGGGGGCAGTTGGGGGGCCCACATGGGTCTGGGAGGGCAGCCACCGTCTGACCCCTGCTCCTGAA
>CM050209.1:31790000-31812500 GCA_027475355.1 Coilia nasus | reverse complement strand
GTATGTGTATGAGAGCGAGAGAGAGAGAGAGGCTGTGGGGAGGTAGCCAGTGTTGACTGGGAGGGGAGTGAAGAGTGACACCTACTGTATGAGCTGAGGCAGTCCCTGCAGCTCCCCTGACTGACAGAGCTCTCCTTAACCTCTCTCTCTCCTTAACCGTTCTCTCTCTCTCTCTTTCTCTCTCTCTCTCTCTCTCTCTCTCTCTTTATCTCTCTCGCTTTCACTTTCTCTCTCTCTCTCTCTCTTTATCTCTCTCGCTTTCACTTTCTCTCTCTCTCTCTCTTTCCCCCTCTCTCACTCAGTCTCCCTCTCGCTCACTCTTTCTCTCTCTTTTGCTCTCTCTCTGCCCTCTTTCTCTCCCCTCTCCCTCTCTCTCTCATATTCTCCCCTTACCTCAGGGTCAACAAGGGTCAGGAGGACATTTTGAATCCAATGTAGGCGTTCTTCATCAGGCTGTACGATAGTTTCCTTCTAATCTAAGCCGTGTCGCCCAGGCGTAGATTGACTGGGAGGCTAAGAGAGGGGGAGAATGAATGAATCTATGTTTTTTTCTCTCTGCAGCAGTAATTATTACGTTGCACATGATTTAGAGAAAATAACTCACAGATTGTGGTAAAATTCCATATTTGTAAAAAAATAATATGTAAGGAAATTTGAAGTGGTATATTAAAAGCTATTTTAGTCACTTTAAAAAACAACTTTCTTAATCGTGAAAATCTTCATGTTGATATCAAATGTAGTTATACTTTTAAGCATACTAAAAATACACAGATTCCTCAGTCTTAAAACCCTATCTAATTACTTAAATACATACAGGCAGCAAGCGTAAATGCACTGCTAAAGACGATGCAAATTGGAATAAGAAAATAGATATCAAGAAATGCTACAGTAGTTGGTAAGTTGCTTATTTTACATTGAAGATTTAATAAACCTTATTGTTGATTTTACTTAAGCATTTTGCCAGATTAAAACTAAAACTATAACAGGTCGTTACAAATCATCTTACAAAAACACAGTCATGTGGTTAGTCAAATTTAGAACAATGTTTAGTGGCTGTGTTTTTCTGCCCTGCCTCTCCGGCTGATATATGTTTGTGGGTGTATCTCTAATGGATATTTTGACAAAACCGGGAGGAGTTCTTGTCCCTAGCAACACACAGCTCCACAGCTCCTCAGCGATGATTTACAGGAAGCTACGGCTCTCGCTCCCCATCGGCGATAGAGGAAGAGAAAAACAGCCATGAATTGTAAAATGGCCGCCTGTTGAAAGGACGGCAGCTCCTCCTCTGCCTGAGGCACGCATCTCCAGAGACCGGGCAGGTTTGCCGAGCACTTGGGAACAATCGGCGCCACGACACCGCACACAATTCACAATTACAATCTTTCGTCCAAACACAGACACACACCCACACACGGGTGCTCCCGCACGCGCACACACACACACACACACACACACACACACACACACACACACACACACACACACACACACACATTCAGGTGTCAGCCCTGCTCCGTGCTGCTCTAGCTGCAATAACACAATTAGCTCATGTTTCCCTCTTTTTTCCCTCCTTCTTTTCCTCTTTTTTCCCCCTCGTTTTTTCCCTCGTTTTTTGTCAGTTTATTCGTCCCCAGCGCCTTTTGTTTGCGGCTCAGCCTGACGTCCTGCTGGCGTCCTCCTAATTGAGAAAGTGTGTCTTTGGCTGGGGTTCAAAATGAGTTGCCTTTCTTGAATTTGTATGTCTTGGCATGCCTTTGAGTAGAGGCAGAGAAAGAGAGGGAGGTAGAGAGAGAGGGAGAGAGAGAGGGAGAGAGGGAGAGAAAGAGAGGGAGGTAGAGAGAGAGGGAGAGAGAGAGAGAAAGAGAGAGAGAGAGAGAGAAAGAGAGAGAGTTGACCCGGGAGTCTTTTGTTTGCTTCAGGTGTTGAGTTGGGGCGGGAGGCTCTGGCGCCGCATACTCCACATCCGTGTGTTCCGAGTCCGGTTCCTGAGCGCGCTCAGATCAGCTCAGCCCTTCGTTCCCCATCCCCATCCCTCCACCGGCCAGAGAACATCACAGAGAACCGCGCTCCACGTCCCCTTCACAAGAACCGGCAGTGTAAACTCCCCCCAAAAGCCCCAACACACACAAACACACACACACAAGCACACACACATGCACATAGCTACTGAGTTGACTGTTTAAGGGGCCCTATTAACACGCTCTCTAATGACAGCACAGCAAACAGTGCTGAATAGGAGAGGAGAGTCCCAGGAGGAAAACACACTCTGCGTTACCATCACTGATGAATAGTTTTCAACAGCCTCATGCAGTGCTGAGGTGCCGAGCCCTATAGGCTGAGAGGCTGAGAGGCTGATATTGTCCTCATGCAGACGACTCTATTTTGGGCACCGCTGGGCGAAAACACTGCCCCTGCTTGGTTTGGCAGTGGATCTTGCAAAAACAAATAAACGGTGAAATTGGAGCCCTTTTTAGAGCGTATATCTAACGAAGGAAGCGAGTCATTCTCTTGGCCTGGTACCTGCTATTATTTTTCTGTCTTCGTTTTGCACTTCTCACCCTTCCTAATCTGCAAGGACATGCTTGCCTGCTGGTAATCCACTACATGAGAAACACAAAATCCACCCCTCCCATCTCCCCATTTAATATCAGATCTTAACACCGGATAAAGGCAACACACTGTCTATATTCAGGTCACTTACTGGACTGGTAGGGAGATTTAAGGCTCCTATTGGCACTGGCTTGCAGCACTCTGCCTGTCTTACCCGCTCTCCTAATCAAACAATACAACACATGGAGTATGCTTTCCCACCCAGCCACTCTATGCAAACGGAACTTGGAGTTACAGTTGAATGGCTAATAATTATAGGCCTGCAACCACAACCACTAGCCAGACTGGTTTCCAGTGTTTCGCAGCGAAAACAATGTTATTGGTGATGTTGAAACCTGTTATGGCAACAGGCTGTGGTGGATCTGGATTTGTGTGTGTGTGTGTGTGTGTGTGTGTGTGTGTGTGTGTGTGTGGTGGTGGTGGTGAGAGGACGGCGGAGAAGATCTCCTCAGCTGAGGGAGTGTACTGAACAATCTTTCCAGCAGTCATCAGATATATTATTTCTCATCCAAACCTGAAGAAGTTATGGGACCAAAAAAGCCTTGGCTAAAGCTAATCATCGAAGGAAAGAGTTCAATCGAAGCCTGCACATCCTAAATGAACACTGGGAGCAGGACCAAAGGGCAGTCAGCATAAGTAGAAAAGAAAAACTGCGCTCAACCAGAATTGATGCTCGCAAGTTTATTTTATTAAAAAAACCGTGACGTCTGAGGAAGGGTGAGAGCCCGAAACATCACGTTTTTTTACTATAATAAACTTGGGAGCATCAATTCTGGTTGAGCTTTCAATGCCTCTGATTATTACCACCTATACTACTTAAATATACAATATATACTATATATAACTTATATATAAATATATATACATAACCAATTTTTGTTTACACTTCATTTTGCTGACTCTGTTACATCAATACCAAATAGGTACAGTGTAACAAAGCGTGCAACAATATGTAACATTATGTACCTACACTGTAGCATAGGGTTAGCGTTAGGGTTAGGTAGGTACAGTATACGTACATATTACATGTTGTTGCATGTAGATATATTAAAAAAGGAATCGCAACCATGTTACTGATACCGGTAAAATCGGTAACAGTGTTACCGATGTTTTAAATAAATAACTAAAAGTAAAACACATGGTAAGAGTGCATTGGCAGTGTCCCGCAACAGATACTTGTACTGCCAAAAAATGACATGAATGTAGGAGTGACGAAGGGCCAGCTGGAGTACCAAGCTCTGTGACTGCAGTGGCAGTTGCCACCTCCTGCCATCCCATAGAGCAGTGAGTGATGGCTTCGTGTTTTAAGAACACACAGTGTACGTGAAGTGTGATGGCCCAGTGCCTAAATGTGGGCAATGCAGAGGTGTTATGTGTTATGGTGTGTATTTCCTTATTTTGTCCTTATTTTGTCTGTGTAGTTTTTATCAGTTTTTTTTCCCTCTGCTCTGTGCATGCCTGTGTGTGTGTGTGTGTGTGTGTGTGTGTGTGTGTGTGTGTGTGTGTGTGTGTGTGTGTGTCTGCAGACTCTGGCATCTTCTGATGTGGGAAACAGGTGTTTGGTGACCCAGGGATCAGTGTCGGCTGGGGATTAAGCATGTGTTTCACCAGGATTGCGGACAGACCCAAGAAACAGCTTGATGCCGCTAAGACTACACGACAGGGATTAAGACGCAAGAAAAATTGCAAAGTTTGTGAAATAATCCCCCACTGCTGTGAAATATTGTCGCCAGGGGTCAGAGAGGGGTGGGAGATCTAGAATGAGACGGGCTGCTTTAGTGGCTGGGCAGATTACATTTGTGCTGTGTTTTAGTTCCTGGGCAGATTACATTTGTGCTGTGCTTTAGTGGCTGGGCAGATTACATTTGTGCTGTGTTTTAGTGGCTGGCAGATTACATTTGTGCTGTGCAAATGGCATGGCTAAAATGGCAAATGGCATGGCTAAAATGTGTCTTGTGAAAAGTTAAAAGTTTGGAAAAGGTGGCAAACAGCCTGATTGGTGTCCCTCCTCTCCAGTACCCATTTGAGCAGTTGTGTGCCCATGTGTGCCCACTGACTCCACTGTGTGCCCATTGACTCCACTGACTCCACTCTGTGCCCATGTGTGCCCACTGACCCCCCTCTGTGCCCATGTGTAGCGGTGGTCATGAGCATAAATGAGAACCTGACAGCAGCAGAGCCAGGCAGACCTGGCCCTGTTTCGGCTGTCAGCTGGCCAAGGCCATAGGTGGCAGTGCTGGGTGCTGTCTGGGGCTGGCATGGGTGGCAGTGGTGGTGGCAGTCTGTGGCTGGCATGGGTGGCAGTGCTGGGTACTGTCTGTGGTGGCAGCTCTACCTGTGCAGTGGTGGCAGTGATGGTGGCTCCTATCTGTGGCTGGCATGGGTGGCAGTGATGGTGGCAGCTCCTATCCTGTCTGTGGCTTGGGTGGCAGGGGCAGTGATGGTGGCAGCTCCTATCCTGCCTGTGGCTTGGGTGGCAGTGGCAGCTCTGTCTGTGGCTGGCATGGGTGACAGTGATGGTGGCAGCTCCTATCCTATCTGTGGCTGGCATGGGTGGCAGTGGTGGTGGCAGCTCCTATCCTGTCTGTGGCTGGCATGGGTGACAGTGATGGTGGCAGCTCCTATCCTGTCTGTGGCTTGTATGGGTGACAGTGATGGTGTCCTGTCTGTGGCTTGTCTGGGGTGGTGGTGGCTGCAGAGGTGAGCTGCTTAGGGGAGGGGGGAATTCATTAGCGTGTAGACAGGTGGCTAGTGTTACAGCAGCTCTCAAGTGAAAGTCTCACCACACCACCCGCTGCCCCCCACCCTCCACCCCCCAGCAGCAGCCACGGTAAGCAAATACTCGGGGATGACATTTCCAAGGCCAGCAGGGGAACTGATTAGAAAATGGCCTGTGATGAAACAACAGCCCCAAGATCTTTATCAAAGTTTAACATCCTCCTTCTCCTTATTTGTTTTTAACCCCCCCTCCTCCTCTCCTCTCTCACATCCTCTCTCGCATCCTCCCTCCTCCTCCTCATCCTCCTCCTCTTCTTCACCCATCCCCCCTCCCTCACTCCCTCGATCCATCCTCCCCCATCTATCTGTTCTGCGAAGCCTGTCTCTCGGGGGAGCCGGCTATAAGTACTCCATCAGGCAAACTGCATTAGTGTAATTTCGTCCCAGGAAATTAGCAGAGCAGAGCGGCGCCAATTAGAAGTCAATAGCTGGCTTTATTAATCGAGCTAGCCATCGCTAGCCATCGCACTTGATTAGATTAAGCCAGGGATGGGGTAGGATGGGGTCGGGTGTGGGTGGGGGGTGGAGGAAGTTTTTTTTTCTGTGTGTGTGTGTGTGTCTGTGAGTGTATACTGTACATATGTGTGTGTATATTTTTATGCATTTATTCATTTTTGTGTATGAATGTGTGAGGGAGAAGGACAAAGAGAGGGTGAGGGAGAGAGAAAGAGAGAGAGATAGAGAGAGAAATGAGGTGTGTGTGTATTTGTGTGTAGTGTGTGTAGTGTTTGTGTGTGGGGGGGGGATTGCTGCTGACTTGCTGATTCTGTGTCATTGCAACTGTCTGCAGCTCTCTGGGAGCATGCACTAATATGTTGATATTGACCCCGCGACTGGAAACACTCTTGCAGAGACGCCGTGCTGCGCTGGGGCCGTGGTGTCACCTCACTGCGCAAACCGCTCAATCAGTCGAGGCCACCGGCTGGCCAGGGCCAGTTTTGATGACACACATTAATAATTACATTTGCGCGCTAATTTAGACTCCTTCTGTGGGCGGCTCACGTCTCGTTCCATCCCAGCACCTCTTCACAGGCTCTGTTTTCCCTCATTAATTAGGACGATGCCATTCCCTGTATCAGCACTGTAATTAGCAGAATAAAGCTGTGTCAGTCATGGTCAGCGTCAGTGTCGCCCCACCTCTGCCCAGCCCGCGGTCTGAGATACGCTGGTACCAAAGCCCCTTCAGTCGTAAGCACTGTACCACACACCTCTGCCCAGCCCGCGGTCTGAGATACGCTCCTACCAAAGCCCCTTCAGTCGTAAGCACTGCACCACACACCTCTGCCCAGCCCGCGGTCTGAGAGACGCTGGTACCAAAGCCCCTTCAGTCGTAAGCACTGCACCACACACCTCTGCCCAGCCCGCGGTCTGAGAGACGCTGGTACCAAAGTCCCTTCAGTCGTAAGCACTGCACCACACACCTCTGCCCAGCCTGTGGCCATAGATACGCTCCTACCAAAGCCCCTTCAGTCGTAAGCACTGCACCACACACCTCTGCCCAGCCCACGGCCATAGATACGCTCCTACCAAAGTCCCTTCAGTCGTAGATACGCTCCTACCACAGCCCCTTCAGTCGTAGATACGCTCCTACCACAGCCCCTTCAGTCGTAGATACGCTCCTACCACAGCCCCTTCAGTCATAGATACGCTCCTACCACAGCCCCTTCAGTCGTAGATACGCTCCTACCACAGCCCCTTCAGTCATAGATACGCTCCTACCACAGCCCCTTCAGTCGTAGATACGCTCCTACCAAAGTCCCTTCAGTCGTAGATACGCTCCTACCACAGCCCCTTCAGTCGTAGATACGCTCCTACCACAGCCCCTTCAGTCATAGATACACTCCTACCAAAGCCTCTTCAGTCGTAGATACGCTCCTACCACAGCCCCTTCAGTCGTAGATACGCTCCTACCACAGCCCCTTCAGTCATAGATACGCTCCTACCACAGCCCCTTCAGTCATAGATACGCTCCTACCAAAGCCTCTTCAGTCGTAGATATGCTCCTACCAAAGCCCTTTCAGTCGTAGATACGCTCCTACCACAGCCCCTTCAGTCATAGATACGCTCCTACCAAAGCCCCTTCAGTCATAGATACGCTCCTACCAAAGCCCCTTCAGTCTGAAGCGCTGCCCCACACACCTCTGCCTGGACATGTGACACCTCCCTCACACCCCCCCAGTCGTACGCTACACTCCTGCTCTGTTATCATCATATAAGCTGTAGGGGATTATTGTGAGGTCGCGTCAATAATACTTCTTGAGTCTGTGTGTGTGTGTGTATGTGTGTGTGTTTGTCAGATGCTGGTAGGGCTAGTGTAAATACGTGTCATTCTGCAATCCCCCAGAATGCATCTCTAATCCACCCTTAGCACTGATCTGCATTGTGCGCGGATGCACCTGTTCGCTCTAGAATGACACGCAGGGAAGAGGAGAGGATGGATGCGGAGATAGATGTGCCGCCGCTGGCAACCGCAGGTTGCTGTGGTAACCCCCTTCTGTTACTAGGCACTCACGTTTTTTTGGGTTTGTTTTTTTTTGCTGTGTCAGTAACAACGGCTGGCGAATGCAGCAAATCGTTCCATTATCAGTGTTTCAGCGTCAGACGTCTTTCTTTTCTTTTTATTCTCCACATGGTATTCTCTTTCTGGAAGAATGTGTTGTTTTCGCATCAGAGGAAGCTTAAAAAGAGCATTGCGGACACTCAAAGAACGAATTGCTGCTCCATCTTAACATAATTTCATATTTCTATGAAGACATAAAAAGGATGTTTTCTTTGCCAATATTTCTTTGTCATAATCATTGCTGGTTACCGTAAGTGTGTTGAAATTACATTAAAAAGAAGGAAAACACACACAAACACAAATTACATTAAAAAGAAGGAAAACACACAAACACACACACACAAACACAACAAACATTTTCACACTTCTTCACACTTCACAAAAATCTTTCATCATCATCATCATCATCATCATCAATCTTTCTTTTAACACCTCCCAGCCACGTGAACAGTGCTCAGAGGCATGACACACACACACACACACACATACACAGCCCTACCATACCGGCGTCACACACACACACACACACGCACACACACACACACAGGCCCTGCCATACCGGCGTCACACACAGACACGCACACGCACACACACAGACACACACACACACAGGCCCTGCCACAGCGGCATCACACGCACACACACACACGCACACAGGCGCATGCACACACACAGGCCCTGCCACAGCGGCATCACACGCACACACACACGCACACACACACACACAGGCGCATGCACACACACAGGCCCTGCCACAGCGGCATCACACGCACACACACACACACACACACACAGGCGCATGCACACACACAGGCCCTGCCACAGCGGCATCACACGCACACACACACGCACACAGGCACATGCACACACACACAGGCGCATGCACACACACAGGCCCTGCCACAGCGGCATCACACGCACATACACACGCACACACACACACACAGGCGCATGCACACACACAGGCCCTGCCACAGCGGCATCACACGCACACACACACACACACACACACAGGCGCATGCACACACACAGGCCCTGCCACAGCGGCATCACACGCACACACACACGCACACAGGCGCATGCACACACACACAGGCGCATGCACACACACAGGCCCTGCCACACCATCAGCCTTGGTTCGGCTCCAGTGGTCCAGTAAAGACTCACCCCCCACCTCCCGGTTGGCCATAATGCATATGCCAATTGCCAATGGCTCGCATAGCGAGGGAGAAGGCTAGCTTACAGCCCTGCAGGGCCCCTAGTGGAGGGTTTGGGGGGCATAGCGGCGTAGGGGTGTAGGGGGGGGACATGGAGCAAGAGGGTACATGGCGAGGGTGAAGGCTAGCTTACAGCCCTGGAGGGGCCGAGTGGCCCTGGAGGGACTGAGGGTTTGGGGGGGCATAGGGGAGAACATAGCGCCCTGGAGGAATCAAGGGTTTGGGGGAATTAGGGACGTAGGAGCGCAGGGGCGTAGGGGGTGACATGAAGCCGTGGAGGGTTTGGGGGTGGGGGGTGGGGGGGTAGGAGTGTAGGGGTGGACATGGTGCCCTGGAGGAACCGAGGGTTTGGGGGGGGCGGGGGAGGAGAAAGTGTAGGGGTGGACATGGTGCCCTGGAGAGAGGGTGAGAGATGGTGCCCTGGAGGAACCGAGGGTTTGGGGGGGGCGGGGGGGGAGAAAGTGTAGGGGTGGACATGAAGCCGTGGAGGAACCCAGGGTTTGGGGGGGGACGGGGGGGTAGGAGTGTAGGGGTGGACATGGTGCCCTGGAGGAACCGAGGGTTTTGGAGGGCGTAGGAGAGGACATGGTGCCAGAGGGTGTGTGGTGAGGGAGGAAGACGGCTTACAGGCCTAGAAGGCTGGAGGGTTTGGGGGTGGGCATGGGGGGTAGGGTGGGCATGGAGCCAGAGGGAGCTGGAATGTGGCTGGCACATGGGCCACTGGGGCTGGCAGACACAGACAGACAGGCTTCTCCCTGAGAGCAATGGATTAGTTTACTGTGGCCCTAATGATGCTCCCGACTTAAGGGATAACACTAGAGAGATGGTCTATTTACTGAAAATTCCACAATCATAGAGTTTGTAGAGACACATGGGGGAGAGAGAGAGAGCGACAGAGGAAGAGAAAGAGAAAAAGAAAAGAAAAAGAGAGAGAAAAAAGAGAGAAAAAACACAAAGATGAAAAAGAGAGAGGAAAACAAGAGAGAGAAAGAGTTACTACACCGTCTGGCACCCTCTCATGTGTTGCCCTCCTCTCCACACCTAAGCTTCTTTCGGGAAAGCAAATATTTTCCTACTCATGAAAGGCTCACGAGTCAAGAGGTCCCGTAGAGAAGGCCAGTGGGCAGCTCCATTTAATACCATACTCACTCACAGTGGTCCTGAAATCAAAATCAATTAAAAAATTTACTGCGGCCTGACTTCTGTGATTGCTTCAATACGACTCCCTTTGCAGTCTTGCCCTGTGAGCCCGGAGACTAATGAAATGGACTGCAGCAGTGAAAAGCTCTCTGTCTCTCTCTCAGTGGCTCTGTGAGTGATCAATTCACCCCTTGTTTATTGTTCCCACAATATTTGGCAGAAATGTAAGCAGATTAAACCAAACCCTTTTAAGTCTAATTCTAATCCATTTGTGTCAGTGCTTTCTCCCAACTAAGGTCTTAGCGACATTGTGTTTCTCTGCAAGGACTAGATACATTTTCACACGTTCTGAAACAGTCAATAGAAACTCCAGACTTCAGGCCTTACAAGCAAGATAACTACTTGTGCTGTCTACCGTGTTACACCTAGTGACCTTAAAGCTACTGACACACATTAGGCAAACTGTGGCAGGCAACATCTCAGGAATGCCTAAAATGAAGCTTTATTCGGTATGGAAGACATACGACAAGCAATTAGCAGTACTTAAGTCAGCTTGTAGGCAGGCTGGCCTTCATAATATTGTAAGGTCTTGATGGATATCTGTGAAGTTTATGACCCTTTTGCCATTATCATTCCTGGCTTAATCTCACCTAAGTGGCCATGTACACTGCTGTTCAGGCATCCCATAATGCTTCCATCATCTCTGGTAATGACAGGGAATACATCAATCACTGCCCATTGACTCACGAAGGTCTATGGCTGTGGTTGTTCCAACCAGTGAATGGAGCAGCTGTTAATGAAAACGCACGCTAACATCACAATATTTATTAGCTGTCCTGGCAGCTTCCGCCTGAAACTGCTAAATTAAACAATAGCCTGTTATCTTTCCTGTTTTCGGCGAAACCGCAGAATAAGGCAGGGACGGAGAGAATAACTCAAAGTCGCTATCTGATCGAACGCGCGTGTCCACCTGGGCACAAACAAAAGGCCGCTGAAGTAATAATGCAACAATCGGCCCTTGTGAGACTGCACACCTCCTCGCGGCTGGACTTCTTTTTTCCCGCTTGCACAAAGAAATGACATCATGGACCAACACTGTTGGTGTGTTTACAAGCGCTGCTCAGCTGAGCGTGACCACACCACACCACCTGCCGGGCTGATCCAGATGCAAACACTGTCAACAGTTTATTTAAAAATAAAAACAAAAAAAATAAAAACAAGTTTTCAGTCTGCAATACATTTGTGTGTGGTACAGATCTTTCGTTCCTCAGTTATGTAAATCAGATGTTGCATTGGCTTGAAAATGGATGCAATTGGTTCGAAATATCGATGAGATATATTATCCGTAATACTTTACTCTTATAGTTAGTACTCTATAATTACACGCAGTTATAATTACAGTTACTACTGAATTATAACTTTGTTATTTATTTTTTGCATTTGTGCCCAAATGTTTCTAGACAAAAATCCAAACTTTTTTTTAATTGAAATTCACAATGATGACTGGACAGAATACATGTTTGGCACATTTTTGCTCTCTGAGTTCAAGGTCATCTGGAGATCATTTGGCACGGAGTGATATAAAAAAACATTCAGAGCTTTCTGGACTTTTGTCCTCTGCTCTGTTTGTTTTTAAGAGTACAATGTGTTGGTTACATAAAACTGGCCTTTTTCCGATGAGACACGCATACTATCACGATACCAATTTTCCCAGCGAACCCCAACAATTACTCCCATTGAGACTGGGCCATCATGTGAGGAGGAGAGCTCCTCACGAGTTAACTCAGGCCATCAGCAAGTCAACGCTGCTCAGATGTGCCAAGAACTACAGACACAGCACAGCAAAGGGTCACATAATGACTCACACACACACCCACATGCACATTTGCATACACACACACACTCCGAAACACATGCACACACACACATATTCACACACAGACATAAAAGTTTATGAGGACCTTTCAGCAGATCTGATGCTATATTTTTTGCTGTTTAATGCTGTAACTATGGATGACATGACTACATGGCACAAGTACGTGGCCTAGATAAAACAGAAGTACGTGCCGAATCGCTTTCTTTCCATCTCTCTCTCTCTCTCTCTCTCTCCTTCTCGCTCTCTCCTTCTCGCCCTCTTTTTGTGAGAGGCTCACTGGAGGAGAGCAGTTGGAGTGAGGACTTGTCTGAGTGGGCGTCTGTGCAGTGTCTTAGGCAGGCTAAAACCTGAGCTGAGAGGGGGGACTGCAGACCGCAACCACAGCAAACACCATCGCTCGGAGGTCAAACGGAACCAAAGCGACTCAGTCTGCCTTTCTTTTTTTTCATCACTGTCATTCTTTCCTTTTTTCTTCTTCTCTCTGTCTTGGGTTTTATGCTCTTTTCTGTCTTCAACTCTTGAGCTGAAATATCATCTCTCTGTTTGTTTTTTGTCTTGTAAAGTGGCCTTTGAACTTCTTAAGCCTCGCACACAAACATGCATGCACACACACACACTAGTACACAAACAGGCACAAACACACACAGTCTGTCCTTGCAGTTTGTGTGTATATGTGTGTGTGTGTGTGTGTGTGTGTGTGTGTGCATGTGTATGTGCATGTGTGAGTGTGTGTGTGTATGTGTATGTGCATGTGTGAGTGTGTGTGTGTGTGTGTGTGTGTGTGTGTGTGCATAAGTATGTGCATGTGTGAGTGTGCGTGTGTATGTGCACGTGTGTGTGCGTGTGTGTGCATGTGTATGTGCGTGTGTGTGTGTGTGTGTGTGTCGTGGCCTGGTCATCGGCGTGGGTGGCGTTCCATCAAGTGTCATCTCTCTGTCTGCGCCTGCCTGCTGGCGGCTGCTCGTCCTTATCTGTCACCAGTAGTCTGCTGTCTGGGCCGCTGACCCCCCTGAACCCCAATACACATATTTGCTGTCGAGCCAGCCGCAGAACAACAGGGGTCACCGATCAGATGACCTCCTGCAGGAGAAAGGGGGGGTGAGGGGGTGAGGGTGGGGTTTCTCAGACAGCAGTCCTTTGCGAAATGTTGCCTGAGGGGGAAGGGCTCTGGACAGGTCCCACTCCTATGCTAGACAGAGAGACAGAGAGAGAGAGAGAGAGAGAGAGAGAGAGGCAGACAGACAGTGTGTGTATGTGAGAGAAAGGGAGAGATAGAGAGAGAAACAGAGAGAGAGAGAGAAAGAGAGAAAGAGAGAGGAAGACATATAGTGTGTGTGTGTGTGTGTGTGTGTGTGTGTGTGTGTGTGTGTGTGTGTGAGAGAGAGAGAGAGAGAGAGAGAGAGAGGGAGAGACAGGAAGAAAGGCAGTGTGTGTGTGAGAGAGAGAGAGGAAGAAAGAGAGAGGGGGAGAGAGAGCGAGGGAGAGACAGGGAGAAAGACAGTGTGAGAGAAACAGAGAGACTGAGAGAGGTGCGGAGAGAAAGAGAAATACAGACAGACACTGAGAGAGATGGACAGACAGACAGACACTGAGAGAGATGGACAGAGGGCTGTGGAGATGGACAGACACTGAGAGAGATGGACAGAGGGCTGTGGAGATGTTTGGAGGGTAGATGTCCAAACCGAGTTACATTCCCAACTGGGCACAAGTAGGGTTTAGATTGACTAGTACTTTGTGACTGTACAGTGAAACCTGGAGAGAGAGAGAGAGAGAGAGAGAGAGAGAGAAAGAGAGAGAGAGATGCCAGGTAGGGTTTAGATTGACTAGTACTTTGTGACTGTACAGTGAAACCTGGAGAGAGAGAGAGAGAAAGACAGAGAGAGATGCCAGGTAGGGTTTAGATTGACTAGTACTTTGTGACTGTACAGTGAAACCTGGAGAGAGAGAGAGAGAGAAAGACAGAGAGAGATGCCAGGTAGGGTTTAGATTGACTAGTACTTTGTGACTGTACAGTGAAACCTGGAGAGAGAGAGAGAGAGAAAGACAGAGAGAGATGCCAGGTAGGGTTTAGATTGACTAGTACTTTGTGACTGTACAGTGAAACCTGGAGAGAGAGAGAGAGAGAGAGAGAGAGAAAGAAAGAGAGATGCCAAGTAGGGTTTAGATTGACTAGTACTTTATGACTGTAGGGAGGAGTTGTTGTGTAACTGTGGAGGCTGTGTGTACAGTGAAACAGAGTGAGAGAGAGAGAGAGAGAGAGAGAGATAGAGAGAGAGAGAGAGATGCCCCAGCATTATGGCAATTTTACCCACAATTCCCAGAGTGTGTCACGGTGGCACGTATTGGAATGGGTGGGTGTGGGTGTGGCATAGAGGGTAGGGGGAGAGGAGGGGAGAGGAGTGGGGTGGAGAGGGGCGTGTGTGGGGTGGGTGTGTGTGGGAGCAGCGTAGACGGTGGGTGGAGAGGGAAGAGGAGAGGGGTGGGTGGGGTAGACTGGATGTGGAAGCAGCATAGAGGTGACAGAAAACAGGAGCTGTGGAGAGCTACTGGCGTCAGGAAACACACCCCTGGACCCAGGAGCACACACAGACCTCCGGCCTTGCTCCTACAAGGGCTCCTGGTTTTGGAAACAGGGCTGACTTCCCCGGGTCAGTTGTGAGGAGTAGTTGGAAAATATTGACATTTACATCACATGACACTTTAACATTTGACAGACATCTTGTCATGTAATACCTTTTTACACAGAAATATGCAGAGCATAAAAGTAGGCTCTGTGCATACAATACAATACATGTGCTTTCATGTAACAATAAACTCTTATTTTGGCACTCACTGAATCCAAGCTCTGCCAACTCCAGTAAAATTATAAATATATTTACAAGGGAAATATAAATCACATACATGTGAACCTGAGGTATGACATTTGAACAGTTTTCCTGTACCATATGTCAGATTTTGACAAGAAAACAAGACTCCTAAATCAGGATTAGGTCCATTAATAGTAATATTTGACCTTGTTATATTTTATATTCCATATTCCAACTGCTGTTCATGATCATACATGGTAACTGTATCCCCAAGTCATTTCCGTACTGGCATAGGAACACAAAGTTAGCTTCTGCTGGTGTGATGCTGGCCACAGTGAACCAACTGCACTTAGAGTCGGTGTCGGTGGTCTAAACGATATTTATTTACATAGCAATGTTGCCAAGTACCTGTGCCTAAAGAGCCACAGTGGAACACAATGAGCCTTTGGGTTTTCTTGTGTTTTGTGCTTTCGTTAGTGTGGCCCAAGCAGCGCATCCAGGCTTTTAAACTGGCAGCAGGATTAAAGGACGAGCAACATATGTCTAAGGGCTCATTCACACCAAACTTGTTTAGAATGCATGTTAACAAATTAGACTGTTCACACCGCACGCGTGATCTGCGCGTATTCTGTCCCTATACAAACATAATGTACACGGATACGCGCTGTACACGCTCAAGTCGATGTGAATGAGCCCTAAGAGAAAAGTCTGCTCCAACCAGATTTTTGCTCCCGAAGTTTTGTTTCATTACCATGATGTTTTGGGCTTTCCAATTGTCCTTTTGTTAAATATTGTAGGAAGACACATCTACATGGGTTATATATTGTTTTACATTATCAAAAAAAATTGACTACACAGATCAGCTCTTCTTGATGTGTGCAGAAACCCACTTAGGACGGGCACCCATCTTTGGTACAAGGATCATGTTTCAGTGGACTTTAGTGGATGCACTTTTAAGCTGTTTGTTTGATAGAGCCATCTGCAGATAGCATTGCTCTCTGGCCGTACCAAGGTAATTTCTTTCTTTCTTTTTTTCTTTTTTTCTTTCTTTCTTTCTTTCTTTCTTTTTTTCTTTCTTTCTTTCTTTCTTTCTTTCTTTCTTTCTTTCTTTCTTCCTGTCTATCTGTCTATCTGTCTGTCTCTCTCTGCTTGTCTGACAGGCAGAGCCTTTGGCCTTAAGTAACGAGACACCTTTGGTAGATGGATGGATGCTTTGCCAATCCTCGCACTAATTAGGAGCTTGTCTTAGCCATGCGCGGGGAACAGGCCGCCATTGTGAGCGCCCGGCCCACCGCTCTCCCGTTACAGCAGCGGCAAATGTGTTTCTTATAAGACACTCTCATGAGAGAGGGCAGCAGCAAAGGATGCCTCTTGAGTTTCAAAGAGGGCCATTCAAACGCTTTGTTTGGACACCCAAAGGCAGCTGGCAGACGTTTGAATCAGTTTTTTTTTTCCGCCAGTTATTGGAGATGGCAAAACAACAAATTATTGTTGGTGTAGATGTTGTTTGGAGATCGCTGCCACTGCATTGCACCATTGGTGCGGAAGGGTGCAGTGGTGGAAGTTTGGTGAAAGGCTGTTATGGATTGAGGAGCTCAGAGACGGTCCGCGCATTTTAGAATCCTTTTCGTTCTATTTGTTTTACATTAACAGGCACAGAATAGCGTTTTGACTATTGTTGGTCTTCTTCAAAGTCACTGCAAACACAGATAACTTGCAATATATCACACCTGACCTACAGTGGTGTGCACAGCTTGTTAGACCACTGAGCTCTTTCCCGAATGCCGTCTGTTTGTAGCTTATTTCACTTCAATTGAATATATACATGAATGTGTCTCAGGGGGCTTCACATAGCCGAGATCGGTCTTAATCGCTCCTCCATGCCTGTCAATTTGTGTATACTCTACATGCAGTAGATGCTGTTGGTTGTAAGAAACCCCAGCAGCATTACTGGTATTTACAAGGACGACTTACCACTTTAACCATGTCGCCACACAAATGTTGAATACATAACCTCTTTTGTCCTGCTGTCATGGTTATGGAGTGAATTTATTGCATTTAAAGAAAGAACAGCAGAGAGAATCCAGTCAGAATATTTTTGTCATGATACAGTACTTTTAAATGTGTTTTTAAAAGTAACATGTGTTACACATTAGCTGTGGCCTAATGGTTAGGGAGTCGGTTGTGGGATCGGAGGGTCGTAGGTTTGAATCCCGTACCAGTAGGAAGAATGTGGGAGTAAATAACTAGTGGCCTCCTGTACCCTCATCCATGTCTAACCCCACATTGCTCCAGGGACTGTATTCTGTACCTAAATAATAACTGTAAGTTACTCTGGATAAGAGCGTCAGCTAAGTGTAATGTAATGTAATCTTATGTCAAAGACCTCTGGTTCTGCTTAGAATCAGTAAGGTAGACTTCAAAGTAACCCTAAATGAAGCTGTTATTGTCCTCTTACAAGAGACAGCATTGTCAGCCCAGCCTATGGTGCACTTTTCTCCTCTCTAATGGTACAGGGAAGCGCCATCCAAGAACTCTGATGTTTACTGGGTTGACAAAGTAAGCTGCCAATTCAAAGCACAATTACTGATTCAGCCCAGGAACAAACTCTCCTGTCCCTCTCTCTCTCTTGGTCGTCCTCTGTCCATGAACCCTTTTTCCCTGGTCTCTGGGGGCTGTGGACAGCATGTGGTCTGGTCTTGCACAAGTCCTGCTGCTGGGCACATGTGAGAGGACTAGTGTGTGCCATGCGAACTCACCACAGTGCATGTAGCTGAGCTCCCCTTAATACTCAATACAAAATACACAACAACACCATGCTTAGCATGACAACATAATGTGACACAACACCACACTCAACATAACACAATTTAACAAACCACAATACCATGCTAAACACAAATAAAATAGAGCACCACACAAAACTGAACACCACAACCAACTGGTTTAAAATGTATTAAGCCCAACTCACACAACACAAATGAACCCCAACAACTCACCAACTCAGTTCAACTCTTTACACTATTTCAAACACATAGCACAGCACAAGAAATGGGGGGGTGGGGGTGCTAAGCATTACTGGATCGGTGACCAGTCTGGCTAAAATAACTCAACACAAGTGATAAATCTTGGAGTAGAAGGGCCCCTCATCTGTGGTTTGCACGGAGACCAAAGCGCGGATAAAATAACTCAACACAAGTGGTAAATCTGGGAGTAGAAGGGCCCCACATCTTTGGTTTGCACGAAGACCACAAGTAGTAAATCTGAGAGTAGAAGGGCCCCACATCTTTGGTTTGCACGGAGACCACAAGTGGTAAATCTGAAAGTAGAAGGGCCCCACATCTTTGGTTTGCACGGAGACCACAAGTGGTAAATCTGAAAGTAGAAGGGCCCCACATCTTTGGTTTGCACGGAGACTACAAGTGATAAATCTGAGAGTAGAAGGGCCCCACATCTTTGGTTTGCACGGAGACCACAAGTGGTAAATCTGAGAGTAGAAGGGCCCCTCATCTGTTGTTTGCACGGAGACCAAAGCCCCAGGTCTCTTCTACTAGCAGGTATGGTTGCTATTCTGAGCTGACTCGACTGAGCCACACTTGTTGCTAATCTGTTTCTTGGAGCTACCTCCAAAGCAGACTGTTGGGTAAGTGAACTCCTGTTCGGTTCACCGTCGCGAATTAGCTGGCCATGGGCGCTTGTGCTCTCCACTCTCTCCACACTGGATCCAGCATCCTCACCACAGGCCAACACTGCTCGTCTCTGATGGCAGCAGGTTTAGTCACAGTTGTCTGGATATCTTAGCCTCCAGTCAACCCATTTGTTTTTTTTACAGAAGCCCTCTTATTCAATTCACATCTCTGAGTCATCTTTGAAAGGATGATGCAATCCATATATATGAAACCTGAATAATGCAGCTGTACAATCCCAAAAGGTGCCTGGATGAGGTAAATAGTTAAAGTCTGGGGATTGTGTCAGTAGTTGTGTTTCGAAGACACCCAAAATTGATTGAAGTTTGAAGACCTAAGGGCACTTTGGCTTTCATAGAGGGGGTGTATTTACAAAGACTTAACAATTCTGAGTCCCTTGATGCCAAAATGAGAATGAATAAATTGATAACTCAGCACATTTCTTTTATATAGTTAATGAATAAATTATTAGTAAACATAACTGTTAATCACTATCACACAAATTGAATAACCTTCTACAGCAGGCATGTCAGCTCTCAGGGGCTCCTTGTTCCAAATTTCATGCCACGTGTCGAGAACATAACATTCAAAATTTTATGCGAACTTCCGTACACACTCATGAACAAGTTACGAGACGTTCGGCGTCATAGAATATGCGTGTCTACACACACAGGATTCCAGTCTTTGTTAAACACGCTCTGCCTTATGGAGGAATATTAGGCTGTAAATCCTGATTAGAAGACAGGTTTCTTAACAGTTGACGCATGAATCATTTCAGACAACAAGCCATTAGTGGTATGGGCAGCATCCTGCGTGAGTCACATTTCCTGGGCTCTGGTGCGCCCTGTCATCAGGTCAAAGGTCATTCAAAGGCAAATGTAAACTGGGAACATGAAACCACAGTAACACGCTTTGTGTCAGGGAGCCTTGTACAGGGTATGGGCGCGCCACGCTGGCCCCTGGGTGAGGCAGTGGAAACCCCAGGCGAAGTGAGGGATGAGGGCAGAGAGAAGGGGGGGGAGAGAAGGGGGCGCCCGACAGAAACAGGGTGATAGAGAGAAACAGGGGGAGGGGGAGAGCACGAGACAGCTATGCAATCAGGAACATCTGTTGGATACATTTCAAGGGGCTGCAACAGTTAGTCAATTGAGTCGCACATCCGTCGAAGACACACATACACACACACAAATTATACCGTCGAAGGCCCTCAAGGTTGCGAATGAACTTGGAGATGCTCGGCCATTCAGGGTCATGTCCTCGATCCCAACCCGCCCCCCCTCAACACCCCCCTCACCCCCCCAGCCTTAAACCCATGCCACCCTCACCGGGCTCCATCAGTATTTATCTAACTCCTCAGCCCTCTCATAATCACAGTCTTTGTTTGCTGGCTGCAAAGTTTAATGATGGCCGCAGGGTTTGGTACATTTGTATCTGTCACTTGGAGACATTCCTCTAGAATGGAGAGTCTACCCCCCCCCCCCCCCAACAAACCTCCCTCGCCCCTCCCCCCTCTGGCGTGGCTAGCAAGCGCGAGTTGAACATGGGGTCATGGCTTCAAGCAGAGAGCTGTTGCTTAACGATTTTGGGCTAATCACTTGGTTTTAGGGTCTGTACAACTAACTGATGTTCATGCCGTTTGCTCTCACTCACACATACAACACACATACACCGCACACACACACACACACACAGATCACACATCTCTCAAATCTTTTTTACATCTTGGAGATGTTTGTAATGAAATATCCTGAGCCAGAAACTCCCCAGGGTAGACTGTTAAACAACAACTGTTTGTGACGCCAGTAAATCCGCATCAACCACAAATCAGCATAAAATGCAAATAAAAAAACTTGGTATATCTAACGCCCCAATAATAACAAATATATATTACATTATATTAAAACATCCACGAAGTTCAGCACCAGTCCATATTTCTTCCATAGTCATTCCAACTGCCTCCATATCTAATGCACTCAGTGTCATTAAACTGTCATTACATTTTTCAGCAATAAAGTAATTTTTTAGTACAGCCCATCAGGCCTGACAGAGAGAGATGGCAGAGGGAGATTGCAGGGGTGAAATACTGGAGCAGAGAAGATAAATAGTGATTGACACCCCATCGCGCCACAGTTATCTTATCCATCAGGTTATGCACCTCTCCGAGACACATCTTACACACGCCCTACTGAGTGCCTCTTGGTCAAGTAATGACACAATCCTGTCTTTGGCTACATGTTCACACACCCACACACACACACACACACAAGGATATACACATCACACATCCGTACACACACTCACTAACACACTGTCACGCAATCACACACATACTTAAACAAGGTGTGTGTCAACATACTCAACACACATTTGTGCACACACACAAACATCCACACTCTCTCTCTGTCACACACACACACACACACACACACACACACACACACACACACACACACACACACACACACACACGCACACCAAACACGCACACACACACACACACACACACACACACACACACACACACACACACACACACACACACACGCACACACCAAACACGCACACACACACACACACACACCCACACACACACACACACACACACACACGGAGCAGCTAGGGCAGGGCTGAGTCAGGGCTAAAGATTGACAGAAAGTATCTGTGGTTAAGGAAGTGGAGTGGGGCGCTTGAGTAGGCAGGAGGAGCCATGGCTGTGGAGTGGGGCGGTGGGGTAGGCAGGAGGAGCCATGGCTGTGGAGTGGGGCGGTGAGGTAGGCAGGAGGAGCCATGGCTGTGGAGTGGGGCGCTGTGGGGTGGGGTGGTGGGGTAGGCAGGAGGAGCCATGGCTGTGGAGTGGGGCGGTGGGGTGGTGAGGTAGGCAGGAGGAGCCATGGCTATGGAGTGGGGCGGTGGGGTAGACAGGAGGAGCCATGGCTGTGGAGTGGGACGGTGGGGCGGTGAGGTAGGCAGGAGGAGCCATGGCTGTGGAGTGGGGTGCTGTGGAGTGGGGTGGTGAGGTAGGCAGGAGGAGCCATGGCTGTAGGGTGGTGGAGTGGGGCGCTGGGGTAGGCAGGAGGAGCCATCGCTGTCCTTACTGGCCCAGGCGGCCATTATCTGCACACACATCTCACGCCGGCCAGCCGGGACTTAAGTGCTGTGCTAAAAGCATGTGTACATAAACACTGCTGAGAGCGCCATGGGGAGGCTAGCTAGGGAGGCCTGCCCTTAAGACAGAGACAGTTACACACACACACACACACACACACACGGCTAAGAGCGCCATGGGAAGGCTAGCTAGGGAGGCCTGCCCTTAAGACAGAGACAGTTACACACACACACACACACACACACACACACACACACATGGCTAAGAGCGCCATGGGGAGGCTAGCTAGGGAGGCCTGCCCTTAAGACAGAGACAGTTACACACACACACACACACACACACACACACACACACACACACACACACACACACACACACACACACACATGGCTAAGAGCGCCATGGGGAGGCTAGCTAGGGAGGCCTGCCCTTAAGACAGACACACACACACACCCACACACACACACACACACACACACACACACACACACACACACACACACACACACACACACACACACACACATGGCTAAGAGCACCATGGGGAGGCTAGCTAGGGAGGTGTTTATCTGAGGGAGAATCAGCCCACATGCGAGATTTGTGACTGTAGCAGGAGCCCTGACAGGACTCTTAGACCTGCCCTTAAGATAGAGACAGTCACACACACAAACACACACATGCATGTACACAAACACACACACACACATGCACACAACATAC
>CM050209.1:31740000-31772500 GCA_027475355.1 Coilia nasus | reverse complement strand
CGACACACAGCAAAGCCACGTACTTACTTACGACACACAGCAAAGCCACGTACATACTTACGACACAAAGCAAAGACACGTACATACTTACGACACACAGCAAAACCAAGTACTTACTTATGACACACATCAAAGCCACGTACATACTTACGACACACAGCAAAACCACGTACATACTTGCGATACACATCAAAGCCAGCATACTTCTTCCTCTTCCTCTGCCTCTCCTGTCCCACGGAGAGTGCTGTTCCTGGGCATGGCCTGTCAACCTCCCCCTGTCCTGGAGGTGGTTAAAATGAAAATGCCTCCAGAGACTAAGTCCTCGTGGGTTAACCACGGGCAGGTCTCATTTTTTGCTCCTGAGCCTAAGCCAGCAACTGGGGTCAAGCCGGTACTCTCATCAGGGCCATGTACGTACGTACAGTACACATCAAAGCCAGCACACTTTGTCAGTCAAAACAACTACGACACTGGTAAATCACCAACTACGACACTGGTAAATCATAGCCCTATGTTTACCCTTCATGGCTAATGAGGTCATTACAGGAAAAACAAAAGCAACAAAAAATAGCGGCGTGTATTGTGAGGG
Source organism: Coilia nasus (assembly GCA_027475355.1). NCBI lineage: Eukaryota > Metazoa > Chordata > Actinopteri > Clupeiformes > Engraulidae > Coilia > Coilia nasus. The sequence goes on along the minus strand of CM050209.1, from coordinate 31,771,911 downwards.
TAATATTTCACTGGTGGTGCTGGGGGTTGGGGGGGCATGTTTACACTGATATGGCCATGCTGCTGTTGTTTATGTGTGTGGCGACCCCGAGAGGCACTTGAGGCGCACAATGGCAACGGCCCCTCATAAAAACACACCATTCTCACTTCCTCTCCCCCCTCCTCTCCTCTCCTCTCCTCTCCTCTCCTCTCCTCTCTCTCCCTCTCCTCTCCTCTCCTCTCCCCGCCTCTCCTCTCCTCTCCTCTCCCCTCCTCTCCTCTCCTCTCCTCTCCCCTCCTCTCCTCTCCCCTCCTCCTCTCCCTCCCTCCTCTCCTCTCTCCCTCTCCTCTCCTCTCCTCTCCTCTCCTCTCTCCTCTCCTCTCCCTCCTCTCCTCTCCTCTCCTCTCCCTCCTCTCCTCTCCTCTCCTCTCCTCTCCTCTCCCTCTCTCATCTCCCCTCTCCTCTCCTCTCCTCTCCCCTCCTCTCCCCTCCTCTCCTCCCTCTCCTCTTCCCTCTCTTCCTCTCCTCTCCTCTCCTCTCCTCTCCCCTCCTCTCCTCGCCTCTCTTCTTCCCTCTCTTCTCTCCCCTCTCCTCTCCTCTCCCCTCCTCTCCTCTCCTCTCCCCTCTCCTCTCCTCTCCTCTTCCCTCTCTTCCTCTCCTCTCCTCTCCTCTCCACTCCCCTCTCTTTACCCTCTCTCCCCTCTCTTCCTCTCCCTGTCTCTTCCCTCTCTCCCCTCTCTTCCTCTTCTCTCCTCTCCTCTCCTCCCCTCTCCTCTCTTGCTCTCCCCTCTCTCTTACCTCTCTTCCTCTCCTCTCTCTTCCTCTCCTCTCCTCTCCTCCCCTCTTCTCTACCCTCCCCTCTCTCCTCTCCTCTCCTCTCCTCTCCTCTCCTCTCCTCTCTCTTCCTCTCCTCTCCCCTCTCGTCTCTCCTCTCCTCTCCTCTCCTCTCCTTTACCCTCTCTTGTCTCCTCTCCTCTCCCCTCTCCTCTCCTCTCCTCTCCTCTCCCCTCTCTTCTCCTCTCCTTTCCCATCTCTTCCTCTCCTCTCCCTTCCTCTCCTCTCTCTCCCTTCCTCTCCTCTCTCTTCCTCTCCTCTCCTCTCCTCTCCTCTCCTCTCTCTCTACCCTTTTCCTCCTCTCCTCTCCTCTCCTCTCCTCTCCGCCCCTCCACCTGGGAGCTGTGAACATCGTGGGTCAGTGGGCCTTCTAATGACCCGCACTCTCACAGCGCTTGACCTTTCCTGCCCACCTCACCTCACCCCACCCCACCACGCCCCGCCGCCTGCCTCCCTGCCTGCCAACCCTCCACACACACACACATACACACACACAAACACACACATGCACACATAGACACACACACACACACACATATAGACACACATACACACATAGACACACAGACACACACACACATATACACACACATATACACACACACACACACACAGACACACACACACACACACACGCTTCTCATGTTAGGGATCGACACCTTGTGCCACAGGTTAATTCAATTTGCACCCAATCATGACTGGAGCTGAAAACTCTATCCAGACGCTCGGCCTTGAGTTAAGCCAGGTGCCCCTGGCCAGCACAGCAGTTCCCATGATCCGCTAATGGCTGCCGTACCCTCCCGTACCCCTCTTTATCCGTACCCTCGCGTACCCCTCTTCATCTACAACATGCCCCCCACCTACCCCCCTGTACCCCTCTTTATCTACAACACACCCCCCACCTACCCTCGCGTACCCCTCTTCATCTACAACATACCCCCCACCTACCCCCCTGTACCCCTCTTCATCTACAACATACCCCCCACCTACCCCCCTGTACCCCTCTTTATCTACAACACACCCCCCACCTACCCCCCTGTACCCCTCTTTATCTACAACACACCCCCCCCACCTACCCCCTGTACCCCTCTTTATCTACAACACACCCCCCCCACCTACCCCCTGTACCCCTCTTTATCTACAACACACCCCCCACCTACCCTCCCGTACCCCTCTTCATCTACAACATACCCCCCACCTACCCCCCTGTACCCCTCTTTATCTACAACACACCCACCCCACCTACCCCCTGTACCCTTCTAACCCCCCACCTACCCCCGCTATCAATATAACTGCACTACCAGGCGCCTCTTTTGGGAAACTTCTTACCAAATATATCAATATAACACATTTTGAGTTAGTTATGTTTGGGTGTTTGTTTGTAAGACTCATATTTATGTAGTTAGTTGCTTAGTACATTGTAACGCTGTCTCTGATGATCACTTGTTTTGCAGCGAACGTGACCTTGGCTGTGTACTGTGTACCTAGTGTGTGTCGCAGATTTGGGTCTCGAGGTGCTCATTCTGCCCTGCCAGGAACACACACATACACACACACACACACACACACACACACACACACACACACACACACACACACACACACAGACATGCACACAAACACACAGCGCTCGGCAAAGGAGGCACAGAGAGTTGGGTGGCGTCCTGCAGTGGCAGGCGGCGTTGGCGTTGGCGACTGTCCCACGCGGCCTCGGCCCCCTCAGCAAATCACTCACTCTCACACAATCACCTCCCGCTCCCTTTCCTGCAGGGCCACTGGGCTCGCGGGCCGAGCGAGAGAGGGAGAAAGAGAGAGAGAGAGAGATAGGGAGAGATAGATAGGGAGAGAGAGAGAGGGAGAGTGGGGGAGAGAGAGGGAGAGAAACATAGGGAGAGAGAGAGAGAATAAGAGAGAGAAAGGGAGAGAGAGGGAAGGAGAGAAAGAGAGAGAGAGAGTAAGAGAGAGAAAGGGAGAGATAGGGAGGGAGAGAGAGAGAGAGAGAGAGTAAGAGAGAGAAAGGGAGAGATAGGAAGGGAGAGAGAGAGAGAGAGAGAAAGAGAGTAAGAGAGAGAAAGGGAGAGATAGGGAGGGAGAGAGAGAGAGAGAGAAAGAGAGTAAGAGAGAGAAAGGGAGAGATAGGGAGGGAGAGAGAGAGACGCCCGTCTGCCTGCCTGCCATTGTATGCTATATATAGTCCCATTATATTGCAGAGCAGCAGCAGGAGCGAGGCGCGCTTGGCTTGGGCAGAGTCACTTTCACATTAGTGCTGCGGGTGGGAAAGGGGGCTGGGGGGGTGGGAAGGGGGGCTGGGGGGGCTGGGGGGGGCTGGGGGGGCGTCTTCCCCCTTTGCCATGGATCAAAGGTTCCCTCCATTGTAATGGGCTTCCCCTCTGTCCCCTTTTAGCTCCCTGGGCTGTTGTTGCTTCTCGCCCTTCACGGCCTCCTGTCGCTCGGACGGGTGGGCGGCCGGACGAAAGGCCCACGACTCACAAACCGCTGCCCTCAGTCTGTGTGTGTGTGTGTGTGTGTGTCTGTGTGTGTGTGTGTGTGTGTGTGTGTGTGTGTGTGTGTGCGTGTGTTTGTCTGTGTGTGTGCGACTCACAAGCCTCTGTCCTCAGTGTGTGTGGTGTGTTTTCCTCAAAAGCCTCTGTCCTGAGTCTGTGTGAGAGTGTGTGTGTGTGTGTGTGGTCTAGCAGACTCTGTCCCACCCACGGCCCTCAGAATGGACCGGACAGTTTGTGTGCGTGCGTGCGTGCGTGCGTGCGTGCGTGCGTGCGTGTGTGTGTGTCATGCAATCGTGAGAAGCTGACATTTTTATCACACCTCGTACGACATCAGCTATTAAATTAGGGTGGGAGACCTTGTAGTGTCCAGCAGTCCTTGCAACACACACACACACACACACACACACACAGACATTAGGCCCAGAATCACTGACAAAAAACTTCATCACACACGCACAGTAAGTCATATTTTTATGGTTCATGGATGAGCTCTTGGAGAGCAGTTAAGGTTACTGAGAGGTTTAGTTCTGAGCCATGCAAGCGATACAGGCTTATGTTGGACAGACACCACCGTACTTATATGTGGCACGCTAACCTTGGATGGATTGGGAGATATTGCTCAAAGCATGATTTAATAAACACATTCATTTCTTTGTAGTAACGCAGTCCTCTATCTCCCTTTCTCTTTTTCTCTGTGCCACTATTTCTCTCCCTCCCACACTCTCTGTCTCTCTCTTTCTCTTTCTCTCTCTTACTCACTTTCTCTCTCTTACTCACTCTCTCTCTCTCTCACTCTCTCTCTCTCTCATATGCTCCAGGCTAGAGTGGATATCAATGATGATATCAATGACACTCTTTCTCTCTCTTACTCACTCTCTCTCTCTCTCTCACTCTCTCTCTCTCTCTCACTCTCTCTCTCTCTCTCACTCTCTCTCTCTCCCATATGCTCCAGGCTAGAGTGGATTCTCTCTCTCATATGCTCCAGGCTAGAGTGGATTCTCTCTCTCATATGCTCCAGGCTAGAGTGGATTCTCTCTCTCATATGCTCAGGCTAGAGTGGATTCTCTCTCTCATATGCTCAGGCTAGAGTGGATTCTCTCTCTCCTATGCTCAGGCTAGAGTGGATTCTCTCCCATATGCTCAGGCTAGAGTGGATTCTCTCTCTCCTATGCTCAGGCTAGAGTGGATTCTCTCTCTCATATGCTCCAGGCTAGAGTGGATTCTCTCTCCTATGCTCAGGCTAGAGTGGATTCTCTCTCTCATATGCTCAGGCTAGAGTGGATTCTCTCTCTCATATGCTCAGGCTAGAGTGGATTCTCTCTCATATGCTCAGGCTAGAGTGGATTCTCTCTCTCATATGCTCAGGCTAGAGTGGATATCAATGATGGAGAATTTCCTGGTGCTGAGCTCTGCATCTTATCTGCTCCTTGGAGTGAAGCCCTCTGTCTCTCTTAGTCTCTCTCTCTTTTCGCCTCTCTCTCTCTCTGTCTCTCACTTTCCCTCTCTTTCTCTCAGTCTCTCTCTCTCTCTCTCGCTCTCCCTCTCTTTTTCTCAGTCTCTCTCTCTCTCTCTCTCTCTCTCGCTCTCCCTCTCTTTCTCTCAGTCTCTCTCTCTCTCTCTCTCTCTCTCTCTCTCTCGCTCTCCCTCTCTCCCTCTCTTTCTCTCAGTCTCTCTCTCTCTCTCTCTCTCTCTGTCTCTCTCTCTGTCTCTCTCTGTGTCTAGGAGATATGGCAGGTTCTGGGCCTTCCCCTTCTCGCTCAGACAACGCTGGAGGGACTTCCTGGCTAAGCTAAGAGGTGGGCTAAGACATGGGCTAAGAGGTGGGCTAAGAGATGGGCCATAGTGATCCTGACGCTAGTTACAGTGCATGTGATGTCCTCTGTCCTTCTGTGTATGCCATTACTCAATGTATTACCTCTACGCTGCATGTTTAAAAATGCCACATCTGTACACATAACACATTAGACTGCAGACATCCCAACCTCCAAAAGCTCTTCTGCAATTAAACTCCTTAAAGCAGGGTCCAGTTAACTGTGATAGAAATGCAATTTAAGTTCAGCTTAAGGTCTTAAAATGGTATCATACTGTGCCTTTGAGTCCCACAGCGGTTTTAGAAGAGACCAATCAGAAGTGAAAAAGATTTCACGTATTTTTGGCACACAAAGATCAGACTGTTGGAAGAAGTAATGGTTACAATTTATTTTTACGGCAACCGTAAGTACATAATATTACATGTTGTTACATGTGCATACGCACTAAAAAAAGAACTGTAAAATAAAGTGTTTTCCACTGCCATTCAGCTGCTGTCCTGAAGTAGCATAAACGAACAGAGGAGGGCTATGCTTTAGGAAGCAAAGGTCCTATCTTGTGTTTATGCCAGTCATGCACTAAGCCACCCAGTGCTAATTAACACAACTAAGAATAGTAAATTAGTGATAATCACTTGTTTCAAGCACAAAGGTAGAAGCAATACATGGCAGGACAAAAAACAAGCAAGATGCCAAGGCACTCTTACAGACGCTGAAGGCTCACTACAGACGCTGCTGGGCTTTTTTTGGGTCATTCCACCAAATCGGTACCTTTTACGTGCCAGAGAAATAAACTGTCATAAAATCATTACAATAACAAATACATGAATAATTTCAAAGCACATTAACCTGTCTTCTATAATCAACTTGACCTTAGAATTAAGGTAATTAATTATTATTTTCCAGTGTTAAATTTGCATTTATGTTGATAAGGCAGGGACTTTGGCCTGTCCCTCACTATAAAAGTTATCTTTCAGCAGGTGTTTTTAATTATAATTTTTTCGGAAAATTATATAATTTTCACATTTGTTATTGTTCTAGAAGTATTTGATTGTTAAGCAATGTTTTTAGCATGAATACATGTCATCTCCATAAAATTGAAATCATTTTATGAGTGTCCCCTGATTTCAAGTCAACCCTGTTGCTAACATAAAAACACCCCTTTAAAATAATGGCACATTCCAGCAGTTACATCATTTACAGGAAGTTACATCACTTACAGGAAGAGAATTTTTACCACATAAAACACAAGTAAGTTTCACTCTTCTATAATGTGGAAGTCATTACTGTTACCTTATTTTAACCCATTACTTAAAAAGATATTTTTTTTATATATTAATATTTACCAAATATACAAGTAATATCCTTTCAAACTGTATGACATTTGCTCTTGTGACCTTGACCGTTAGCTAGCTAGGGGCAAATTCGTCAACCCTGTTAAAGTCATTCCTGTTACTTTCCCAGAGTAAAACTATTGAAATCCTACAGTAACAGGAGTGACAATGACTTTGATAAATCATATAATGATGTAAATAATGTGCCATAAAATAAATCAAATAAATAACCTGAGATGGCACCATATAATTTATTGTCACTTCAGGATGTCTTCTTTCGGTAAACATTTTAAAAATGGTGAAAAAGATGATTTACATTTTTTTTCTTCCAAAGCTGAAAAGGTACCAATTCGGTGGAATCACCCCTTTGTGATGTGTGTATAACAGTGTGTATAACAGTGTCCGCTGGTAGTGCCGTGTGCGGTAATGACGATGGCTTCTTCCATCCTCTTCTCGTCCTTGCTTTTTTTGCCCTTTGTTCTGTTGTTTGTTTTGCCCCCTTCTCACAGGGGCCTTGGTTGTTTCCCGATGTCTCACCACCAGGCCCATTAGTTGGAGTATCAAGGTCCTCCTCCTCACTGGTGAAGTTGAATGACACCGTACAAGCTTCCCTACAACGAGGCTCCTGTTGGAAACGACCTTTTGAACCTCGCCAAGAGCAAACCCGATTTTCATTGTAATCCTTCTCATCATGCTGTAATTTGTGGCATTTCTCTTCTTTAAGTTGTTCTTTAAATGTATTTATTGGTTTATTCCATGTTACGCCCTGAACACACCTATGATTAAGTAGGTAACTTAAGACCAACCCTTTTGAACTGTGTGCCAGGCACAATGTTCACTTTTGCCATCCTCAAAATAGCATATTGTCTGGGACAGACTTAAGACAAGGCAACTTGTGCAACAGACTTAAGACAGTGCGCATATGATGGTGAAAATAGGGCCCTCTGTCTTTTTTGGCTCTTCAATCAACAAAAGTATCAAATCAAACAAGCAGTTATTTAAAATGGACTTTCATTTCTTCTTAAATTCTGCATGCACCCCTGAACCATAAGCTGGGAACTTTTTTATTCTGAGGCTGTATGGGATAAGTCTTTTTCTCCAATAATCGGAGACGGTGATGTAGTTCAAGTCAAATTTAATGTCTTTCTCTTTAAGTCGTTTAAGTTCATATGATAAGCTTCTTACATCCAAATTATACGGTACTCTTGTGCAGTCCACACGTCCAGGAAGAAATCCACACCTCCAGGAAGAAATCGTTCTCAGTGCAGCAAGGCCAGACCCCGTGTACAAAATGAAATTAAGTACGAGGGGCTCGTTTACCAGGCTAACTTGGAGAACCTTCAGTTGCAAGACGTCTGCAACCCATTCCATTTAATGTTTTAAACACAAGAAGCAATGCCTTAAAGTCAGTTCTATAACTTACTGGGAGCCAGTGCAGGGATCTTACAATTGGAGTAATGTGGTCAGATCTTTTTGTACTTGTAAGAACCCTTGCTGCTGCATTTTGGATCGGTTGAAGCTGTTTGATGGATGTAGTGAACCCTTGGCTGTGCAAGTTGCAGTACATACTATAATTTTATATGGCTTTTTTCTTTGGGCACTCAGACACGTTTAAAGTGTTAATTTGTGGTTACCTTAATTATGTGTTTTACAAAAGAATACAACAACGCTGATTGGATGTTTTTTTCTTTGGAAAATACAAGTGAGAAGATTTTGTAGAAGGAATGTCACACCAGAACGCTAGAAACAACCCTAATTATGAAGGTGTGAAACTCAGTTCTCAGAAAATAAAAGTCCTGCCATTTATTAAACCAAAGAGGAAGAGGGGTTAGGGGGCTGCAGCGTTCAGAAATTATAGAAAGGGGGTAATTTGAAGGTGCTCTTTGGCAAAAAAACAAGCAAGGCACCCTCTAAGAAGAGTGGCCCAGGCACTCTTCTTAGAAATAAAAACGCTTTAATAAAGAAGCTAGTTCATGGTGGAGCTTAAACACAACGCCAACATGTTTTAGCCACCATCCGGGCCTCTATCAGGGCAGGAGAGACGGAACAGTGCCACAGACAAGACTGAAAAACACACCAATCAATCAGCTGATTTACTCCAGGTAAAGTAGGCGGAGTCAACCCATGCAGTCTAACAAGCCATCAATTAGGTAATGAGTCTAAGCCATACGAGAAACAAGCAAATAAAACCAACAGAACATTACAAATACATTACATTTTAAAGAAAAGATGCCATATTAATATTGTCTTTAAGACCTGGAAAGGACATTGCGTTAAGTCTATGTATCCAGCGACTCTCTTTTTGACATGGTCCATCCCTACAGCAGAAAAAGAAGCCTGATTATCATTGCGTACTTCCTTGAAATGTTTCACCATGGCAAAATCATAATTGCTAACTTTAGCTGCATATCTATGCTCTGTGAGTCGATCCTGAAGGCGACATTTCGTCCTCTCCACATAGGAAGCAACACAAAGAGAACACTTCAAGATATAAATCACATACACCGTCTTACAGTTTCTGAAATGTTTTACGGTGTAGGTTAGTTGTGGAACTGGGTTGGTAAACCCTTTTACTTTGGTCACCATATCACAGTTCTTACAATGGCCACAATTAAAAGTGCCAGTGCCCCTGTGTGATGGAGTGACCATCACTAGAGTTGTGGGTGTGCTCTGACTGCCATCCCAATGAGCCTGGCTCTTTGGGGTTGCGGTCAGAGCCCCTGTTTGGTACCCTGGAGACTGGGGTTCGAAGCCAGGTGGGGTGACTTCTCCTACCCTTTGCTGTACACTGCCAGTAGGAACTTTGGGTAACCAAGCTTTTGTCAAACTGGGATTTGGGATTGTGCTTGTCTTTCTTGGACAACATTTTTTCATTTTTACATTACATTATACTTAGCTGGCGCTCTTATCCAGAGCGACTTACAGATATTTACAGGGTTTCAGTTAAAGTCCCTGGAGCAGGGTGGGGTTAGATGCCTTGCTCAAAGGCATCTCAACCATGGGTAGGGCGGGATTCAAACCGGCAACCTTCCGATTGCAAGACCAACTCCCTACCTAACCACTAAGCCACAGCGGCCCAATTTCATAGCTAACATAGTCATTGGCTCAGAGGCTTGACTTGGGAGCATGGATGTGGAGGTCTTTTTACTAACAGTGACCATGCACAAGGCCGACGCCCTTACATATTTTTTGAACAAATGGCCCCAGCCACAGAGTCCCCCCACAGTTTTTTTGGTACAATTGACTGAATGGACACTTTTTTTCAAGAGAAAGTATTTGAACAAGTGAAAGGTTGTGCCATGAGAGCCTGTTTTAGTCCATCTTATGCCATTAGGAAGTGAATCAGCTGATTGATTGGTGTGTTTTTCAGTCTGTGGCACTGTTCCGTCTCTCCTCCCCTGATGGAGGCCTAGATGGTGGCTGAAACATGTTGGCATTGTGTTTAAGTTTCACCATGAACTAGCTTATTAAAGCTGTTTTAGTTCTAAGAAGAGTGCTTTGGCATCTTGCTTGTTTTTTGTGATTATCGACTTTTGTGCCAAAGAGCACCTTCAAATTACCCCCTTGTTATACTTTCTGAACGCCACAGCCCCCTAGCCCCCTTTCTCTTTGGTTTAATAAATGGCAGGACTTTTATTTTCTGAGAACTGAGTTTCACACCTCCATAATTAGGGTTGTTTCTAGCGTTCTGGTGTGACATTCCTTCTACGAAATCTTCTCACTTATATTTTCCAAAGAAAAAACATCCAATCAGCGTTGTTGTGTTCTTTTGTAAAACACATAATTAAGGTAACCACAAACAAACACTTTAAGCGTGTCTGAGTGCCCTAAGAATAAAGCCATATAAAATGATAGCGTGTACTTTGCACTTTGAGACGGTACTGCAGTTGCACAGCCAAGGGTTCACTACATCCATCAAACAGCTTCAACCAATCCAAAATGCAGCAGCAAGGGTTCTTACAAGTACAAAAAGATCTGACCACATTACTCCAATTGTAAGATCCCTGCACTGGCTCCCAGTACGTTATAGAACTGACTAAGGCATTGCTTCTTGTGTTTAAAACATTAAATTGAATGGGACCCAATTACCTATTGGATATGTTTCAGCTATATGCACAGACTCGGTCTCTAAGATCACAGCAGAAAAATGTGCTGAATCAGCTCTTCTCATGATTTATACTTATTTTACTTTTTTCCTTTTAAGCATTTATACTTATTTTATATTTTATATATGCTTTAGATAGTGTTATTTGCTCTTATTAAATATGTGTACTATTTACCTTATACTGGTTTTACACTTATTTGTTTTTTTAGGATATTACATATTTTTCATTGTTTTTATTTTTGTTACGCACATTGAACTGCTTTTATGTGTGAAGTGCGCTATATACATAAACTTGCCTTGCCTTGCCTTGCCCTGCCTCCATGATGGCCTATGAAAGCCTGCCCGACCTCTTCACTGAGGTCTTTGCCCGAGCGCCATGTTCTCTGCTCTTTCTCTGTTCGTCAGGCAGCAGAGCGAGGAGTACGGAGGCTAAGGCGTTTTTAACGGGCGAGCGGAGCAGAGCGGAGCAGAGCGGAGCGGAGCATAACTTTGTGCTACTGGCCGTCGCTCTGCGGCCTCTAATGAAACACCCTTGAAGCCATCGTGAGCCCGCGTCGTTATGGCCAGTGACATCACTCGCTCCCGCCAGGCTTTGATGCCGGCGTGTTTACAGACTGAGGCAGCGACAGATTAAAGTTTTTGGGGGTGGGGGTGCAGACGCTGTCGCCGTTTGACATTTCAAACAGAGCTGTCCTTGCAAACAGGGCGCACCACTGCGGAGGCAGCTGCCTGACACCTCACATGCTCGATAAGTGACGCACATCTCTTTCGACCAACGTGCAGCACATCTCTCTCGACCTACGTGCAGCACATCTCTCTCGACCAACCTGCCACTTGTTTGATCTCTGAGCTGACGCACAACTGTCCTCGTATCTTGTCTTGGAACCTGAGCCTTTCCTGTACGTTTAATAAGGCTAAATGAGACCGTTATGCCTCCAATTTATTGGTCTAATGAGCAAAAGACGCTGACAGTAATAGCGGGAGAAACATCATGATCTGCTTAGGGCAGCCCTTTCAAGTGGTTCTCCCTGGCCTCATTTGAGCTTTTGTTCTCCTCTGACACAACATAAACATGAGAATTAGAAACCTGGGTAATGGGTGATGTCACGAAAGCCTCACGCTCAGGACTGCCTTTACCAGACATACATATATACACAGGGCTCACACACACACACACACACACACACACACACACACGCACACACACAATCAGGACTGCCTTTACCAGACATACATACATACAAAGGGCTCTCACACACACACACACACACATAGACACACACTCAGGACTGCCTTTACCAGACATACATACATACATACATACAAGGGGCTCACACACACACACACATACACACACACATAGACACACACTCAGGACTGCCTTTACCAGACATACATACATACATACAAAGGGCTCACACACACACCCACACACGGACACACACACACACACATACACACACTGTCATGCACACACACACACTCACACATGCACATACACACACACACACACACACACACACCCCCACACACGGAGACACACACACACACATACACACACACAGAGTTGTAAATGAGAGTCAGGCAGGCTACATGAGTGGCTGTGAGGGCACATTGGGGATAGCAGGAGCACACACACACACACACACACACACACACACACACACACGTAGGGGATAGCAGGAGTGCATGTCTCCAGGCCCTGCATTAGTAATTAGGGGACCGTGAAGGTGAAAGGGAGGCGGCCAAACTTCTCATTAAAAAAAACAACAGAGAGAGCTTGCAGTGGCTGGGCGAGGTGAGGCGAGGCGGGGGGCAGGGGGGCAGGGGGGGGCCGGGGGGGTTGATGTGAGGTGGGGGTCAGGGGGAGGGGGGTGTGGGGGGGCTGAGTGGGGCAATGGGAGGAGGGGTTGGGGGCAGAGTTGGGGGCTGAGAGGCACTATGCAGACAAACAGAGGCTTGCGTGTCATCTTGCTGTAGGTGCAGATGTGATGCTAATGTGACACTGGGCCTGTGGGGTCAGGAGGCTCGCTCTGCAGGAGAGGCAGAGCAGGGGGGAGGACGGTGACGATGACGATGACGAGGAGGACAACAGGGAGGTCAGGGGAGTGGCATTGGTCACACTCTCCATATCCCTTTGCCCACTTCCTGCCCACGTCCTCACAGCATTCCACGCGGTCGGGTCGCCTGCGGTCCAGCAGGTGTGGCCCAAATACGGCACGGACCTGGCCGTTCAGCACCACCTCCGCTCTGACCTCAGTGAACCTCAGTGTGTGTGTGTGTGTGTGTGTGTGTGTCTGTGTTTGTGTGTGTGTGTTTGTGTATGTGTGTGTGTCTGTGTTTGTGTGTGTATGTGTTTGTGTGTCTGTGTTTGTGTATGTGTGTGTGTCTGTGTTTCTGTGTGTGTGTCTGTGTTTATGTGTGTGTGTGTGTGTGTGTGTGTGTGTGTGTGTGTGTGTGTGTGCGTGTGTGTGTGTGTGTGTTTGTATGTGTGTCCCCACGTCTGAGTTTAGCTGCACTGCTTCCTGATTACATCACATCTCTCGAATGACACACAACGTTAAGTAGGTTTTTATTGACGTTTCAGCCTCATATACACAGTTCATAGTGAGGCAAGACAATGTTTCACCGGGAACAATTGGCCGATGTTAGAACACAGTTTGGACAAGACAGAAACGTAATAGTGGACCACAGAGGACCACAAACGCACATAGTGCGCACACACATCACACAGAAGATATCCTTAAAGCTCAGCAAAATATCCTCAAATTTCTAAGGAAGTTGGGGGGGTGGAGGTGACATGACAAATATAATCACAGCAAGTACAATGAACTGTTAGTGGGAATGTGACTGTAAATGTACATGTTTATAAGAGCACAAATGTCTCGCAAGTGGCGAAATAGAGAATACCGCAATATTTTTTATTGCAAAGTTAGAAGTTAGGGGTAGGGTGGAAATTAAATCTAAAATTAGTGTATTTGTCTTTGTTCATCAACTCTGACCACCATATTTTTAAGTCATAAACCATACATGGCTCCACTGCTGGAACACTGTTATTGAAAATAACATTTGCTCTGTCTTTTTGTTTTGCATTTTAAAGATAATAATGAATATATTTTAATTACTAATTGAATTACTAATAAAAAACAATGTTTAACATGAATAGAGTGAGTCTCAAAGAACTGCATTTCAAGCTGAGGTCAGGTCAATATTCCTTCCTCTTTCTTTCTTGTTTTCTGTCTTTAAACATGTAGTAGTGTGTAGATGCATGTAGTGCCATATACTGAACAACTAGCACTGCCATACACTGAAGAACTAGCAGTGCCATACACTGAAGAACTAGCAATGTCGTACACTGAAGAACTAGCAATGTCGTACACTGAACAGTGCCGCACACTGAAGAACTAGCAGTGCCGCACACTGAAGAACTAGCAGTGCCGCACACTGAACAACTAGCAGTGCCGCACACTGAAGAACTAGCAGTGCCGTACACTAAACAACTAGCAGTGCCGTACACTGAACGACTAGCTTGATACAACTGGCGTGACTACAGTATGGAGTAAGAGGACACTAACTTACACAGCTACCAGAGGCCAGCAATGAGTCACACACACACACATACACACACATGCACACACTCACCATGTCCACAAAAGGAGGATGGAAGAACTCTGTCATGTCGACGCAAAGGTCAGAGATTTGACAAAGACTGGGGCAGTGTGTCTTTCAGTCAGTGACTGACTGAGTTAGTTAATGGGTGACTGACTGTTGTGTGTGTAAGTGTGTGTGTGTGTGTGTGGAGTTGGGGTGGTAGTTGTCTGGGCAGCGTGGGATGTAGAGTAAGTTAAGGCAGTGTATACGAGCACGTGTGTGTGTATGTGTGAGAGGGGTGTGTGTGTATGTGTGTGTGCATGTATGAGTCTGTGTACGTGTGTATGTGTGTATGAGTGTGTCTGTCTGTGGGTGGGGGGGGGGTGGAGGCGATCACTCTGCCCAGGGGCTCTGCAGTGAGCGGGAGCTACTGTGGACCGAGCGCCGGCCTGGGGACTGTGGGCAGTGTTGGGACCATGGGCAGTGTTGCGAACATGGGCAGTGTTGGGACCATGGGCAGTGTTTGGACCATGGGCAGTGTTGGGACCATGAGCAGTGTTGCGAACATGGGCAGTGTTGGGACCATGGGCAGTGCGGGGACCGTGGGCATTGCGGGGACCATGGGCACTGTGAGGTTGGAGAGTTAATTGCTTGTTTGGAGGATGATGGTGAGCCATGCTGACAGCCTGTGTGGCCCTGGCCACTGAGATCCTCCTGCATATTCACTCTGTCTAACAGGATTGCTGCATTTGTCTCACTCACACACACACACACACTCACACACTCTGCTCTACACTAGGCTACAGGGTACACAAATACACTGCTGTGCTGTGCCTTTACATTTGTGTGTGTTCATGCATGCCTTTGTGTACGTGTGGAAAACTGTGTGTCTGTGGGTGGTTGGTTGTACTTCCAGGAGACGAGGAAAAAGAGGTTGGCGGCAAAAACAGGATATAATATTACAGCCACGGTGGACTCCTTACTCAGTTACAGCCACTTTGCTCACAAGAACTGACCAGTGAAATATCCACAGAGCGACAAGGGTTGGGGGTGGGAGTGTGTGTACGTATGGGTTGTTATGTAGGACTTGGGAGTGTGTGTATGTATGGGTTATTGTGTAGGGGGTGGGAGTGTGTGTATGTGTGGGTTATTGTGTAGGGGGGTGTGAGTGTGTGTACGTATGGGTTATTGTGTAGGGGGTGTGAGTGTGTGTGCGTAGGGGGTGTGAGTGTGTGTATGTATGGGTTGTTATGTAGGGCTTGGGAGTGTGTGTATGTATGGGTTATTGCATAGAGGGTGTGAGTGTGTGTACGTATGGGTTATTGTGTAGGGGGGTGGGAGTGTGTGTAAGTATGGGTTATTGTGTAGGGGGTGGGAGTGTGTGTGCGTAGGGCTTGGGAGTGTGTGTATGTATGGGTTATTATGTAGGGTGGTGGGAAATGTGTGTACGTATGGGTTACTGTGTAGGGGGTGGGAGTGTGTGTGCGTAGGGGGTGTGAGTGTGTGTATGTATGGGTTGTTATGTAGGGCTTGGGAGTGTGTGTATATATGGGTTATTATGTAGGGGGGTGGGAAATGTGTGTACGTATGGGTTATTGTGTAGGGGGGTAGTAGTGTGTGTATGTATGGGTTATTGTGTAGGGGCTACGTGACACGCACTACACTTGTGCAGCTGTGTGCAGAGAAGTATGCTAAACCCCTTAGCCTGTTAGCATCCCTGATGCAGTAGGCTAGCAGAGCCTGATGGCTACCAAACACACCAGGGGCATGTGTGCACATAATTCCTGCATTGCTGAGTGCTTCAGCCCTGTGCTAGCTCAGATCTGAAGCCCCGGCTCGCAGCACCTTGCACTGGGATTAGAACGCATTGCCAAGTGGGCTAAAACACAGCTACCAGCTGGATATGGTTACACACCCCTATGCAACCTCACGCCCAGCTGGGCCACGGCACCTGTGGCACGTGCAGTGTGTGGACCGTGTGGTTTAGCCCTGCTTTGGCGAGGACTTGAACCTGCAACCCATAGCGCCCATAGAGGACTTAAATAGGGCTGTCCCTTATGTCTGACGGCACAGGACAGAAACGGGACATTTCGGCAACCCAATCAACCTTTTTGCTTATAAGCAGCGACCCGGGTGTCAGTGTCTCGGGAGAATATTTTTTTTCCGCAGGGCAGACTACTGTCAAAAACACAATTCCCTTTTTAGGTATTGGGAGGGAAGTTTTCCCAATGTATGTATTACACAGCTACCAACTGGCTACAGCAACACACAAAGGTCAACCCCCCCCCATCCTGGTATCACCCTCTCAGTGGGGTACCATCTCCCCGGCCACCCCGAGGACCCCCGCCCCCCCAACCTGGTATCACCCTCTCAGTGGGGTACCATCTCCCCGGCCACCCCGAGGACCCCCGCCCCCCCAACCTGGTATCACCCTCTCAGTGGGGTACCATCTCCCCGGCCACCCCGAGGACCCCCGCCCCCCCAACCTGGTATCACCCTCTCAGTGGGGTACCATTTCCCCGGCCACCCCGAGGACCCCCGCCCCCCCAACCTGGTATCACCCTCTCAGTGGGGTACCATCTCCCTGGCCACCCCAGGGCCCCAGTGTGTGTAGAGGACACGGCACAGCCTGCCAGCATTCACCTGCCCCAGTAGGAGACGAGGCTTACAGCAACACACTGAGGGGCAGGCAGAGGGGTAAGTGTGTGTGTGTGTGTATGTGTGTGTATGTGTGTGTTTGTGTGTGTCTATGTGCGAGTCTATGTGTGTGTGTCTATGTGTGTGTGTGTGTGTGTGTGTCTATGTGCGAGTCTATGTGTGTGTGTTTATGTGTGTGTGTGTCCATGTGCGGGTCTATGTGTGTGTGTTTATGTGTGTGTGTGTGTTGGGAGTGACTCAATGTGGGCCTAATGCTAATAGTGGCCCTGAGATGTTATTGTTGTAGTGGCTGGTGTGGGGTCAAGCCCTGCCGCACAGCAAGGTTAGAGCACCCCCCTACACACACACACACACACACACAGACTCACAGAGACTCACACACCCCACACCCAACCTGCCACTGCCCAGCGCACCATAAAAATTACACCTCATAAAGCAATGACCCCCCCAACCCTGCAGAGAGGAGGGGAGAGGGGGCACCCCGTGGAGTACACCAGGCGTGAACTTTGACCTCTGTGCTCTCACTCACCCTCATCCCCTGTGTTGGCTCCTTGAAGTGAGTGTGCAGCGTATGCCTCCCTTCTCTCTCTTTCATTCCCCTTCTCTCTCTTTCATTCCCCTTCTCCTGCACTTTCTCCTCTCTTTCTCTTTCATTCCCCTTCTCTCTCTTTCATTCCCCTTCTCCTGCACTTTCTCCTCTCTCTCTCCTTCATTCCCTTCTCTCTCTCTTTCATCACCCTCTCTCTCTTTCATTCCCTTCTCTCTCTCTTTCATCACCCTCTCTCTCTCTCTTTCATCCCCCTCTCTCTTTCATTCCCCTTCTCTCTCTTTCATTCCCTTCTCCTGCACTTTCTCCTCTCTTTCTCTTTCATTCCCTTCTCTCTCTTTCATTCCCTTCTCTCTCTTTCATCCCCTTCTCTCTCTCTCTTTCATCCCCTTCTCTCTCTCTTTCATTCCTCTCTCTCTCTCTTTCATCCCCTTCTCTCTCTCTTTCGTTCCCCTCTCTTTTGTTCCCTTTCTCCTGTGGTTTCTCTCCTCTCCTCTCTCTCTTTTATCCCCCTCTTCTGTGCTTTCTCCTCTCTCTCTTTCCTTCTCCTCTCTCTCTCACTCCCCTTCTCATGAGCTTTCTCCTCTCCTCTCTCTCTCTCTCTTTCACCCCCCCTCTTATATTCCTCCTCTTCTGTACTTTCTCCTCTCCTCTCTCTCTCACTCCCCCTCTCCTGCTCTTTCTCCTCTCCTCCCTCTCTCTCTCATGCCCCTCTCCTGCGCTTTCTCCTCTCCTCCCTCTCTCTCTCATCCCCCTCTCCTGCGCTTTCTCCTCTCCTCCTCTCCTCCTCACCTCGGCCCTGGTGAGGTGCAAAGCTTAGAAGCCACATCAGACCCGGTGTGTCAGAAGAATAAAACTGTGGGAGGCATTTCTCAAACCTTTCAGAAATCAGAAAATATATTTGTAGTACACTGTTGAATCTTAGTAGTATGACACTATAGTAGTTGTACATGTGCAGCCGTGATGCAGCCCTTGACTTTAAGGTTTTTTAATCATTAATTACCTCATTATTAATCATGTATTTATTATCAATGGTTAATTACTTGAAAGTAAAATTCCTTTTACATTTTCATTGCACATGTTAATTAAAGCAAGTGTACATTGTTAAGACATCAGTATTAATGTATTGGTGATACCATGTATTGGAATAAAGATGCATTAATGTCAGTGTGTCAGGGACATTTTTTTATGAAAAGGTAAGCTATCGTATGTCATCAGTGACATATTCTTTATATACTGCTCTTCTCTATGCTGTCGGTCGTTTGTAGTCTCTGTTGTTTTATCTATGCCATATAATATATACTGATGCTTAGTACATAGTACTATGTTCAGCTGTTTGTTTGAAACATTGTAGAGCCCTACATGTAATCACCTATTCCAGCTCTGTTTCTTTGTGGAAAATGCACAAATCTGAAGGTCATTTGAAGGTCAACACTCTGGTACTTCAAACGCTAACCCATTAGCTGTTCATGCTCACTCTGTCTATTACTGTCCTCATGCTGAAGGATGGCGACCCGTGGTGCCCAAAGCACTGCCAAAATGACCCTGATTATTAAAAATGGCCTCCGTCTGTTGTTGCGAAGGTGGGGTTAGCATCTGAGACAGGGTATAGGGGCCTCCAGAGCCACAGAGGGATGCAGCAATATTGTTTTTAGAGTGTAAGTGTATTTACTCAGCAGACCCTCATTAGGACACAGTCTGTTTACATCTCTCTGTCTCTCTCTCTGCTTCCCTCTCCACCTCAATTTTCTCCTTCTCTCCTCCGTGCTGTATGGCTGGAACAATGGGAACACAATTAGCAGGGTCCAGGAGGGCCTTGCGGTGGGGGGCTGGGGTGCCTCAGCGTTTGATGTGGCGATGGAGTGGCAGCAGCGGTGGTTTGGTGACGCTGGTTGAGAGCTTGGGAACGAGAGAAAGACAGAAAGAATGACAGAGAGAGAGAGAAGAAGAAGAGAGAATGGCTGATGGGTTTTTGGGGGGCGGGGGGGGGGCGATAGTGTAGTGTAGTGTAGGGGGGTGGTGGGGAGGGGTGGATGGGGAGAGGGGCTTCCGCATTACTGGTCTCTGAAGCATTATTAGCTCCTGGGCTCACAAAGGGCCGCCCATAAATAAGGAGCTGGCAGGCACAATATGCCAGAAATAATGTTTATCTTTCCTGCCGTGGCCCAGAGACACAGGCCCTCATTAGGGCTCCGCCACCGCTCGGCCCCGCCATCGCCATCGCCATCGCCATCGCCGACGCCACTCAGCCCTGCGTGCCCCACAATGCACCTACTTTGTCCTCCTCTCTCTTCTCTCTCTCATCGCCCTGCTGTCTCCATCCATCTATCTTTCACTCTCTCCTCTCCTCTCCTCTCCTCTCCTCTCCCGCCTTGTGCCTCTCTCTCTCATCCTCACATTCATCTTCTGTGTGTTTGCATGCGGGTGGATTGCAGCTGATGGCGGAACTGGAGTGGGGCTTTTATTTTTGATTAGTGTTAGCCGTAGTCGTGGGAGTAATAGGGGCAGTGGCACTTGTGGCAGACCCGGTGAGTGCTGGGGGTGTGTGCGTGGTGGTGGTGGTGGACACCAAGGGGGGCGGGTGTGGGAGTGTGGGGGGGACATCAGAGCAGTGATGTGGGCAGATGGGTGATGATTTGGTAGAATAAAGGTTTGTGCAGATATGACGCTGAGATGGCAGTGGTGGTCGGATGAGATGAGATGAGATGAGATGATGCTCTGGTGGTCATGATGCTGGTCCTGATGCTGGTCCTGATGCTGGTTGTGGTTGTGGAGATGAGATGAGGAGACTCTGTGAGGAAGAAAGGCAGGGAGCTGCAAAGCTGTGTGTCTCTGTAGACGGATGCTACACCGACGCCCCAGCTGCAGAGACAAAGACTAATGCAGTGCCACATGCTTTTCCTATCCATTAGCAAAAAAACAAGATCCTTGTTATTTCTGTTAGCTGCTGTTTGTTCAGTTCCTGCATTTGCCAAAAAAGGGGTAATGTTTTCTGAAGAACCCTTATTTCTCTACCATGGGAGAGCATATTGCATAACACTAATAAGTGATGCTTTTATCCAAAGCAACTCACAAACAAGGAAACCAAGCAAGCTACAGCGAACATAGAAATACTGCCATTGAGTTGTGAAAGATTTATTTGTTCCTGCAGCGACAACGAGACGACTAAAGCTACTAACACCCTGACAGTCCTTCATTTCATAATACAGCTTTGGCATGCTTGCGGTGAGATCGTGGGAACATGGGAAAAGTATGGCAAAAGCAACATGAATTTGACTTCTGGTCTACAGGAGAAAAGTCCCATTACTTAATTAATACAAAATAAAAGGTGAAGGATGGCTATTTGGGCTATTTGATATTGCCCATCAATATGAATAGCTGCTTACATCAATTGTTTGCTAATAAACTATTGACAACGCTTCACACTGTACCTTTACAGTATATGGGCTGGTCTTCAGTGTGTTTGTAAGAGAATATTTTGTATCAGCTTCATTATGTCTTTGATATAGTTCATTGGCAGCATAGTTGACATAGTTCACAACATTTGGAACATTTTATTTAAATTTCATTCAATTTAAAAATATTTTCAACATGTAATCAGATAATATATGTTTTATGTATTATTTATTTTTCACTGTAATTGTTAGTTTTTTTTGTGTGTGTGTGTGTGTGTGTGTGTGTGTGTGTGTGTGTGTGTCCACTGGTTGCCACCAAACTGACAGCCTGGTATGACTGATTCAGTGGGGGGTGAGATTGTAGCTGAGAGGTGTGTGTAGCTGAGAGGTGTGTGTAGCCGAGAGGTGTGTAGGGGGGTTGTGTTCACATGGAGACTCAGCAGTCTTGGGGAGGTGCTCCCTGTTTGAGCAGAAGTGTGTGTGTGTGTGTGTGTGTGTGTGAGTGTGTGTGTGTGTGTGTGTGTGTGTGTGTGTGTGTGTTTGCAGAAGTGTGTGGCAGGGGGGGAAATGTAATTGCGTGCATGCTTCTCTCGGAACACAATAGCGCCTGCCTCTCTCTGGCAGGGACACTGAATAGGCAGCTAGCAGGGCTTCGTATTCTCCTGTGAATTGCTCGCCAAGCCAGAGCCCATTTTCCACAGCACTTGTACGTTTTAATAGGGACAGGCCAAGTACGTGGTATTTCTTGCATGACAGAGGCCTCAGGTTAATTGCCAAGGCACGGTCAGGGTCGGGGAGGTTATTTGTTTACGTTTGCGCATGCCGTGCCACTCAGCATTACCGCTCAAAATGGCCGCCAGCCGGCCTGGCAGGTTTATTGTCCGAGTAACCGTTTTATCCGGCTATCTTAATAAAACATAGCCGGCGCTCGCGTCCGTAAGGTAAACAAATGCTAGCTTGCAGCAGAGCTGCAGTGCTGTGCGTAGCCAATTCATCTATAATAAGGTTGCTGGAGAGCATACAGACAGGCACACACACACACACACACACGCTCACACTCACATACACACAACCAAAAACAGACGTTTTTCTTGCTCACATGTATACACACAGACACTTACTGTGCGTATATTCGTATAAATATTAGTATAAATACACACACACATACGCACACACACACATACACACACACACACAAACAGTTTAATACTTTTATTTGGATTGGAACACAGGGAAGGTATTACAGATCCAAACAGTAATGGGAAAGTGTTGTAGGTTTGAACAAATGTGATCAAACATGAAATGCTTTTTCAATAGATCAGTGCAGCACTACTGACTCTGGGTAGATATGACATCTTTGTCTCCACATGGATAAACTACTGTACCTATTATAGCGGAGATTGAGCAGTACTGCTGCAGATGTTTGTCTTGCTCACATATATACATGTATACACTTACTGTATGTGTGTATGTTCATATGACTATTAGTACACACACACACACACACACACACACACACTTACTGTGTGTGTGTATGTTTGTATAACTATTAGTATACACACACACACACACACACACACACACACACACACACACACACACACACACACACACACACACACACACACACACACACTTACTGTATGTGTGTATGTTTGTATAACTATTAGTATACACACACACACACACACACACACTCACACACACACATGCGCATGGGGTTTGGAAACATTGATGAATATCTTCTTCTGCTGTAGAAAATCACATCTGTGTGTGTGTGTGTGTGTGTGTGTGTGTGTGTGTAGGCTTCTTCTTTCATACATGTATGCATGCAAGGTTAGCTTTACATCTGTGTGTGAGGTATGCATGTGTGTGTGTGTGTGTGTCTGTGCACTACTGAAAAGGCAGGGCAATAACTGTTGTGCTCTGGCTTCCTTTATGGCCAGGCAGAGCTGCTTTCAGTGTGCTATTGTCCACTAATTGATGTGAGTCCTCTGCCTCAGAAATAGCAGCATTACTCGCTGTGTGTGTGTGTGTGTGTGTGTGTGTGTGTGTGTGTGTGTGTGTGTGTGTGTGTGTGTGTGTGTGTGTGTGTGTGTGTGTGTGTGTGTGTGTGCATTACTCCCGTGTGTTGCTGGGCCCCGTGTGTGCTCCCCAGTGTGTGTGT
The DNA here is from genome assembly GCA_027475355.1 of Coilia nasus. Lineage (NCBI taxonomy): Eukaryota > Metazoa > Chordata > Actinopteri > Clupeiformes > Engraulidae > Coilia > Coilia nasus. Next base: position 31,748,989 of record CM050209.1, on the reverse strand, counting down.
GTGTGTGTGTGTGTGTGTGTGTGTGTGTGTGTGTGTACCTGGGTGTGTGGTAGTGGTCGTGTGTGTGTGTATGTGTTTGTGTGTTGCGGTGGTGCTGTGTGTGTGTGTGTGTGTGTGTGTGTGTATGTGTTTGTGTGTGGCGGTGGTGCTGTGTGTGTGTGTGTGTGTGTGCGTGTGTGTGTGTGTGTGTGTGTTTGTGTGTGGTGGTGGTGCTGTGTGTGTGTGTGTGTACCTGGGTGTGTGGCTGTGGTGCTGTGTGTGTGTGTGTGTGTACCTGGGTGTGTGGTGGCGGTCGTGTGTGTGTATGTGTTTGTGTGTGGCGGTGGTGCTGTGTGTGTATGTGTGTGTGTGTGTGTGTGTGTGTGTGTGTGCATTACTTCCGTGTGTCGCTGTGTGCCAGGGCCCCGTGACTTGGGCAGTCTGCTCCCCAGTATGGTTGGTTGTGTGTGTATGTGTGTGTGTGTTTACGTGTGTACGTGTGTGTGCGGCGGTGGTGGTGTGTGTGTGTGTGTATGTGTGTGTGGTCGTGTGTGTGGTCGTGTGGTCATGTGTGTGTTCATGTGGTGATGTGTGTGTGTGTGTGTGGAGGGGGAACGGCAATATGCAATAGAGGAGGCTACTGTGTAGTGTGAGGAGTAATGGTGGTGTGTGTGTATGTGCGTCTGGTCATGTGTGTGTGTGTGTGTGTGTGTGGGGGGGGGGGGGGGGGGGGGCGGCAATATGCAACAGAGGAGGTTAGTGTGTAGTGTGAGGAGTAATGGTGGTGTGTGTATGTGTCTGGTCACGTGTGTGTGTGTGTGTGTGTGTGTGTGTGTGTGGGGCGCCAATAGGCAATAGAGGAGGTTAGTGTGTAGTGTGAGGAGTAATGGTGGTGTGTGTGTGTGTGTGTGTGTGTCTGGTCATGTGTGTGTGTGTGTGTGTGTGTGGGGCGGCAATAGGCAATAGAGGAGGTTAGTGTGTAGTGTGAGGAGTAATGGTGGTGTGTGTGTGTGTGTGTGTGTGTCTGGTCATGTGTGTGTGTGTGTGTGTGTGTGGGGCGGCAATAGGCAATAGAGGAGGTAAGTGTGTAGTGTGAGGAGTAATGGTGGTGTGTGTGTATGTGCGTCTGGTCATGTGTGTGTGTGTGTGTGTGTGTGTGTGTGTGTGGGGCGGCAATAGGCAATAGAGGAGGTAAGTGTGTAGTGTGAGGAGTAATGGTGGTGTGTGTGTATGTGCGTCTGGTCATGTGTGTGTGTGTGTGTGTGTGTGTGTGTGTGTGTGGGGCGGCAATAGGCAATGTGCAATAGAGGAGGTTAGTGTGTAGTGTGAGGAATAAAAGGCAGGCGGCATCAACCCTCTCAGCCTTTTCCTCTTTCTCTTTCTCTCTTCCTGTTCTCTGGCCGTCTGGGCGTTTGTTATAAATGTCCTTCTGCTCGCGCTTTGATCTCGCACGGCGCTGAGGGGGAAGACTGAGCGACGCACGCAAGGTGGAGGCAGCGGCGTATTGACGAGGCAGTTATGTGTGTGTGTGTGTGGATCTTTCATTTCTGCACAGTAGGTGAGAGGGTTGATATAGATTATGGGGCATGAAAAGGCTGTTGCTCTCTTTGAATGGGAAGAGTACATTGATGTGTTGCATGGCATAAAAGGCTGTGCCTGTCCCCGGTGTTGAGGAGAGTGTGTGTGTGTGTGTGTGTGTGTGTAGGGGGGGGGGGGGGGGGGGGTTATCAGCCTTGTGTTCTGCTGAGTCGCAACACAAAGCTCCTTTCTCTCTCTCTTTCACTCTTCCTCTCTCTTTCAGTCTTCCTCTCTTCCTCTCTTCCTCTCTCTTCCTCTCGTTCTTCTGTTGGCCTTGTCACACAATAGTGCCTGACATAAAGCTTTGCTCGCCCTCAGCAGAAACTGATTGCATTTCACACTGACGCTACACAGCTCCTGTGACAAAAGCAATGTGCAGTGTGTGTGTGTGTGTGTCTGTATGTCAGTGTGTGTGTGAGTGTCTGTGTGTGTGTGTGTGTGTGTGTGTGTGCAAAACACAGTGTGTGTGAACATTTCATATTTGGGTGTGTGTATGTGTGTGTGTGTTAAACACAGAATGAGTGTGAACATTTCATATTTGGGTGTGTGTATGTGTGTGTGTGTGTGTTAAACACAGAGTGAGTGTGAACATTTCATATTTGTGTGTGCGTATGTGCTGTGTGTGTGTGTGTGTGTGTTTGTGTGTGTGGAGGCGTTAGCTGGGAGATGGATGGTTGTAGTGTTGCTGCTTTTTGTGACATTCCCTCCCACATGCACACACACACACACACACACACACACACACACACACACACACACACACACACACACACATTCTTTCATTCCCTTTTAATCCTCTTCCCTCCCTCTGCTGTCCATGTCTTGTTAGTGTGTCTCTAAAGTGTCTCTGTATTGTTGCACACACCTACAGTATGGCCCTGCTTGTGTGGGGCGACTCCAGGATCTCGCTCATGCTTTTACCACTTTATATACACCCTCCAGCTCTTTACACACACACACACACACACACACACACACACACACACACTGCTATTGGCCAAACCTCGACGTCCACACACACACACACACACTGTTTTACCAATCTCGCCGTCCACATACACACACACAGTTATTTGCCAGACCTTACCGTCCACACACACACACACACACACCGCTGTTTGCCAGATCTCTCCATCCACACACACACTGTTATTTGCCAAAGCGTACCTGCAGCCATACCATACCTGGCTCTGGTCCTCCCCACCCGGGTCAGAACCAGTGCATTCAATTCAGATGCTGTTTACATTCAGTCCCCATCCAATCTGATCTAATTGCTATTCAACGGAATGAAGTTGGCTGCATTACCGCATTGAGTGCCACATGCTATTTTAAGACAGGTTTTATAAAAGACATTTTGCATTCATACATCTGTACTTTATTCAACATATAGACAAGTTTCCCCAAGGGCATAGAAATGTAGTAGTGTAGTAAGAATGGCATCATCTTGAGCATTCACCAACCCTCTCACGGAGAGAAGTGCCATTTTTGTCACATCTGGAGTGACACGGTCTGCGTGGCAAGGCTGTATTCGTCAGTCAGCAGTCGATGGCACACACGCGCTGCCGCTGGATAAATCACAGGGGCAGCAGAGTGACAGTGCCGTGGCGAGGATCGATGGGTAGGCCCCGCACAAACAGGGGTCTGGGAGAGTCTGCTCTACTTCGCATGGGTTTTAATGAAGCAGCCGCCATTTCAAATATTGGTGCCAGCCTCAGTGGCAAGCACAGGGTATAAATCAGGAGTAAGATGCCAATACACCCACACACACACACACACACACACACATACACACACGCACGCACACACACACACATGCATACACACTCACACACAGAGGCACACTCTCACACAGGCATGCACACACACATACACACTTACACACACACACACATGCACACTCCCTGGCCAGGCAGATCTCTCAGCCTGATGAAGCAAACAATTAATTAGATTTAGAGAGGGGCCCTTGGAGTTGGAGGGTCAGGGTACCACCACAGAGCCGTGTGTGTGTGTGTGTGTGTGTGTGTGTGTGTGTGTGTGTGTGTGTGTGTTTGTGTGGGTGTGTGCGTGTGTGTGTGTGCGTGTGCGTGTGCGTGTGTATGTATGTGTGTTTCTGTGTGTGTATGTACTGCTACAGAGACTATGAATTGTGTGTGTATGTGTGTGTGTGCGCGAGTGTGTGTGTGTGGGTGTATACAATTGTGTGTATGTGTGCGCGCATGTGTGTGTGTGTGTGTAAGTGTTTGTGCACATAATTAAGTATGTGTGTGTGCGCGTGTGCCTGTGTGTAAAGGTCATTTTATAGCAAGTGTGTGTATCCAGGGGACGAGCGAAACCTATAATCAAAAAGCCCAAAATGCTGTAGCCGAAGTGAATACCTGCTATTTAGGGAGAGTTACAACACAACACAAGACGCGGCCGGTCAAAGGCCTTGATAGGTATGTTGATAACATTTAAGAGATCAAACCTGCTCTCGCGTTGGGACACTGTGGCTTTGTGTACGCCCGCTCTGTTTCAAGGCCCTGTGTCCTGCTGTCTTTCAAGGCCCTTTGTGTTGTTTCAGACATTTCTCTTGTGTTCAGCTGCAGCACCACAAGCTCCAGGTTCTTACATTTTTGTAGGGAAAAACACTATTATTTAGTGTTTCCAATAATGAGCACAATGTACCCCATCTTACTGTTGTTATTGTTGCACCATTTCATATTGTTTCATTGTTCATCCTTCATGTTTGTTACATACTGAGATATGATATGAAGGTCAAGTTGCCATTCATGCTTTGAGGGCCCCAGATATCATTGATAAGGAAGAGCACCGCAGTTCGTTTCAATAACAGGCAAGATTGCCACTGTGTGTCACACAACACTACTCATTCCCCTTTATTTGAACCACATTTGATGCTTTTATACTTTGAAATAATCGAGGACCTTGTGATGCTGTGTGGAAAGGGCACAGAAGTGATTTTAATGAGCAGTTCTGCAGGCCAGAGTTTATCCTAATAAGGTGAGTAACACTGTAAAACTCCCTACGAGAACGTTGTAGCACTATAAGGCTGCCCATGAGGACAGTGTAGGTTAGGTTCTCGTGGGAACAGTGTAGTAGGCCTACTATTAGGTTCTCTGAGAGGACACTATGGTACTATTAGGTTCCCTGTCAGTACAGTATAGTACTATTAGGTTCTCCGTGAGGGCAGTAGCCTATAGCACTAGTCTGCGTGATAACTTTATAGAACTATCAGGTTCTGCGTGAGGTACTGTACCATCAGTATGGCACTATTAATCTCTGTGAGGACAGCATATTACTATTAGGTTATCCGTGAGAACAGTACTATTAGGTTCTCTGTAGCATACAGTAGACTATAGGCTATCAGTATGGCATTGTTAATCTCTGTGAGGATGGTATAAGAGCTATCAGGTTCTGCGTGAGAACAGCAAACCGTTATTAGGCATTTTTTTTACTGAGGCACGTGCCCCAGTAAAAATCAGCTGTGCCCTATTAAAATGTGTTAACAGATTTTAGTAACAAACTAATTTCTTTGGCAGATTGAATAAGACCAACAGGAGGCTGTGGGAAAATAGTGTATTTCTAACATCCATCACCTCTACTTTCTAACCAATTTTTTGACTGGTCGGGGACATTCTCACAGACTTTGTATCTGTAAACTGTAACGTGCCGTTAAGTGCACGTAACTGGGGAGATGAGGTAGCGCGACGTTTCTGCAACAAAAATATACAACATTTTAACGAACCCATTATCCTACATGGAGTAAAACAGTATTGAATTACTGCTCTAAATGGATATCAGGAAATTCTTCTCACGAAGCAGAGACAGAGGCAGGGAAACCGTGACAGATGAGGAGGGTGAGAGGTAAGATTATGGTTGTATGTGCTAGCCAGCTAATCAGGGTTCGTAATGTGTGAGAGTTGACATGAGACGTCTCAGTTCACATTAAGAGACTCTGGTCGCTCATATGTTCATACATTCCACACTTGCGTGTATAAAAACCCTTAACACCAGCAATAGTTTTTGGGGGAAGGGGGTGGTCTGTCCGTCTCGTTGACCTGTTCGTCCAATAACCTCATTCACGAGAGTGGCCCATGTAAAGCTTAATTAGTAGCGTTTCGGGTTGTTCGGTTAGAGGACACGGCCCTCTAAAGAAGAAGAACGTGCTAAAGAAGTTTGTGCTTCATATAATACAATTTGGAATTTTAAATCACATTGTTGTAGAACGCATTCTTTTACAGAATGCTTAAAAAGTCACACATTTAAATAACGATGGAATGAACCCCATATTTGTGCATGAGTACAGACTCCTCTTAAGCTGCAACTGTAGCATGTAACCTTTGCCTCTCAAGTGACAAACTGTTAGTTTTGCATTGCTTTTTAAACTAACTAATTATTCACATTTAATAATATGGATTACTGTTATGTTTAGAAATTGTTTTAGAGTCCACCAAGATACACCATATAGGCTACAAAAACTATTATGTAAAGGTTTAACATAAGGCAGTCTATTTCGTCCATTACACCTTTTTTGTTTGCATTGTCATTTATGTTTGCTCACCTTATTTTCTACCTGTTATGTCAGTGTTTCCTTTTACACATTTGTACATCACCACTATAAAGAAATCAGGGTTATTAAGAAACGGAGGAAAAGTACATAATAATAATAATAATAATAATAATAGTAATAATAACAATAACAACAACAACAACAATAATAATATTATTATTAATAATAATAATAATAATAATAATAATAATAATAATAATAATAATAGCAACAACAACAACAACAACATACTACTACTAATAATAATAATGACACACGTTATTAATATTATTATTATTGGCATTGTTATTATTTTTATTATTATTGTTTTTATTATTATTGATTACTCAGTAAAGGAATACATATTTGCATTTGCCATATTAATATGGTTGTTTGGCGCCATGCAGTGGTCGGGCGTCAATTTGTCTTGATATTTAGATTGCATGAAAAAAATGTGTATGCTCTCCATTTATTGTTCGTCACAGGACTGTTGTTTTGTTTTGTGCTAAGGCCAAATACAAATATTTAAATATGTGCATAGTGGCAGCTCAGTAAGTTACTGAAGAAGCCTATACACGTAGAGTTGCTTATAATCGTTAAATTTGTGTTTTGGTTTATATAATACAATAATTCGTTTTGAAATTGGATGTTATGCCCTAATTAGTCCGTGTTCATAGATTATAATAAAATGCAAATAGTCAAAGTTAAGTTTCGGATAAGTTGTTCTAAATTACAAACATGATACCAAAAAAAAAAAAAAATACACAGAAACCGCTGTCGCATTTGACTTTTGTCTGGTATTTTAAAAGCCATTTTGACTTTTAAAGTGTGAAGTGGCACAGCTGGCAAAACTATTTTGATTCATGCAAATTGCAGCTCTGCTTTGAAGCCAAAAATCAAACCCCTGGCTGCGTTTTCCTCGCAAAGTGCAAAGAAAAATGGGCTTGGTGTCGGAAAATTGTTACAATAACTTCCCCTCACCACAAAGACCGCTAAGAAAGCTACAATCTCCTCTAGTGTGACCCCTGCAATTTTCTGTCACCCGGGCGCACTCCGCAAGACATTAACTGGCAAAGAAAGGAAATGTTTGAGAAGATGATTTTTCCCCGTTAAGATGGTTTCAACAAGTATAAATACTTCACCTTAGAAGTTTGCTTGAAAACCTGTCTTCTCCAATTAACCGCTAAACGCCCAAGATAAATAGGTTTTCAGTCTGCTTCTAAGTTTAAGAGGCGACGGGCATTAATGTCTTTCCGTCATTTTTGTGATGTTTTACTCTCCTCGTAACACGATATCTTAATAATACAAATAATGTCAGTAAAATAAAAACAGATATTTTAGGTCTGTGAAGGCCTGCAACGCAATTGACACAGAATCATAACTTAATGTTCATCCAAAATATGCGCGCTATGCACAAAATACCAAACCCTTTTTACTCACTTATATTGAGTTGGTTGTTTATATATAAATTCCTACCGATATATACACAAAATGTCACACACGTATAGAAATGTTTAAGATGGAAATATTTCATTTAACGTATTTAAGGTAATCCTATTATCGAAATAAAGAAGACGCCATGCTAAAACTTTATCTAAACGCAGATGAATTTAACGTAAACAGATTACAGAGGCATAATAGTCTCACCGCGGCTTCTCTTCTCCCCTTGTTGCACAGAGCAGGATGAAGCAAACCGCTACCTCCGTTGCTCCTCGTGTAGTTTTATTTATTTATTTATTTATGTTCATCCTCGGTGGTTGAATCAATGACTAGACCATTTAATTGTATCCCCGGGCTTGGGGTGACCCAGCCACGCATATAATGCAATTTACCATACAAACATCACAAAAAACGTGAAATCTATTTCAAATGCAGTTTCATGAAACCTTTTGAAATCTCACAGGGGTATTGTGTTGTTTCATGAATATATTTTTTAAAGAATATAATGAGGATATTTCTCTTTAAAATGCACAATTTCTTGAGTTAAACCCAAGAGCAACGCTATTCATCAAGAAACTCAAGTACGCTAAGTTGTGACTTTAGAGCAGGCTGCTGATATTCGATGCCTAATGGAGACAAACGCTGTTCTCCATCACTCGCCCGGCGTAACCGCAGCCACAGTTCAACAGAAACCAAACTCCCTTTTTCCAGCCTCCATCAGGGGCTAAATTACCAAACAGTCAAATCACCAGGCGTCTGAAATGACCGGAGAACATATCTGATGCATTTAGGATCTGCCAAGTCTCTGTATCAAAAAAACTTAAAACACAAACCAAAATGAAATGCTAAATATTCCCTTTATAGTCATCCAGGAAATCAAAAATGAAACGCCACAATCCACATGCAGAAGCTCAAGCTTAGCCGGACTTCCTCCTTCCCCTCCTCCCCACCCAACCCCTCAATTCTTTCTTGCTATTACATATATATAATATTTTTACATGTGTATAAGTGTGTGTGTGTGTGTGTAAGTGTGCATGTGCACATGCTTATATGTGCGTGTGTTTGTGCACATGCATATGTGTAAGCTTGTGTTTGTGCATGTGTGTGTGTGTGTGTGTAAGCTTGTGTTTAAGTGTGTTTGTGCACATGCGTGTGTGTGTGTGTGTGTGTGTTGGGGGGTTTAAATGCTCCCAACCCAGGGGAAGTGAGTGGTGATTGCAGTGTGCTGGAATGCGGCATGAAGAGGGCTGTGCGCTGTGCTGTGCTGTGCCTGCCTGCTGTATATTTCCCCTCTGTAATGCCCCCGACCGGCCAGCACGGGAGAGCCTCCATGTGCAACTGTTTAAACACACCCAGCCCTCGCCTCCCCGTGTCACACACACACACACACTCATCTCTCCATCTCCCCATGTCACACACACACACACACACACACACACACGCACT
>CM050209.1:31727500-31732500 GCA_027475355.1 Coilia nasus | reverse complement strand
CTGCCTTTTGGCTCTGAAGGCCAGTTTGGAGTGCAGCTGACAGACGTCGCTCTACAGAATGTGATACCACAATGCTTGTTGTGTACATCAAAACATTTGAAAGGGCACAGACTTTGTTGCATACTCTGATTGGAGAGTAACTCAAAGTTCTGTGTTCTGGAGTGTTGCTTTGGTTATGCCCAACAGGTATTCTGTTTTGGATTGTGGCTTGGATGGCGTCTTTGAGCGAGAGTCCTTGAGGGGGTAATGGGTGGCATTGGGAGAGAGAGAGGGGAGGGGCAGTGGGAGAGAGAGGGAGAGAGGGAGAGAGAGGGGGGCAGTGGGAGAGAGAGGGAGAGAGAGGGGGGCAGTGTGCTGGGTATGGAATCTAGCTAATAGCTTTCTCTTATGTACACATAGCACATGGGGCATCCTGAAAAGCAGCAATTAGCTTGCTACACTCTCCTTGTATGAGAGATAGAGAGAGCAAGAGAGAGGGAGTGTGTGTCTCTGTGAGAGTGTAAGGTGTGTGTGTGTATGTGTGTGTGTGTAGGGGGGGGGGGGGGTTGCCCTGTCCTTCCATGTACTACTTTTCTGGCACACGTGTTAGGCTTCAGGGAGGACCCCCCTCCACCCCCACCCCCAACCCCCGCCACGACCAGAAAAAAAGAGAAGTAAAAAAAATGGCCACACAAAGACCAACAGCTGCATCTGCTCTCCACGTTGCCATGGCCACCGGGTTCTGTTACCTGGGCAAGAGGCTCGGAGATGACAACAATGGCTTCTCCTGGGCCACAGTCACTTCAAGGAACAACAGCCACCTCAGTGTGCTTCAGAACATTTATTTGTCTTTTATTTGTCACTTAAGTATTATTCCTTGAACCGTCTGGGGACCCTGGCTCTCTTGGTGATCGACAATTTCTGAAGGCTGCAAGTATTTGTGTTTAAATGACAGCATGAAGATGCTGTAATGAAAAGATAAAGATGAATTGTTGCCAGCACTGGATGTCTTTTATATTATTAAAAGTGACTGCATTATGTTTATTTTATTTTATTTTATTGTTATTATATTTTATTGTATGGTGTCCTTGGGTGTTTTGAAATGTTTATTTGTTATTATGTATTATGAAAATAATACAATGTATTATCATTATAATCATTATTTTCAATAGTTACAAAATGTGCATTCATTTGATCGTTCAAGAGACCAGCGAGTACCAAACGAACATCGGATGAAAGGAAGTTCTAATTGCGTTTGCGACTCATCGACAGGAAGTGGCCACTTGTGATCGTCGGGGTGCGGTGAAGGCCCCGTGGTGGACACAAGGACTCGTGGGGAGAGGCATCATGGGATACGACCAGGTGAATAGCCACGAGGCTAATGGGCCATCTGTGCACAGCAACGCAACACAACGCGACCCCTTAACATGACTGCACTTCCATTTGTGCACAGCAACACAACACAACGCGACCCCTCAACATAACTGCACTTCCTGACGTGCGTGTACCATGGCCATTATACACAACCATGCCATAGCAGGGGAGTCACACACACACACACTTCACTTCACTTCCCCTAAAGTTAATGACCAACAGCCCTGGACAGTTTTGGTGGGCGCTCTTGTGTGTGTTTTCCAGTGGGGGAGGCTGAGGGTGGGGGGTTGAGGGCTTGCCTCCTGTCACCAAGGCACCAAGGTCCCTCCCCCACCCCCATTTTTATTGAAATTCCCACCCACAGCCCCTTCTGAATTGAGCACTTAAATTTGACCCTGGTCTTCATAATGGACACTTGCAGTCCAGAGATGGACAGCATTAGCGCACACACACACACACACACACACACACAAATAAACCCCATTTTACCATTTGGAGTGAATGAGGGATTCAGCAGGTTTTGTCTCCTGCAGGAAATGTATGATTCTGAGAGAGAGAGAGGGAGAAAGAGAGAGAGAGCGAGCGTGTGTGTGTGTGTGTATGCATGGACCTGTATGAGGTCTTAGTGCTGTAAACAGAGCTAAACAAGGGCATACATCCCTGAGAACTGATCTAATTACAGACAGACAGAATAAAGAGAGAGTGAGACAATGAGAGACAGAGCGACATAGACAGAGAGAGAGAAGGAGAGACAGAGAAGACAGAGTGTCTTTCACTGCATCCAGTAGACAGGCTCTGGCGTTGTCCCCCCTCCGTTGCCTACTGTGCTACACAGAGGCTATGCAAACACGTGTGTAGGCCATGTCACTCAGCACCTGCATTACCATGTGTTACTCTGTGTTCTTAATCAAATATTGCTGTGTGCTCAGAGCTACAGACCACTCCCCATGTATCTCTGCAGTCACACAGACACAGACACACACACACATACTTACACACAGACATACACACACACACACTCCCTGCGTTTCTCCAGAGCCACACACACACACACACACTCCCCATGTTTCTCTGGAGTCACACACACACACAGATACACACATACACACTCCCTGCGTTTCTCCAGAGCCACACACATATACACACACACAAGCACGCACACACACATTCCCTGTGTTCCTCCGGAGTCTATGTCTGGTGGTATGATGTGGTCATGCACAGCATGATGGTCCAGGGCCAGTTTCGTTAGCTCATTTGCATAGGAAGGCACGAACACACACACACTCACACATGCACACACACACTTAATCTGTTTATGTTGCTGTCAAATTGGGGAACAGTACGTCACGAACACGCGCCTCTGGACTACAAAAACTGTTGACCTGTGTTCACGCAAGAGCCCGCAATAATGGGGCATTGCGTCGTTCTAGCGCCTCTGGTCTACAAGGACTGTTTACCCGTGTTCACGCAAGAGCCCGCATCAACGGGCATTGCGTTGCTATGACAGTGCATTATTACGCCATGCAAGAGCCCGCATTAACGGGGCATTGCGTCACTACGTCATTTCGTTACTGTGTTCGTCCGCTCTGACGCTGCTGGACTGCAAGAAATGTTGTCTTGTGGTGACCTTGCCAAACTATAAAGCACTTTGAGCTGCATCTTGTATGTATGAATTGTGCCATACAACTAAAGATTATTATTATTATTATTACTATTATTATTATCCATGTTACATTTTCCAAGTAGAAGAAAAAAACATACTCTTGTTACATTTTTTCAAGGATTTAATAATTTACTAAAAAAGAGTGTAAAAGATACAGATCTCTACCCCAAGTTAGATCTGATTGATATTCAAAATGATGGCAGATGTAACAAATTTTGCAAAGTTTGCACATTTCTGCACTGAAGTGTACAATTCTTGGCAATGCTCTCTTGGCTGTATATGGGCGAGGCTGATATCATATTTGTAAGTGTGTTTATATGTCAAAAAGCACACAGCAGAAAAATACTTCATAGGAGTCACACAGAATAATAAAATAAAATCAAACTGGAATGAAATATACAGCTTTTAGATTTTTCAAAATAAAATAAAAAATGCTGAAAAGTGTATATACAAACATGCAAGAAATTGTACAAATGAGCAGATTGCATCGGTAAAGGCAGCAGAAGAGAAGCAAACAGCAACACAAATAAAAACAAATAAACAAATAAACAAAATAGGCCATAAGTGATGATTTGCTGGACATCTTTTATGAGCCACTTCTGAAAATAATGCATATTAGTTAAATATACAATACTTTTAATGCGCAAATACACACAATTCTTTAAAATCTATTGCCTAGTTCAAGTTTATTTTGCAGGAGAAGACAAGTACTTCATAAATATATCCTTCCTGCTTTTGTTTAGTTCTTTAACTTAACGCATTAAATAAAAATGGTTAAACATTTTGTATTTGTAACAAGGAAATGAAAACACAAAAATGAACAAAGAATAAAGCCAACTGAAATGCATTGCCTTTTGATAAAATATTTATACTGTATTTGCCTCTTAAGAAGTCTCTGGGTGAAGCACCACTTGCACCCTTCCTGTGGCTCTCTCCAAAAGCTATAATATATAATATGTTTATTTGTACAGCTAGATATAGTATTTTATATGCATGTATATATAAATATGGCATCTCAACAATTTTAGCAACTCTGTCTTTAGTCAACATTTCTGATCACAAGGCGATTGTATTAAATTTGGAAAATTCTTTTTTATTCATTTTTCCCACTTTCATTATTAAAAAATAGCGTCATTTTTTGCAAATGTCAGTTTTACACTATAAACATTTTTTTTAAATTTAGCTTTTCTCATGATTTCTTTGTCAAATACCATTCAATGTAATTATATCTACAACCATAAATTTGTCACTTCTTAAAAATCGTAGCGATAAAAGTGCCGGTATTGAATGTTTGCCTTTCGTGAAAAACATTGGCTTCCATAATAATTTTTTCTTTGTTTGTTTTTGATTGAGGGTTAAAACAAATGCCCCGCACTAAGAACAATCTGTACAGTGACTTACACACTTAAAATAAAACAAACCATGATTGACATCTCTTACTGTGTGTGTGTGTGTGTGTGTGTGTGCCCCTCGTAGAAGGCGTGCTAGTGACAGAGATCCCTACGACTAGGCGTCCAGTCCGACAGGATGCAGCCGACATCTTCCCACAGAAGTCCATCATTGTTCTGAGAACATACTGCAGTAATGCTAAGTGTCGTTAGCCCGTTCCAGTCATCAGACTCTCCACAGCCGTGCCTACAGGTCTTCATTACGGCACACAGACACAGACACGCTGGACTGCGTGACCTTTTGACCTTCCTGTCCCTCTGGACTCGCACTAGTTGGCATAGTAGTGGTTCTTTTAAAGGGTAGTGAAGAATGGTCACATGCACACACAAGGGTGTGTGTGTGTGTTTGTCAGAAACCTCAGGGCTACAGTGGGGACCACACTGCTCTGCCATCTGTGTGGTTCAGCCAGTGAGCAGGTGTCAGCGAGTATGGCTGTTGGGTCGCCCAACTCCCCCTCCGCACAGGACGCAGTGCTCGAGGACACAGAACAAGCTGGCCTTCCACGCCTTCGTCTCATGATGCCACTCTGGATGGT